>OW203764.1:6072037-6565453 GCA_934045905.1 Leuctra nigra | reverse complement strand
TGCAGGGAACATCTTTCTATTCCCTGGAAACTTTAATGAATTTCATGTATTTACATACACGCTAAGAAGTCTTTGAAATTGTGTCATAAAATGTATAATCTAATGAAGTGCTCAACTAGCTTCTTCAATATACTAATCCAGGGACCGACTACTGAAACTGATCTAATATTATATCGCTAATGCTGCACACCGAAGATCAGCCACTCTATTAGATCGCCATGCCTCCGTCTTAAGTTTTAAGTAAGTATTTCCTTAGGCTGTATTTTCTCAACTTTAAAGACTCTATGATGGCTTTGAATTAGTGAGGGATGTAAGCACAAAAATAGTGAAAAATGTTATACTAATTTTTCCTTAGGCAGTCTTATAGGAAATTTTCCGCTCTCCCATAATTTCGATATCCTCAAAAAATCGGGCGGCCATTTTGGGCCCCAGGGCTGTCCAAAGTGCCAAAAAGTGTGTATTTCAGTGAAATTATTAAACTTTTGTAAATTTATTGTTCTTGTATAATAAACAATGTGTCAGGAACGTACGATAAAAAAATAAAATTTCTAAGTCTAACTAAAGTTGTATTTATTCAAGAAATTAAAGATGTCGGCGAGTAAGCTCTAAAATGACCGCCATTTTCAGGGAATTCGTGTTTCAAGGTTGCAGTTGCTTATGTATGTTCATATTATGGACATTTAACTTAAAAATCGATGGATCACGAAATTAACCCTTTGGGGGGTGGAAGTTGGAGACCTAAAGGTTTCGATGTGTGTAAAATAATCCATAGTAGATAGAGACTTATAATTTCTTGCACACACTAATAAAACTGTGCTCTGTTCGAAAAAAATCACGAGATCCCAAAATTATGCCGCCATCTTCGATAAGACGCGTTTATATTTCGTTATTTTGCGCACAGCAGTTGAAAAATGATGATAAATTTGCTACTTTGCTCATCCCTTGTTCACTGCAAAGGTATCGAGTCACCGCCTCCTGAACTAAAATTACATGTTAAAATCCCTATCTTGGGACGTTTTATCAACACACAAATGAAGTTTTACGGAGAACGTTTGGAGATACAGAGAAATGCAAATTACAAATGTCTTTATTATAATTAGGGCTATATTTTATGTAAAATAAACTTTTTCGTATTGTATGGAGAACGTACTGAAATTTACGAAAAAAGAAATATAAGCTCTTTTTATCCAAGATGGCGGCATTATTTTGAGTTCTCGTTTTTTTTTAAAGAGAGCACATTTTCTTTAGTATGTGCATGGAACCATTTTTATCTAGCTAGTGTGGCCTATTGTATACACATCGAAACCTTTAGGGCTCCACCCCCCACCCCCCAAAGGGTTAATTTCGTGATCCATCGATTTTTAAGTTCAAAGTCCATAATATGAACCTACATAAGCAACTGCAACCTTGAAACACGAATTCCCTGAAAATGGCGGCCATTTTAGAGCTTACTCGCCGACATCTTTAATTTCTTGAATAAATACAACTTTAGTTAGACTTAGAATTTTTATTTTTTTATCGTACGTTCCTGACACATCGTTTATTATACATGAACAATTAATTTACAAAAGTTTTATAATTTCACTGAAATACACACTTTTTGGCACTTTGGACAGCCCTGGGGCCCTAAATGGCCGCCCGATTTTTTGAGGATATCGAAATTATGAAAGAGCGGAAAATTTCCTATAAGACTGCCAAAGGAAAAATTAGTATCACATTTTGCACTATTTTTGCCAAATGTATGTGCTAACAGCCCTCACTAAATACGGTTTAAGAAAATATAAAGAATCAGAGATTATTTCATGAAGTACGTGAAGATGGTAGTATGCATTTATTTTAGTGTGTTTTCGATGCTTCATACGAAGATATTATGCTGGCTTGTAATCAACCACGTTTTGAGATTTTTTATATAGATGTTGAGTAAACTGGACAAGAAAAGTTGACAGTCGGTATGAACTAGCCATGTACAATAGGTATTTTATTGAGATATTATCAGTTCTTGCAATGGATTGGTTAAAAAAAATTACAAGCTTCTCATTGCCTTTTCATCGATCATTAAATCATTAAATCCTGCATAAAGCAGAACATATTGATAGAGTGTTTACGCCGTCCTCAGCTTACTATACAGCCCGAGTTAGGTACACTCCCCCAAATAATAAACGGTACTTGGTACAAAACGTATTGGCTGCTGGGCCGGTTCCTTGACAATCAATCCTTGTTATTATCAATGAAATCAGAGCTCACCTAAAAGAGTTAGATAATGCGTTAGCACTGACTTCATGGGATGATGCCATCAAACCTTAATCAGTAATTCATTTTCTTTCGAGTACCGTTTATTATTTGGGGGAGTGAACATACCTACTTGCTCTGGAGAGCACAAAACATAAACAAAACACGACGAATACGACGAAAAACGAAATATGCAGCAATCTATAGATCTTTTTAGGGCTAACACAGCAAATACAATATTACAACATTGCTGTTACAGTATTTTCATCGTTCGCAGAATATTGTAAGTGTGATCCATTATATTGTGAGTAGAAAGTGAGGTCGAGGATGTAAATGACGAAACTCTCACGAACAACAACAACAACAAGTGTCGAAGCAGGAAGCGCCTCTTGCGGCCGCGTCTTGAACTTCCCTTCGCTGACAAGACCATCGTCACAGCTCGTCAACCATCTTGTTTTGTCCTTCCCATCGCTTCCAAAACATCTGATCACAGCCTTCTAATTAGCAGCGAAGACTCTGAAATCTATCGTTGACGTCATATCGACTTGTTACATTGACCATGTGACTGAGCCTATTCAATAGATAATTCCCTCTTACACCATATAAACACAAGAAAATATGTGCAATAGCGGAACTAACTTCCAAGATCACTTTATAAAGTGTGAGTTAGCCCTATCTTTAATATGAAGAATTGAAAAAAAAAATCCTAGTTAATATTTGATTTAACTATTTTCCGCCGATAGATTCTAGCCAAATAAATAATATGTGTATTAAACCATATTAAACATTAGGTTATTTATTAATATTTATATACATACACCTGTTTTTAAAGTCCAAATAACTCTCCAATAACTATTGTGTTAAAATGTTCTCATATTCTGAATTTATAAAATTGAAAACTCAATATTAGTCGAGATTTGCAAGGACATTTTATGAATAATTTATATTTAATAGTTGACATGTTGAAAAAATAAAAAAAATATTGTCAATTTCAATGAAAAATATTTGCGGAGACCCCTACTTGGGCATCCCCCCTTAACAAGCGCCAACCCTCTGCTGTCTGCGTTAAGCTCGGTGTTAATAGAACACTCGATGACGTCACTTCTTGCTGAACTTTCTATCGACTTGCGAAGTCAATTCTCTGTAACTTTCTTCGACGTTTTCACTCTCTTCTTGTAGACGATCTAAGAGACAAAACGCTCGCGTGTGGCGCGCAAGTTTGTTCCGTGAGACAATCAAAAGCTCATTCAGAAGATATACCTAGATGTATTTTATAAATTGACAAAGCTGAATATCAATCTTCGTCAATAATCGAGCTCCAAACTTTGTCTTATTTCAAAACGTATTTAATAGTGATGAATGAACGATAATATAAAAAGAAAATTAAATAATGTTGGCATCTTGATCCATATTACATTTGGTGGCATGTATGGGACTTCACGTAAAAAGAGCACGGCAAAATTAATTATCTTCTAATAACTACAGAATGATGTTAAATCTAGGATTTGAATGCAATTAGTTCTGTACCAATTACGTACTAATTGCAATTAACTCGAAGCAATTATGAAGTGAACTATTTTACCGACGAGCGGAGTTAATCACCGACAAGTGTTTCGAATAATCCGCTGAGATAAATGAACGGAATAAACTTAGTATTTTTTTGTTATTCTACAATTTACTAACATATTTCATTAGATATGTGTGTCTGAAGAAAAACTAATTTTGGCGTATAATGAACTACACTGACAATATGTATAGGTAGAGATAGTAAAATTACAAATATTTATCTATATTTTACTTACTTGTATTTCCTGCTAAATAGTTTGTACTCTAGTGTTGAGTACAATTGCTATTTTATCAGTGAGAAATTAATCTAACTACAGGGCGAATCGTTGACGGACAATAAATTATAGAAATGTAAAAAAAAAACTCTATAGCTTGAATTTATTTAAACGGACATTGACTGTAGCTAGAACAATGCCATAAAACCTCTAAAATACAAATATTGATATCAATTTAAAATTGGTTACTGACTTCCTCACTATCAACCATCTTGACTCGTCGCATGGAATCTAGTCTGTTGACGTCTGAGCTTAATAATAGCTGCGTAATGGAAAGTCAATATCGTTTGTTTGTCGATTCCCGGCATTGTTTTCACTTGCGTTCGATTGTTCTGGCTGATAAGACATCACGCATACCTGAACTCTACCGAGAAATCGCTGCCATCTCACAAGTGCTGATAGCAAAGCATAAAAAACACAACGGTCTTGCCGGGCAATCAATGAACTCGACATACTTGCTCTCATTACATACATTGTTAGGATAACAGTCTGAAGTAAAAGAATGTCTCAGATTGCAATCCGTAATCGAATAATTCGTCGCGATTCGTGAGTTAACAACTCTTGCGTTGCGTTCGTAAATAATGCTCATCGAGGAAGTGAGCCCCGTCTACGTCATTTAAACTTATTGTCATTTGATCTCCTCACTCTCCATCGTAACGAGAAGGACAAAGAAACTTATTCGATGAAGCTGAGCAATCTTGCAACTTTGTCAAAGACCAAAAGATTGTCTACCAAGTCACAAAGTGACTAGAATACAAAATCCTCAAACATTATAGATTTCCAATAAGGTATATAATGTTATCATTTGACATCCATGTGTGTACTACTTGTGAAACTTTCTGTAAATTCACAATTTTTACATTTTATGGTTCTATTTTATGATAACCTAAGCACGAATTCTTCTATAGTATGGACAACCCAGTTGCAGTTTGAAACACAATTAATTTTATTAAAGCTGGCATAGCAATCGTTTCCTTTCAAAAAGGCTCGAATCTCTGTTTTTGTTTGTTTTTCGTATTACTAGAGATCAAACGAAGTAAAGGATGAAACACATTTTTTCACAAAAGATGCATTAGTACTATCCTGTGCTCTTGCCAATTGATGCCTAATAAGCTCGGTCCCTTTGTTTTACCGGGAAAAAAATGAATAGTTTATTTTTCTTTTGGATAATCTGAAAGTAATTTCCGTCCTCTTTTATCGCATGTAAAATACTTTTCATGAAACACTATTCATGCTTTGCACGTGCGTCTTTTGTTTTACATCAACAATGTAAAAAAGTATATTTTCGGCCATATTGGTGATAGCTGTCAATTCGATTTAAACTAATTATTATCGGTTATAGTCAAAGATAGTTGGTAAATAAGTGGTTTTATACCTATAAGAACTTCTTCTGCAGCTTACAATTGCACAGGTAAACCATAAATAATATCAAAAAGTACTGAAAAACAGATTGACAGCCGTTCTGACATGTATCCCCAAAATGTCCGCGCAACAATGAGATGACGTCACGTGCAAAGCATGAATATTATTTCCCTGCATTTCGAAGACTTGTTTATCAGCACGTTCACTGAGCATTTTCCTAGTTATAAAGTAATTGAAACTGTTAAACACGAGAGTCATTTTCAACTGAGAGCTGTGACAAACCGCACTTTGACTCTCTGCTTGTCCTCTGACGTGCATCCACGTTTTGAAAGAAAATACATTTTTTCATGCACTTAAAGGGCCAATATTTCAATGCCTTGCTAACTTTTAAACAGTAATTAGGACTACATTTCCATGGCAACAACCAATGACAATCAATGATCGCTTAAAACTTAAGAGTGTTAAGTAGGCGATGGCGTTTTCAAATTGGTGGCTAACATTGCAACTACTTGAACAACAATAAGTCGGTAAAGAAGCTGGGTTGATTTCCTTGCCCAAGACGAGAATCATATAGGAAAATATCACATGGATATTTCATTACCTTTGTTATTGATAATTCCAACACATTACTGGTATCCACACTGATTGTTCTTTTCTCCTGAGCTGCAAGAAGATTTATATATAATGCACTTATCAATTGAGTGTCCACATATTAAATAATTTGCGAAATACTTGATCATTCAGACCAAACAATGAAATGTTTTACAATCAGTCAGAGCCTACCTAAACGATCAAGAAGAGTCTATGTATTTATTAAATATTATATCTAAGGGCTTTGATGTGTATTGACGTCACGGGTCGTCAAGGCGAAGGTTACCATGGCGCTAGAAATAGAGGAGGTGGGGGAGAAATCTAGTGGAGCGGTCGCTCCACGCCAGCCAAGTCGTACGGCGCGCGCACACTCTCATATAAAGGCTGGAGCAAACCCACTTTTACTGTAGGCATCAAAGTGGTATTTTCGGCCTACTGGATCTTAAAATTGGGGAATCTCACATTGTTGGAAAATATCTCAATTTCGAGCTATGGCCCACCCTACAACATATACCAAATTTGGGAACAATAGGTTACGCCCTTTACGAGCTAGAGGGCTGAGAAAACAGTGTTTTAGGGCGGTTTTCATAATAATAATAATAATAATAATAATAATCTCAGTAGTAGTAGTAGTAGTAGTCTCCTGGAATTCAAATCCGGTAAACAGGCCACAGCCTAAACGGCTGAACCGATTGATCTCACATTTTTACCACGTGTGCACTTTTGGCGTCTGATTTAACCTTCACCCCATGAATTTTTTGTGCCGCCATTTTGAAACCGGAAGTGACGTCATATCTCGTCAACGGCTAGACCGATCGGAACGAAATTTGCGCCAAACGATTCAGACGGTCAACTATATGGATTATCAGTAGCAAAAGACTATACATTATGTTAATGAAACCGGAAATGACGTCATGAAATTTGAAATACATCGATTGGCATTTCGGCAACAAAGATTGGTCCGATTATTTTGATATTTTTGTAACGTATGTACTTAATAGATATCTCATTTGACTTATTATAAAACCAACCGGAAGCCGCCATTTTGAAACCGGAAGTGACATCATATCTCAATAACGGCTAAATAGATATGAACGAAACCAGCGCTAAACAATTGAGACGGTCAACTTTATGTATTATCATCAATAATATTTGCAGTTTCCCATACCGAAACCGGAAATGACGTCACACATTTTAAAAATCTCACAAATTTACATTTTGATACAATAAATATACTATTTGAGACAGCTTATAATAAAATGTAATCATGTTTAAATTATAGGATTCAAAGGGTCAGTGATTTCAGCAGCCATTTTGAAACCGGAAGTAACGTCATATCTTGAAAATTGGTCGACTGATCGGCATGAAACTACCGCCAAACGATTCGGAAGGTCATCTCTATGAAAAAGGAACAGTAAAACTAGAATTTTCCTATTTATGAGACCGGAAATGACGTCATTCAAATTTAAAAAATTATTATAATCCCCTCCTATATAATAAATACATATTCAGAAAGCTTTAAATGATACACATCATTTATAGATATACATTCTATGTGGCAGTGCAGTAAGTTCAGCAGCCATTTTGAAAACCGAAGTGTTGCCATATCTCGGAACTCGGTTGACTGATAGGAATGAAACCTTTGCTATTCTTCATGAAAGATCATTTAAAGCAAATATATAGTACCATACGCAGAATTTCATTAGTTAACCAAATTGTCAATGGCGACTTTTTTTAAAGGATTTAGTAATTGTTCAATCGATATGACGTCACAAGTTCTATGAATAAACTAAAAAAAGGAGTGATATCCCCATAAAAAACACTCCGTGTAAAAAAAACGGCCAAGTCTCTTCAACTAAAAAAAATTATGAAATCTAAAAAATTCTGCACTGAAAAGTAGTGATATCAAAAAATGGGCCAAGTCAAAACTTTATTTGAAAATCAAAAAATACTTGGCGCATCGTTTTTTTAGGGCATCATAGGTATACTATATGTATTATGTATATTTGATAAATATTTTCTATCTGGTCTATACTTCTAAACTATGTATACACGATGCGCCAAGTATTTTTTGATTTTCAAATAAAGTTTTGACTTGGCCCATTTTTTGATATCACTACTTTTCAGTGCAGAATTTTTTAGATTTCATAATTTTTTTTAGTTGAAGAGACTTGGCCGTTTTTTTACACGGAGTGTTTTTTATGGGGATCACATTTTACTTTAAAACTTGATTTTCAGTTTTGATGAAGTGACCATAAAAACAGTCAAATTTGAAACAAATCGTACGGGGTTTGTTTTTAACGTTCCTTATTCAGAAAAATTCACTGATTACGCTCTGATAAAATCTAAACACGTAATCTAATGGGAAATTGCTTAAAATTACATATGAATTTCAATTTATGAAAACTGTAATATTTATTTTTAGTAACACCAATGAGTTTTTATTCTTTTATTCAACAAATACGGTGTATTGAATCATTATTCAACATATGAAAAATTATGAAATTAATATCTCTAATATTTTTGGACTTAATTAACAATTAATAAAAATTATATGATTTAATCAATTAGCCATATTGACGCATCTAATAAAGGTAGAATCATTATCTTTGCGGGAAATTGATGCCCAAGAATTCTATTATTTTTGGTGTAAATATGAAGATAATACTAAGACGAGTTTACTGATTGTCATCAATCACACTTTTGAGAATATTAAGGTAAAACTAAAAATTGTTTCGTTTACGCAAATAAAAAGTTGTAATAATATATTGTTTCCTTCAAATTTTGATAATAATTCCTTTATAAACAACGGATCATTGTAGAGTCCTTAGCCTAGTTTGAATAATAACTTTCCATGGTAAAATACAAATATTTGAACAGAAACACTGTTCATCCCAGACATCCCAGTTGACGGCATAATGGAACTTTTGAGCCTATGTCTGTCATCTAGTTATTTTAGACTGGGGCGAAATATTACGGACTCTTTTTATTTGTATTTCTTGACAATACCAGTGTTTCTGTTCAAATATTTGTATTTTACTAAGTTGTTTCCTGGTATATTATCTACTTCTTTGTTTTTATTAACTTTCCTGGTATTATTTATTTATTTATTTATTTAATTAAATACACACAACTGAAAACACACTTTACTGTACATACACAATTAGGATATAATTATGAAATTGACATGATAAATGTAGTTCGGGCTGTTGTGGTGATACTAAGCTAAATATTTTTAAGTCTGAATCTAAGGTCTCTACTGTTAGTTGGCATAGGATGCAGGACATCATCAGGGAGATCATTCCATAGGCAGATGCCCTCAGCCGCAAGCGAGTACTTCTCGATGTTGGAGTGTGGCTGAATTCTTCTGATCTTGTGGATGTGGTCGTTCCTTCCAATGTAGTTAGGATCCAGAAGATAAGAGCCTAAGTCTGCCCAAGCTGGCTGATTCTGATAAGCCTTGTAGATGGCGATGATTCTCGAATGATTCCTGCGTTCTTCTAAAGACTCCCATCCGAGTTCGTACAATAATTCAGTGGGACCTGGAGAGATCTCGAAGGAACCTTTGACGTACCTCGCAGCTCGCCTCTGAACAGTGTCCAAGCTGTACTTGTTGCTCTGCGTGTGAGGACTCCAAATGGAAGAACAGTACTCCAACTGCGGTCGAACAAGCGTGAGGTATGCTCTCTCCTTAGCAATTTCAGGAGCACCTATTAGATTCCTCATGACGAAGTGTAGAGTACTGCTTGCTCGACTAGAAGTTCTGTTGATGTGGTTGTTCCAAGATAAGTTATTGGCGAGCCATATTCCAAGGTACTTGGAATCCTTTTGTTCTTGTAGCACTTGGGTCCCAATGGTGTATTCATGCTGGATTTCACTGCGTTTTCTGTTGAAGGTCATCTTTATAGTTTTATTTACATTTATCTTCATCTGGTTTGCCCTAGCCCAATTGTCGATGCGGTTCAGATCTTCTTGGAGAGTGTTGCAATCATCATCTCTTAGTATAGGCTTGTAGACAATTACGTCATCGGCGAAAATTTTGACCTTCGAACATAAGGTGTCAGGTAAGTCATTAACGAATATGAGGAACAGCAAAGGGCCAAGGATGCTGCCCTGTGGGACCCCGGACGTTATCTTGATGCTGTCCGACAGGTCTTCCTCCACTCGTACTCGCTGGGTTCTATTGCGAAGGAAGTTAGATATCCAATGTATGATGTTCACATCCAAGTCTATGACGCACATCTTCTCCATGAGAATATCGTGTGGGACTGAGTCAAAGGCCTTGGCTAGATCGATGAGGATAGCATCCATCTGGTGTCCATTCGAGACTACTTCACTCACTAGATCTTGGGTTAGGCCGGCAAGACTTGCTTCGCACGAGTATTTAGGTCGGAATCCGTACTGGAGTGGCGTGAAGAAGTTCGAAGCTTCCAGGTGATGTCTGATGTGCCTGTCGATTAGCTTCTCCATGAGTTTGCAACATAAACAGGTCAGGCTAATTGGTCTGTAGCTAGCGACTGAGCTTTTTGATCCACCTTTATGTATAGGTATCACAATGGCTCTAGACCAGTCTTCAGGGATTGTTGATTCGCAAATTGATTGCTTAAATATTACAAGTAAGTATTCAGCAATTTCGGAAATTGAAGCTTTCAATAGGTCTCCAGTGATGCTGTCAGGACCTGCACTCATACCACGTTTCATTGCTTTTATTTCCTTGGATATGGACATGATATCAATAGCCAGTGTAGGGAGGTTAGATGTTGGCCCTGCAAGCTGGAGTGGTTGGTCATTTCTTGGTGAGAATACAGTATTATAGTAATTATTGAGTGCATTCGCTTTTTCTACGTTCTTGGTAATGACAATATCATTTTGCTTTAAGGCCGGGATGGTGTTGTCACTTCTTCTTTTAGAGTTAATGTATTTATAGAACCTTTTCCAATTTCCCGATGCCTGCTTGTCACCCTCCTCCTTTAGAAGGTTAGCCATAAACTGCGAGTGGGCCTCGAGTTTTACTTCAATAAGACGTTTTGAGAGATTGAAGATGAATGGAGAAAAAAAATCCATCAAAAGTATGAGAATATAAAGTTCTATAATATTAATATTATAGAACATTCTCTTTCTATTCTATTTAGGTGAGAGGGGACAAGCTATCTCTGTGTACTTTGCGTTACATTATTCAAAATTTAAATATATATGTTTATTTCTTTGGAACGAGCATTTACCTGAGAAGATCAAGATGTTATAAAGTCTATTTTGTTCGGATTTTGAAATGGAGCTTTTACTTGGACTATGGGTCACTGTCAGAAGTAAATAAATTACAAAATTAGGAATAATACAATTGGGCAATAACATGTAAATTGGTACTTTCCCTTTTTTCTTAAATATTTTTTTCTTGTCACCAAAAGTTGGGGATATTATCATATTTTGCCAATATATTTAGGAATATTAGGGAACCTGTCAAACCGAGGTTTGATGCTTTCATCTGTGAAAGCATGTGTTTCATGTGTGTTAAATATTGTAATTTAAATTTAATGCTACAAAACTACTAATAAATTTGCGTGAAAAGTGAAGAATTTTTAAAGATTCGTCTTCAAGACAAGATTTTACTCAGATGAAAGAATCAATCATCGGTTTTGCATGTTCACTAATATTGCTACATGTATTGGCAAAATTCCCCCAACTTTTAGGGACAAGAAAAAAATATTTAAGAAAAAAGGGAAAGTACCACAGAAATGACTACATCAAACATTGTAATGAAAATTCGTTAAAAACCCTGTGTGGTAGGCTCGATCTCTGTGATATGAGCTTTTTATTTAAATTGACAAGTAGTTTTATTGACTCAACTCTATTAGAATATTTAAATTACCATGTTCCACCTAGAGTAACCAGCTCAAAGTAGAATATATGATTTTACATATTATTATTGTATCAACAATAGGATTCAGTTAACTTTTAATAGATTCTTGGAAATGAACACAAATATATAGATGTTAATTTTAATAATTTTATGACTTTCAAAAATCTTTAAAGGATCTTGTGATGTAATTTTATTATTTTGACTAAACTTGCTACATGTAATATTTTCATGCTTTAGTGTATTTTGATGTATTTTCTTTTAATCTTTGGTGAATGTTCCAGTGCATGTTCTATGTTGTTTAATATATTTGCACTGATGGATTCAGTTCTGTTTGCAAATAAATACTTAAGGTAGTACCTTCATTATACATATACAAAAAAAAATTAAATTACAAGTTCAGAAAACGTTTTTCTACATTTCAACTATATTTATTGTATAAATGAATCATAAAATGTCGTTTAACTTGCAACCCCTGTCGTATAGCGAGGTTTCAATTTATTGCCTTCCGAGAATTAACAAAACTGTAACACAGGAGGTATAGGGAAATCATTTAGTTTTTGGTTAATAACTTTTAAAATAGCACACGTTGGTATTGTTTTCAATTTTTTTCCTAATAGAATGTCCAACTATGTATCTAGAAATCAGTTTTTTGAAAAAACGTTGAACCTCAGTAAAATTCAAAACTCAAAAATAGCATGGAAATAGTCAAGATTTTAATGGCCCCCAGAAGACTACATGATAAAAATATGAATTTATAACTACAATATCTCAAAATCTAGACACGATAAGTTGTTCATATTCCCCAGTATCGTGTAAATAGTGATTATTGATACCTCTGCCAAAAATAGGCTTATTTGGAAGATATGAGATATCAGTTGTGCTACCTTATAATTTATAGCATGGTCTGGTATATAAATCCCTGCAAAGTTTTAAAAA
Source organism: Leuctra nigra (assembly GCA_934045905.1). Classification (NCBI taxonomy): domain Eukaryota; kingdom Metazoa; phylum Arthropoda; class Insecta; order Plecoptera; family Leuctridae; genus Leuctra; species Leuctra nigra. Next base: position 6,552,637 of record OW203764.1, on the reverse strand, counting down.
TTAGAACTCGATACTTTGTGAAAAACATACTATAATGTGTAACAAAAGTTGCTCCAACTGTAACATGAGTCACATGGAATTATCCAATTGGAGAAAAGTTAGGAGTAGAGAGAAATTATAAGAGTGGAAAAGCGAGGTTGAAATGGTTTAGAAGAGTTACAGTGATGGGCAGTGTCTGTGATACAAGTATCACTAAAAAAACGCTCAGTGTAACGCGCAGAGATGGGCAAAGATACTTGGAAAAAGTATCAAGATACAAGATACTGATACTTTTAAAATTTTCAAAAAGATACTTGATACTTGATACTTGATACATTATTAATTTTGAGTATCAATTGATATTAGTATCAAAGTATCAAAAGATACTTTGATAGTATCAAAATATCAAAAGATACTTTGATAGTATCAAAGTATCAAGTATCAAAAATTGTATCAAAGATATTTTATCAGAGATACTTTGATACCGCTGCTGAGGAAGAATTTGGTCAAGGTGAGGGAGGGGGAGATCATTGAGAAAAGTGTTCTTAGAGGTTGGGTGAAAAAATGGTATGAATGGGCGGAAGGGATTCCTGGAAAAAAATGCCTGGGGTTCTAAACTGAAACATTTTAGTCCAAAATTCCAAAGTATCAAAAATATCTTTTCGGTAAAAAGATACTTGATACTATTTTGAATATTAATTGATAATTGATATTTGATACTGATTACAAGAAAAGTATCAAGATATAGATATTGATAGTATCAAGTATCAAAGATACTATCAAAGATACTTGTATCTTTGATAGTGACCATCTCTGGTAACGCGTTGATAAGCGAGCACCGATGCGCGCTATACCTCTAATACCAACGCACCACTTGAAATAAATTGTAATACTGTTAACAAATTTATTTTACTCTAGCAAAGATTTAGCGCAATGTAAGAATCAAAAATTAATTCCCATCAATTTTTTTTTATATGAAATCCATTTATGATGTCAAAAATATCGAAATCGCCTTACTTGCAATTTTTTTTTTTTAATATTGACCTGTCTCTCATTTGAATTAAAGGAAAACAACCTTTTTTAATGGTTGAGGGCTGGCTGGTCATTAGCGGAGGGGTGGAGTGGACAGGAAGTGACTTGGGTATTAAACTCAGCAGGATATAGCTATGGGGAAGATGTGTCGGAATCTGTAATAGACTACATTTGAATGAGCAGAGACTTGAAGAAGTTCCTAGTAGATGTGCGAGTGTTCCCGTCAGTAGCATTAAGGAGTGATCACCGGTTGCTAGTTGGTAGTTTCCACATCAAGACACCAAAAATGCTGTGATGCTAGAAAGAACAGGATTAAAGTATGGAGTTTACAAGAACTGGATACGAGGTTAGCCTTCAAGAAGATGATTGAGATAAGAGTACCGACAGGGGAAAGGAAAGGGGTGGAAGAGGAATGGAACGAGTTTAAGACAGCATTTTTGGATGTTGGCGAACAAGTTTGTGGAAGAGAGTGGGAAGAAGAGAAAGAAAGAAACAAGGTGGTGGAATGAGAGAGTAAGGGAGGCAGTCCGGAGGAAGCGGGACGCATGGCAGAGAAACGAATTAAATAGATCCTCAGAGAATGCAGAAGAGTATCGACAGTGTAAAATAAATGTGGCCAAGATTGTTCGGGAGGAGAAGAAGAGAGCAATGGACGAACTTGCGAGTTTGCTTGAGAAGGATTTAAAAAAAAGATTTTCTCGTGAAACAAGAAAATGATTTACGGTGAAAAGAAAAATAGGAGTTCGAGAAGAAGTCCGAACGATGAAAAATAGCAACGACGAGCTCGTAGTAAATCCAGATGATGAACTCAAAATGTGGAAAGAGTACTTTGAGACCCTTCTCAATGTTCAAACAGGTGCCACAGAACAAGGGAAAGAACAAGAGAGAAGAGCAGAAGGAGAAGGAGGCACAGGAGAGGAGAGAGAGGAAGCAGATTTAAGCGAAATGGAAGTTTGGAAAGCACTGGGAGAGATGAAGAATGGGCTTACTTTTTTTAATGTAGACAATAGGCATACTGGCTTGAGTGACCTTCCCACGAAGACGAACCTAGTGCCCGACAAATAATGTATTACAACTAATTTTTTTGGGACTGAAGGGAGGAAGATGACATGAAAGCAGGTCCGGGCGTTTAGGTACACCCACCCCTCTCTCCAGGTTAAATTTTGCACCCTAGTTTTTCATTTGCCCCCCCCCCCCTCCCCCCACCGAATAAAATGTCTGAAATCATCACTGGTCAAGTGGGGTTGTAGAATCACTCATGGTATAAGTAGTATATTATTGCATCATGAGAATCACTTATGAGGAAAATACGTTTTCTTCCTTTTATGAGCAATAGTTGGGCCAATTTCGTGATTTATTTGTTTAGTCGTGTGGTATCACTTGATCTTGAATACCCTAATAGTGACAACGGTCATTTTGTAAGAGAATACAATTTTATACAACATGTAATTATCCTTGCAACATGTAATTATTGACGTGTCAAATTGTAACTTATATAGAGTTTGATTCAAGAATCCAAAAGAGTCCGCAAAGCAAAATCCAGAAGATGGACTTCGGACTTTCTACTTCGAGATACAGAAACGATTATAATAAATATTACTAATACCTACACGTATACAGTACGTTTCCCAAAGAATTTGCAACAGCGAAAAATCTATTTTCCATTTAGAATTCCTATTTTCCACACTAATTTTGGCTATTTTTCTGGCACTACCTCTTCCTCACCTCATAACAATAGAGGACGAAAGAAAATCCACATTTCTGAGGGATATACAACGTTTATTGGCTTTTATATTTTGGCATTTGCCCTCAGGCACTGAAAAGTCCTTTTAGAACGTAGTGTAGGTATATTAAAACCTTCCCTCCTCGTCAACATCCTTCATGCAGTATGCTGCGCTAATCACCTGCGTGTAATCAACAGATTTCTATTTTGTAACTTGACAAGTGTCACAGCACAGGTACATGTTGATTTTCAAGTGAAATAGATTTTCCTAAGAATATCTAAATTGAAGAAATTCGACAGAAAATATGTAGCCATGGTAACCAGCTTCTCTAAACCAAGGTAGTTATATTATCACTGCACTTAAAATCTGTAATCATGTTGCAGTGAAATCAAACCTAAAACAATAAGCTAGAAAATCACATAATGGTAAAACAGTTACCTCTCCACCAACATAATCTATCAGGAAACTGATGAACTACGTGTAGAAATATTGTCAAAATATCAACATTTTATAAGAATTTTGAGTGTCAGTTTCAGAGAAAAGTGGCCCTCCCTTTTTAGTGATTACCGCTGTAATTTTAAAGCAATATCTTCAAAATTTCGTGTGCTCCTTGCCAATTCATCACGCTAACCGTGGATAGTACATGTGTTTTTATTTATAAAGCCAATCGCTTTATAGGTGGTTATAAATTTGTGTCATAATAAGTGTGTCATCGGCTGCCCGTGAGTAATTTTTAACATTTATTTTAGCAAAATATATCGGCTTATTCAACATTCTGTCCCGTTCATATCATGTAGACATTTCTTACCGAACTCCGTAAAATATTTCATTCCAATCCATTCTGATTTGTAATAACTACAGTAGTGGAGCTAATCCATGTTTGGCAAGGAAGAGAAACGATATGGTGCTTTAGCTCCACCAGGATCCCATGAGTATATTAACTGCCACAATATAGAAACTTCTGCAGTAAATAGCCACTGAAATGTCACATGATATGAACGCGTAAAATATTCAATTATTGTAGTGGGTTTACCTCACAAAGCTTTCAAAAAACTGCAAAAAGTGGCCAGGACGGCACTTCCAAAGTGTCATTTTCACAAATTATTTTCACAGAAAGTGGTGGCTTTATTACAATTCTTTTCATACCACTTGTGTGTGTGTGTCTCATCTACTATTACAATTTTTTTCATCACTATTCAGTAAGAATTGTAGAAAGTAGAAGCAAAATAGTGTACCCTATTTCTGGGAGAAAAATTGTCGGTAATTTTCAAAATGGTGGACAAGGGCAGAATCCTCTTAACAACTGGTTTAGCAGCAGTGTTGTGACAAGTTATCCAGATAAAATTATTTAGATAATTATTTTTTATCTATTACCTATCTTATCTAGATAATTAAATAATTTGTTATCTGTATCTTTATCTAGATTAAAATATTATCATCTATTGGCAATTATCTAGATAAAAATATCAAATTCAAAACGCATTTTTGTGTATGAACATGCACGAACCTCAAATTTCAGATGATATGACTCGAGTTCCGAATTATGAATTCGAAAATAATTAGGGAACAGTAAATTTTTGGTAAAACAATTGTCTAGTATCAATTACAATTACTAGATATTTATTTTTTATCATTATCTATTATCTAGATGATTTCTTGGGAATGAATCTATTATCTAGTCTAGATAATTTTTTGACAGGTTATCCTTATCTTTATCTAGATAAAAATAAAATTATGTAATCACAACACTGTTTAGCAGACTATTGAAAGACCGGCCCTAAGTTGTATTTAGAATATGGAGAATTAAAAGATATCTATACATAATAGGGAAGTCTCGTGAAATTTTATTCTAGTTAATTTGTAAATATCAACATAAATAACAATGATAACCTATCATCAACGAAATTTAAAATTTTCATTCATAAAATCAAATTCAAATGGCATTGGATATTTTGGCGGAAAAAAACGGCATGTTACTAGAATCAGGAACGTGATGTCATTTCCAAGTCTCCAACAATGTGTTACCATGGTGATTCCTTTGTTGCTATGGCAATATAGAGGATTGTGATATCATTGTCAATTTTCCTGTTTTAAAATTGTAAGAAATATATCAATCTTTGTAAATTAATTCCTTGAAAACTATTCATCTCACAACAAAAATAAACACAGATCTGTATTCAGCAACATCTTAGCTTTCATAAAATACATATAATTCTGAAATATAATTTTAATGAGACTTCCCTATTACGTTTCGAACTATTTTTTTTTGCAGATGGCAGGTTTTGTTTGCGTCTGTTCCCCTAAGGCCAGACGGCATCCGGCATCCGACCCTGTTCCCCTTTGGTTTAAGTTAAATAACTATTGATGGTTGGCCAATGAATCCATTTCGCGCGAAATGCACAGCCAATAGGATTAACTTATTTCCACTCACCATAGATAGGTAACTTAATCCAGAGATGGTCCTACCCGACCTAATATGGTAACAATGAAACTACTCGCCAGTAAACTCATCCTCCTTATCCTTGTACAGGAAGACTTTGTCCTGCACAACACCGACAAAGTCAAGGGTCAAGGTGTATTATTGATTAGCTTGTGCAACTCAGGATTAAACCCGTGCCTAAGGTTAATCTTGTAAGTGCTCTGCGTCAGCTAACAAGCAACAGATTGTACTGGGATCAATCTGCTTATTAACAACCCTTGTTCTCAGTTAAATAGATGAAGCCCCTGTGAGTCGTAGACTACATACAGACAAGGTGCGTCACAAAGGTCCCACGCTGCTGGCTATTGCCACTACACTCTTGTGTGGTGTATTGGAGTATTCGTTTGAAATGTCAGATCGAGTGGCAGCCGGATTGTGAGGGCTGCAATTCTATATCATTCCTGTGCTGATCATAAAAATTAATCTTCCAGAAGCGAACTTTCGGAAATACTTCTCGGGGAATGGTTTGACTGTAAGCCTCGTTCACAACAAAGAGGTTCTTCGTTTTGCGGAAAATAATTTTTTACTAACGCTGGGTTCCCATACTTCGCATCGAATTCGCTTCCGGTTCGCTTCGCTTTCGCAAAATGGCTACCTTTTAACAAAGGAAATCGTCCATGCTTACATTCGCATGTTCACTTGTTTCGGTTTCGTTTCGGTTTCGTCAAAGTTAAAATTGGCTCAACTTTAACGAAACTGAAACACGGTAACAAGCGAATGTAAACATGGACGATTTCCTTTGTTAAAAGGTAGCCATTTTGCGAAAGCGAAGCGAACCGGAAGCGAATTCGATGTGAAGTATGGGAACCCAGCTTAACAATAGGAAAGACGTGTCTTGTGTTTTCTCTTGGGGTTCAGGAGAATTAAATGCTTTGATTGGTTGCAAAATAAGCTCTTCCGTTAACGCAAAAACTCTTGGATTTGAATGAGACTTACGTCTGATTTTCAACTTCCTTTTGATTTCAACGTCAAGTTAGAAGTAATGTGTACATACTTGATCTATCAATCGACGTTGAAACAAGAACGTAAGTTAGAATCGAAATGACAAAGCGCATTTTGATTCGGCATTAGAAAATATCTTGTTAGCATTTTCAAAAAAATATTTATATTTGTATGCAATAAACAGTATTACGGAATTCGCAGTTGCTACATACGGATAATTAAAATTTAATTTTTTGGTGTTTTACACAAAAGTTATTATTATTTTTATAAACAAAATATGTTAAGTTAAATTATGTGTATAAACAACAATGTTTAAAAAATAAAAGTATAATTATAATTAAAAACATGTTTTAAGAGTATCAGTGTGTTTGTGCTGTGAGCGACCTCGTGATAGTATGACCTGAAACGCGCCGGAGTAGACTTGTTCAAAGAGCGATTAATCATTCTGCGCGAAATGAATTCGCTACACGAGAAGAATTCGTTAGTTAGAAAAACTTAACGAATTGTCCAAACCAGAGGAAAATACCTACATAGTGCCGTACATAGAAATCGCGTCAGCAGACAAAATGGTAAATAAGTTTTGCAATGGAATAACGTTCCGCGCATAAAACTATATCCGGAAGTGGTTAGGTCGTGGAATGTAAGTAAGATATTTAATAATAGTTTACAGTTTTTTTTCCCAACAGCGTTAGTGTGCCTCTACACACTCGCAACCTTAGCCCCAGCCAACATCCGCACCCGATCCCCGTCACCGAAGATCAGGGGGCACAGGAGGGCAAGCCGGCCGAAGATCTAATCTTGAGCGTGCCCGGAACTTACTCAGCCGCGGCGGTAAGCGACTCCCTAGGCCTTCTCGACCTGTCCATGGGCACGCAGAAGATGTAAAGATCCCAGAATCACCGCCTTCTTTACTGAGTCACAGACTGGGACACTCTCAATGCTTTCACAACTGAATCAGGAACTCCTCATATGCAGCCAATAATGAGGACAACCAGCCGAGCATCATAGCCTGGATCATTTGCCTCAACTGGACAAGAAGATCTCTGTACTTTTCTTTCTTCTCAAGCTCTTTAGCCTGGACATTCGTCTCGGCAGGAGAAGAAAACTCGATGACATACATCTTCTTGGGAATTTTCTCGAGGAGAATGATGTCCGGCTTGTTTTCCCCAACTTCCGAGTAGTGGGAACCGCATAATTCTAATAAATGCGGCACTTGAAGTTCTCCACCACAACCTCCACTTCTTCTGGTGCAAAATTAGAGTCATTTTTAAAACAATAAAATAACAAAATATCACATATTACAGATTATTTTTTGAATCACAGATTTAAATTCCGGTAACGGATGATACATGTCAACATTGTTAAAAACAGGGTTATTATTTTGTAACTACAATAAAAACTGTTTACAACGCTCTCCACAAAAGTACAATGTGTAAATTGGCAGCCATTCGAATAGTATTCCTGGAAATAGAAATTTGACTTAAAAATAGTGATATCAAAGGCAATAATCAAAACCTTTATTCGTATTAAAATATCTTAATACAAATTTAAGACCTTTTAAGTGTCCCATCACTGTTTAAAATACTGGCACTTGTTCTAAAGGTGTCCTAACGAATTCAGCGTTGAATTGCTACAATATTTCTGGCTCCTGTACAAACGATCAATTAGTTGGAGAGATGAAGTGGATTTCCCCCGAAGAGAGCATCGCTGTTAGCTGAGACCGGCCAACTTCAGCGCCACTTGACACCGCAAGGGGAGGAATATATCAACAGCTGATTCAATTAATCCCACCGTGACCAACGCTCATGAAGTTAGCGTCATCTGCACTACAATGACGTCATGCTTGGAATAATTGTCGACTTTAAGAGAGATTTTTCAGTGCTACGTCGTCCTGTCACTCTGCCAACTATTGTATCGATCAAATTGAAATTTTGTGGAGACGCGTTTATCAATTTAGATAATTGAATAGTCGATGTTCACCAAATCTGGTCAAATTGCCGATGTTTTAACGCTTCCAGACTTCCGTAGACCCAAACAAATGACGGCAAGACACAAAACATAACCAATTTCATTCGTTTCTCTCCATACAATCAGAGAAGAGGAATCCAATTACTTAAAATGGCTAAGGTCTCACAATTCAATTAATCGACCCGGAATTTTACAGACACAAAAAATGTATAGCTTGTGAACGAGATCAGAGATTGTTTAAAAATTAAAAAAATTAAAGCTTGGCCGATCAGCTTTAAATTTTGCATGGTCATTGGGACCAACATTTTAGGTGTTTTTGAAAATTTCAGATAAATCTATCAAATACTTCAAGAGTTATTGACATTTTAATTCGTTTGAATTATTTGTCAAATTGTTTCAAAGGCTCCTTTGACGCATTTCCTTGCTATTTCCAAGGTCTATTCTAGAGCAGCAACTTTACACGAATATTATTCCGCATGCAATACGAAGGCTCGCTTATCAACGCGTAACATTCGTATAATGGCTATTCCCCTCTCTATTCATACAGAAAGTCTCAATATATTCGAATGATTCACTTAACAGGGAAAATTCAGATTAGAGTCTAAGTGTTTCGTTTCTATTAACACATTATCTAAAATGATTCATTGACTACACTTTTGGTACGGGAGAAGATGAAGTAAGTGTGATGAACAGCGCTGTCACTTTGTCTTGTTCAAGAACATGCTCCACTAATTTGTGATCATCAAACGCACGAGCACGGCACGATGCTGTTCATTAACCCAATAAGTCACTTCTTAAGCGTTGTCTCGGATTGTTCAATGTCAACAACATTTCCCAGTTCCTCCAGAGTCAATTATGGTGTTACCAAACAAACTGTACATTAGGGTTGATGAAAGTCACGACATTTAACTGTTTCGTTAATACCAGAGTAGATTAAAACTACAAATTATTGAAACGTTAAACTTTGCTTCCCACTTAGTTCTATATATAGAGATTATATGAAAAAGGGTTTAATTAGTTTTCCAGTGAAGTCATGGAACGGCGTTCTGCAAGAATATGTCGATCGATTTGATTTGACGCGACTCGCCAGACTGGTCTGAGTTAATTGCATCGTGTGATTGAAGCAAGCGCAAAGCGTCCCGCATTCAAAATACAATTGCAATTCATCCGCGGCGCACTTCATAATGCGAGACGGCCATTTCCGCGTACGCTGCTGATAAAAGTGGTGATGATTGGGTTCCCTAATTGTTAAAAGTTGGGTTATAAAAGAGTACAATCACTGTCAATGCACAATCACTAGCACTATCAATGTTTTTGTGCTGAACTGTAGAGTTATAAAAAATTTACGTATAACATGGAAATACTATTTTAAAGTGTTTAAGCGAATATTTATAATTCATGCAATTTACTTTCTGGTTGGGTGAAAGGTGCTGCTTTTTGGACCAAACTTTTCCATTTACAAGTGATCAAAGTGCTTTCAAGAAACCTTATAATTACATAAAACATAGGTGATAGATATGTAACAAAATATCTCAGAATGTCAGTAACTATTGAAATTCTTGAAAAATTTGTTTGAAAATAAGTAAAATGAGAATTTGTTGGAACCAATGAAATGCACAATTTGAACTTATCAGACAAACTACACATTTCCACCTGTCAACCAATCAGAGGACATGGATTCACTTATATTCTTGATCACTGGTATGTTAGTGCGTGTGCAAAATTTGAGATCGATTGGTTGATCTGTGTGACCTGGGCAGTACAGACAAAAAGACACAAAATAAAATCAAACAAACAGAGAAAGTAAAATAAGATTTCCATATTTACTCTCGCTTAATATTGTCACAATCATTGATAAGCGAAATTGAATATTTATTTGTAACGATACATTTTGGTGCCAATGTCTGAATGTATCGCAGATCAAAGGAAATCAGAGATTCTCGTCTGAGTACATACATTTTATTTCTTTGAGCCGAATTTTCAATCCGTATGGTTGGCATTATGTAATATAAATTCAGACCGCAATGAAGTAAATTGAGGTTGACCAGAAGCGAGTGAATGCAATCCGCATGTCCCGATTGAGAATATTTCAACCCAATGACTGCATAATGTCCGATCGTAATGCTTTCCATTATTCTCGGGTTCCGATCTGTAATATCGCAGAACGGCGTTGTTACACTATCATTCGTCACAACACCGGAGCACGTCATCTTGCTGTAATGACATCATGACTGACCAATAGCGAATTAAGTGACGTCACCACTGACCAATAACAAAATGAGTGACGTCAATACTGACCAATAAAATCCCTATCAGTTATCATCTAAATTTTGAGGTAAACTTTTAATTTTTTGTATCTCTGTTTACCGTATGGAATATTTTTAATATATTTTTAATTCAAACTATTTTGGCTAAAAACTCCTTGACAACTCTCCCATATGTAGTTCAGTAACAATTTGAGCATGACATTCATAATTGCTCTTTACAAAGTCAGTGTTCTTCTCTATTAGAATATCATATTCTCGTAAATCTGGGACATTGAACTTTTTTGACTTAGAAAACTCGTTCCAAAGTTTGAACAGTGTTGCACAGCTAAAGAGAATTAGCAATTTTCTTCTGCAGATGATGTCTCCACTTTGTGTGTGTTTTTTTTATATGAACTCAGTATAGTTGATACTGCATGTACACAATTTACATAATTTGCTTCCTCTATGGACTCGAGCAGTTACTAAATACAGAACCAAACTTATTACTTCAATACAAAGCAGTTTCCTGTACAAGTACATTCAGCGTGTATTGTGTGATGTGAGATAAGAATCAAGTGTAACCCATCCCGCGGCTAGTTACAGGTGCGTCGCTTGGCTCGCGGCCATATTGCCGTGTCTTATGAACCGCGTGACTCAAGCGAGCGACTGCTGCAGCACCGCCGGAGTCAAGCTGGAATTTGCATTTCATTTCGTGTCGGTGAATCACGTTGAGTGATGTCTGGCTGAGCAATTACTGCCTTCTTGAGATAAATGTAGAGTATTAATAGAAGCACGAGATAGAGAGAGAGAGGGGGTTCGAGAGACGCAATGTCGGATCACGATGAATATTATTGAGTTTAGATTATACCTAGAGATGATATGAAATTGAGAATTGCTGATTAGATTACCGAAAGCGATGAGAATCTTGTAAATCGAGAGTAGCTCGAGATTAAGTTGCGGTCGTGTCGATAACACTTCTACTTGGTTTCATTTCAGTGAGAAATGTATTTTATTTTAAGTAGATTTTCGTTGGGTAGTGTGTTTATATATTAGCAATACAATTATTATTGAAATATGTATTATTATAATATACTCTGTACCTCAAAGGTAGAAGACCCGATGTCCATTTCAATGATTCTTGATGTGAGCTCAAAATCCAGTAATCTGGATTAACCTGGAGTAATCTGTCTGCCTCCATCAAATCAAATTTGAAACAACGACACCACTTATTTTGTAAGATACATTACATCAATATAACTGTAATTGTTGACCAGTCAAATTGTAATTGATAGAGCTTTATTACATGATTCCAAAAGTATACAAGGCAAAATCGAAAAAGTGGACTTATGACCTTCTACCTCTGAGTTATAGTATTATATTTTGTGGGAGAAATACATTAAAATTTGTGATGAAGGAAAAATACAATAGTTGTAAGATTTTTACATATGGTGGCACAAGTGGGATTACTATGTTAGCAAGGTTGGAAATACTTTCAGACAGAGACGCATTATTTTGTGGGAAAAGTTCTACTGAGATTGATCGCAAAAAAAACATTTTTTTTTCAATTTTACATTTGGTGGCAGAAGTAGGATAAAATATATCTTTATTTTTTTTACATTTTATGGCTGGGTAAGGTTTAAATTTAGTATCAGAAGTGTGAATACATTCGGTTGGATAATTTTGGTACACAATGGCGGCAAAATTGACGCGCCATGTAATCAGGTATTCGTGCGCGTAGCTAACTCTATCAGTCAGCTGTCAACAGCAGCGGACGCCCCCCCCCCCCCCCCCCCCCCTCCTCTCTCTGGCGGGGAATATGTTAAACAGCAAACACTTTAACAACAACTACATACGTGAACGATGATCCACCAACTAGCAAAGCGGAGAGATAAGTCGTATCCCACACAGGGGGATGAAGATTCGCATTAATCTCATTTTGTAAATGTTGGCCCACATTCTCGATGAGTATCATCGGATATTGCGTGGAATCCTGTGGATATACGGATAGAGAGTTGTGAGTGTGACTCTACAATCCCCTTAAGCTCCTGCTCGCCTGGTAATCCCCTGATTACAACGTATTGCTCATATAATCGACATATCGTGCAGTGAAATTCCGACAGCGGCCGGCAGACAAATATGCAGATCAGATGCTAAACTTTCCGCACACCGGAATCCGTGTTTCCCGTAGAATACACAACATCAGATAGCTCAGAGTGTTCGTAGGGAATAAGAAACATGGCGGACGAGGTAAGCGAGCACGGGAAACACGCACGTGCAGAATACACAACATCAGATAGCTCAGAGTGTTCGTAGGGAATAAGAAACATGGCGGACGAGGTAAGCGAGCACGGGAAACAAGCACGTGCAGAATACACAACATCAGATAGCTCAGAGTGTTCGTAGGGAATAAGAAACATGGCGGACGATGTAAGCGAGCACGGGCAACACGCACGTGCAGAATACACAACATCAGATAGCTCAGAGTGTTCGTAGGGAATAAGAAACATGGCGGACGTTGTAAGCGAGCACAGGCAACATGCACGTGCAGAATACACAACATCAGATAGCTCAGAGTGTTCGTAGGGAATAAGAAACATGGCGGACGAGGTAAGCGAGCACGGGAAACAAGCACGTGCAGAATACACAACATCAGATAGCTCAGAGTGTTCGTAGGGAATAAGAAACATGGCGGACGAGGTAAGCGAGCACGGGCAACACGCACGTGCAGAATACACAACATCAGATAGCTCAGAGTGTTCGTAGGGAATAAGAAACATGGCGGACGAGGTAAGCGAGCACGGGCAACACGCACGTGCAGAATACACAACATCAGATAGCTCAGAGTGTTCGTAGGGAATAAGAAACATGGCGGACGAGGTAAGCGAGCACGGGCAACACGCACGTGCAGAATACACAACATCAGATAGCTCAGAGTGTTCGTAGGGAATAAGAAACATGGCGGACGAGGTAAGCGAGCACGGGAAACAAGCACGTGCAGAATACACAACATCAGATAGCTTAGAGTGTTCGTAGGGAATAAGAAACATGGCGGACGAGGTAAGCGAGCACGGGAAACAAGCACGTGCAGAATACACAACATCAGATAGCTCAGAGTGTTCGTAGGGAATAAGAAACATGGCGGACGAGGTAAGCGAGCACGGGAAACAAGCACGTGCAGAATACACAACATCAGATAGCTCAGAGTGTTCGTAGGGAATAAGAAACATGGCGGACGAGGTAAGCGAGCACGGGAAACAAGCACGTGCAGAATACACAACATCAGATAGCTCAGAGTGTTCGTAGGGAATAAGAAACATGGCGGACGATGTAAGCGAGCACAGGCAACATGCACGTGCAGAATACACAACATCAGATAGCTCAGAGTGTTCGTAGGGAATAAGAAACATGGCGGACGAGGTAAGCGAGCACGGGAAACAAGCACGTGCAGAATACACAACATCAGATAGCTCAGAGTGTTCGTAGGGAATAAGAAACATGGCGGACGAGGTAAGCGAGCACGGGAAACAAGCACGTGCAGAATACACAACATCAGATAGCTCAGAGTGTTCGTAGGGAATAAGAAACATGGCGGACGAGGTAAGCGAGCACGGGAAACAAGCACGTGCAGAATACACAACATCAGAGAGCTCAGTGTTCGTAGGGAATAAGAAACATGGCGGCCGCGGACGATGTAAGCGAGCACGGGCAACACGCACGTGCAGAATACACAACATCAGATAGCTCAGAGTGTTCGTAGGGAATAAGAAACATGGCGGACGAGGTAAGCGAGCACGGGAAACAAGCACGTGCAGAATACACAACATCAGATAGCTCAGAGTGTTCGTAGGGAATAAGAAACATGGCGGACGATGTAAGCGAGCACAGGCAACATGCACGTGCAGAATACACAACATCAGATAGCTCAGAGTGTTCGTAGGGAATAAGAAACATGGCGGACGATGTAAGCGAGCACGGGCAACACGCAAGTGCAGAATACACAACATCAGAGAGCTCAGTGTTCGTAGGGAATAAGAAACATGGCGGCCGCGGACGATGTAAGCGAGCACGGGCAACACGCACGTGCAGAATACACAACATCAGATAGCTCAGAGTGTTCGTAGGGAATAAGAAACATGGCGGACGAGGTAAGCGAGCACGGGAAACAAGCACGTGCAGAATACACAACATCAGATAGCTCAGAGTGTTCGTAGGGAATAAGAAACATGGCGGACGATGTAAGCGAGCACAGGCAACATGCACGCGCAGAATACACAACATCAGATAGCTCAGAGTGTTCGTAGGGAATAAGAAACATGGCGGACGAGGTAAGCGAGCACGGGAAACAAGCATGTGCAGAATACACAACATCAGATAGCTCAGAGTGTTCGTAGGGAATAAGAAACATGGCGGACGAGGTAAGCGAGCACGGGAAACAAGCACGTGCAGAATACACAACATCAGATAGCTCAGAGTGTTCGTAGGGAATAAGAAACATGGCGGACGATGTAAGCGAGCACAGGCAACATGCACGCGCAGAATACACAACATCAGATAGCTCAGAGTGTTCGTAGGGAATAAGAAACATGGCGGACGATGTAAGCGAGCACGGGCAACACGCACGTGCAGAATACACAACATTCAGGTAGCCACAGTGTTCGTAGGGAATAATAAACATGGCGGACGATGTAAGCGAGCACGGGCAACACGCACGTGCAGAATACACAGCATCAGATAGCTCAGAATGTTCGTAGGGAATAAGAAACATGGCGGACTATGTAAGCGAGCACGGGCAACATTCACGAGCATTTGAGATCAGTATGTGATATTATTATACTCAAGAGACCACATTAAAATTCTGATTTTCACAAATTTTACTTTAGTACATTGTGATCTTGACATACGTATATATTTTAGTAATAACAAATGTTCGCCTGTCTCTACTTTTCAGTACTTTTATTACCAAAATGTTGAAGCAGTAAAAACTCAAATTTACACAAATTTATCACTATGCAGTGGCAAGCAGTGCTAAAAAGTGGAGACAGGCCAACATACCTATCAATATATATTAAAATCACATTACTGCATATGAAGTTTTGTAAATACCAGAAAAATAAATAGGTTATTTTAATGTGTTTATTTAAATTAAATTTAAATTGTAAATCGAGCAACGAGATCTGAGACTGATTCAACGAATTTTGTAAGTTCATATCATATTTTTGTTCAAATTAAATAAAACTTTCTATTAATAAGTTTGTCAGTGTATGCATGAAGTGGTGTCCCGTTTCTCGCTCACAAAAGAACAAGAAACGAACGCAAGAGACGCATAATGTGGATCTTCGGCTCCGCTCGCATTATTAACTCTTGAATTACCTGGCTGAAAGACGCAAGAAACCACTCGTATATCTCGCCCGTTATCAAAGTTTAACCCTGCCTCCCCCTCCCCTCTCGAACCCCGACCCCTGGTCGAAATTATGCTCCCCCCCCTTCCCCCCGGGCATTCTGCGTACTAATAAGCCGGCTAACTCAGTTTCTACTGCGAATAACAATAAACCAGGCCGTTGTGAGAATAATTTGTTAACGGACGGTTAATTCCAAGCATACATGGGTTAGAAACAAGATGGAGATCGACATTTATCTTAAGATGACGTCATGACAGGTCACGTGAGCAATTGAAAGAAGATGGCTACTCGAAGGATCCGAAGCAGGTGACGCTTAAGATATTCTCAAGAAGTGGGCTCTTGTTGTAAGCATTTAATCTCGGAAATAAACTGTATAATGAGTTGGCATGAAGCAACGTCAAGTTCTACATGTTACACTAGGGAAACGCTTGTTTAGTATTGAACCAAATTAATGTGGTGAGGAGAGTTCCTGCTCTACAGACCTTGGAAGCACTTGCAAAGACAAACGTAATAATGTTCAAGTGATGAAGGTGAACACTTTCTCGATACAACAGATTTGAGAAATATTTAAAAATATGTTGAAAATATCAATAACTTTAAGTTCTTGACCAATTTGTCTGAAAGTTGAAAAATCTGATATCACTGATTCCAATGACAAGGCAAAGTTTTAACTTGATGGAAGAAACTGTTAATTTTCAAACAATCCGAGGGTTTTGCTCACACATCGTGTGACCGCTGGTATGGCGCGAATGTGTTCAATGTTTGAGATTGATTGGTTGGTCGGTGATACCAGGACGGTGCATAGAAAAACACACAGAACAGTCAAAGAAAGTGTTGTGAAAGTACAAGCGGTTACGCTCTTTACTTCATGCATTGTGTTCTTGTTACTGATCAGTGATCTATCTATCTTGGGGAAGTATTATTTGATAACAATAACATCAAGATCAAGGTGAAAATAGGACGATTTTGGACGAGCTGTTCCGATGTTTAAATTATCACAACTTCGCTTTTTTTACTGTGGCAAAAGACTCACGTTTTGAATATGATTGCTCGTATTTTGATAGAAATCTAGTTTTGGTAATTTAAAACGCGTAAAAATACAATTCTTTACGAAACACAAAAGTGAAACGCTTGCGATTGATCATATAAAAAGCGTGTAGCTCTTGAGCGCGCATCCGCTGGGAAATATACGAGGTGTTGAGAAAGTTGTATCAAATGGTCCAACGCACCGTCTGGGTTATCTTCTCCAGAAAGGCGATTCAGAAGGAGATGTGTCTCGATCCTCAAGGAAACTCTCAGATTGAACCGAGTCGCTCTTAGCGCTGCGTTATGTCAAGAAGCAACATTAATCATGGCGTTGTGCAGTGATTTAAAGAGATTTGTAATGTGTTTTAGGCATGTTAAATTGAAATCGAAATGTTTATTTCGCACTATTGACTTTCGATATTCTTCAAACATCATTAACACGTTCGTGAGATAGGAGATACTTCCTTGTGATATCATATGAATACTTGGATATGACGTGTTGACGTTTCTAGAATAGAGGTCATATTCTTGAATGTTTGGTAGTGCATAATTACATCATTCCAAAAGTGTGCAACGCAAAATCGAGAAAATGGACTTTAGTTCATTTCCATCTGAATTGGTCTATTTACCCACAATATACAGGAGAAGATGTCAAAACCCATAACAGATTTTGTTCTCGTGGATTTTCTAATTTTTTTTTTTTAGAGAGACAAATGAACTAATCGGCCACATCCTACCTGAGCTCTCTTCATAATAAACGCCTCATTATGCGTCCACTAAGTCATTCTAAGGCGAGTCGTTCATGTACACAATAGGTAATAAGCTTTCCTCAAACGTAGAATGTAAATTATCTTGATATCTAGAGCATGCTGTTATGTGTACACCTTCCTAATTTCAGTAATCAATATCCCATCACGCACAGTGAGTGACACAATACGATAGCAGGAAAAATGTACATCAATTAAAGTGAAGGGTTACATTTTCTAATCATATTAAAATCATCTGGAAACGTTTTGAAACCCGTGTTATTGAATATTTGTAACAGTGTTTCTAAAAACTAACACTTGATCGATTTTCTAATTTTATTAACGTATTTATGTAAAATTCAAACGGTATTTTTGGACTTTATAAAGGTCAATGTATTTAGAAAGTTGAGCATTGCTTTAAAGTGTAATTCAGACTTCAGATTATCTTCGCTGAAGTTACGGGGAAAAATCCGTCAAAACACGACTAGTTATCTAAAAATAGTTATTGATTCTAATTAGATCAAAGTTACAGTTTTATTATGACAATTAATTATTTATTTATCGCTGTCGACTAATATACATTATTTTATTTCAAATAAACTGAAATGTCTCGAGATGTTTTATTTAGAATGTTTCTGAAATATAAAAGTGTTTTAAAACCGGAAAGTGATCATGGTCATTTCGGTACTTTAGAAAGGCAGAAAGTATAAGTAGATTCACACTAAAAGCACGCATCTGTCTAAAGAGTGTTACGTTACATTGTCTTATCTTGTAAGACGTTAAAACAGAGCGGGTGGCAGAAGAGGAGGGGGGGTCACAGTCAGTTGATGATTACAAATTTAGAATTCGAAATATAAAAAGAACGACATTTTTAAAATAACTCCCGCGGTGAGCGCGAGCTCAAGGGCCTGGTGCAGATGTGTTTGTGACGTCACGGAACGCTCCATCTGGCGTCGCGGCGGACGTCGCTGTGCAGGTAATTGACTAGTGGAGGTGCCGTGATAGAATATGTTTTAAAGTTTCACCAATTCGAATGTTTGTTATCAACATTTTATAGCGGGCTTGGCCTATGAGCCCCATTCATTTTAGTGCGATTTTATTTTACCCGTGTATAATGTTCGGCACGCGATCAGGGTTGGGGGGGGGGGAGGGGGGAAGGGGGGAGGGTTGGAAGACATGAACCGGCGATGCAATTTAGACATTTCATCTTACAAATTTTCAAAGTGAAGAAACATTACCAGAAACTGTCTAACAATGAGTTTTGAAACACAAACCCAATAATCTGGAACCCACCGTGTTTGTTTTCTCTTCCTATGAGATAAAATGTATTCTGACGTAAAAATCAGTATCTTTAAAACACAAAAGCAGAACAATCAGGTAAAAACAATAATACAACTTCAATTAGAGAACTATAGAGTTACACAACACTGTACTTAGGGCCAGTCTTTCAATACTCTGCTAACTTTAATACGGTTGATTAGGACGGTATTGTCATGGCAACAACCAATTGTATGACAGAGTTTTGTACTAACTAACTGTTAACAGCTAATTGAGACTTTAGCAGAGCATTGAAAGACCGGCCCTTAATGAATTTCGCTTAAAACATGTTAAATTAATTAAAGTTTAGTCAAGACTAGATTTTGGATTGTGATTAAAATGTTCATCCCAATTGATTCAAGTTTAACTTGCAACCTGACTAACAACACGCCCGTCTCTGAATTTAACTGAAAATTGTCTACGTGAAAATTCTTGTTTGCCCCAGTAATTCGTCAATTGACCATGTGTCAACTGACACATCACAGAACTTGCATGTGTCAACTGACACGTCACAGAACTTGCATGTGTCAACTGACACATCACAGAACTATGTGTCAACTGACACATCACAGAACTATGTGTCAACTGACACGTCACAGAACTTGCATGTGTCAACTGACACGTCACAGAACTTGCATGTGTCAACTGACACGTCACAGAACTTGCATGTGTCAACTGACACGTCACAGAACTTGCATGTGTCAACTGACACGTCACAGAACTTCCATGTGTCAACTGACACATCACAGAACTATGTGTCAAGTGACACGTCACAGAACTTGCATGTGTCAACTGACACGTCACAGAACTTGCATGTGTCAACTGACACGTCACAGAACTATGTGTCAACTGACACGTCACAGAACTTGCATGTGTCAACTGACACGTCACAGAACTTCCATGTGTCAACTGACACATCACAGAACTATGTGTCAAGTGACACGTCACAGAACTTGCATGTGTCAACTGACACGTCACAGAACTTGCATGTGTCAACTGACACGTCACAGAACTATGTGTCAACTGACACGTCACAGAACTTGCATGTGTCAACTGACACGTCACAGAATTTGCATGTGTCAACTGACACGTCACAGAACTTGCATGTGTCAACTGACACATCACAGAACTATGTGTCAACTGACACATCACAGAACTATGTGTCAACTGACACGTCACAGAACTTGCATGTGTCAACTGACACGTCACAGAATTTGCATGTGTCAACTGACACGTCACAGAACTTGCATGTGTCAACTGACACATCACAGAACTATGTGTCAACTGACACGTCACAGAACTTGCATGTGTCAACTGACACGTCACAGAACTATGTGTCAACTGACACGTCACAGAACTTGCATGTGTCAACTGACACGTCACAGAATTTGCATGTGTCAACTGACACGTCACAGAACTTGCATGTGTCAACTGACACATCACAGAACTATGTGTCAACTGACACATCACAGACCTATGTGTCAACTGACACGTCACAGAACTTGCATGTGTCAACTGACACGTCACAGAGTGTGGATTGAACTGTCATCGATCTGTCAGGCGAAGTCGGTGGAGGCGCCACATCGCGTGTCAAAAGCTGCCGTGATAAAAGCCGCGTCGAGACCAAAACTTCCCACAGTTTAATGAGGTTTTATCTCCGTATAATAGCTACGAATAAAACGCCGGGAGCTAAGAGACGAAATGTATGAAAGTAATTCAATGTTGCAGGTAGATTTTCATCGCAGAAGGTAAAGCTTGGCCCAGACATTTCGGTATTGATGTCATAAAATGCAAGTTAAATCGTGCCTTATAAGTTATGTATGATGATATTAGTGAATTAGCATACAGTTTGTGTTGACGGTGATACTACAGCATAAATGAGCACATAAAAGCTAATATGGAGCTATTCTCCATAGAACCAACTACTTTGTCTGGCCTGCAGGCGTAACTGTTCTTGATACTATCTTATTTGTGTTTGATGTCTGCCAAATGCAAACAAAATCATATTCAATTCTCCTGCATCCTCACACTATTTAAATAAGTATACAAAGTATAAATATATCTTCACTTATATTGAAAATATCATTAGAATTTGACGATACCTATTTCCTCAATATCGCAAAGGAAACGCAAGAAAACTCAACAACAGATAAAATCAATAAGAGATTGTTATTTCTGCGAATGATAGCAAGAAGCACGTGCTGGTACTGGGAATCGCGTAGCCAAGCCTGGAGCGTGTCTGATCATCCCGGTGTTCCCTCGGGAATCCTCCTCCACTTCTTCTTCATCTCCCTCTCATTATCACGGGGAACCGGCAATTACTCTTCATGATAGCTTAACAATAATTAAATGGCTTGTGTCGTCTAAGATCTAGTGGATGGTAAGTCTATTCGGGCGCCGCCTACACAGTCATTCCAATTCCGCGGAGCATAAGAAGGATGGAATCTGTTTTCTACTAGTCTGTTTTCAGTTGAGATAACCGCAGGAATTCGAAAAGACCAATCAATATCCTTATACGGTATTGACGTCACAGAAATAATATTTTTATACGATTATATGTTCCGTTGCATTAATTATCAGTTATCACATTTTAAATAATTTGAATTTGACTATATAAGAAGTTTGTATAAGGTATAAGTATGTGTAGATTACATTTAGTTTCTTCAGATTTCAGAGTAGAGTAGGTAGTAATTATTTATTAATATTATCATGTTCAATTAAAGTTACTATCTGCACAAAAATATTTACTATTTCATTTTCTATAATTTTCTTTCAATGCGAAGAGACGTGGAAATTGAATAATTTCCTTTGGCCAGCTCTGCGCCTCTGGGCCACAGCTTATGTACTTCATATAAAAGCAATTAGTAATAATGTATTTATATACCCTCAGCGGCTTATGAAGACTTTGGATTGAATAATGATGCTTGCTTTCAGATTTGCATGTTTTAACTTCAAATACATTTCAATCTTAGCATGATATTTTTTTCGTATAATTACTATTTTGCTGCTGAACTACGTACCTATAATACTGGATACTCAAAATACGATATCGATAAAATTCCCGCTTTGGACAAATTGGCAAAATTACGAGTTGATGAATATTAGATTTCAATACCTAACAACGATCAGATAATTTTATGAGATAAAATAACCGATTTATGTGTAATTTTGTGCACACAGTATAATTAAATTTAAAATAATCTGGTAGGTGAATCGTTGTATATAAACTTTCATAATATCATATCAAGAATCCTGGCATCTCGTCATTTAGTTTCGAGAACAACTTCTTGAACTTCTGTTGAAAGCTTCCAAACTTCCTCAATGTTCAACACAAACGTAAAATATTTCAAATAACTCTCACTTCTCTGTGAATTCTATATTATACAGCAAAAATATTTCAATTTGTTTTCTCAAATCCAAACTGTTTTATCTCGTAAATCCTCCATCATTTGTTATGGTTTCCTAAACACGTGTTCAGATGAAACACAGGCGAGCCACTGACACATCTGGACAGAGCGTTGGGTTGCATTAGAAGCGTTGAAGTAGCAATTAATCGTTCAAAGAATGTCACGACCCTGATGAATAATTAACGTGTCGTCCTGTGATTTTAATTAGAGTACAGGAAATCAACACTCCGTGAAACTTGCTACATTGCCCAGGTTGATCGTATTCTGGCAGAGACAAACGTACAGACTGAGATATGTTACTGTATACCTTCACATGGGGTATCTTGATTTAAGTTCAACTTTACCCCATTAGATAACAGAAGGAGACATGTAATCGTCCCTGAATAGTGAACTAAAAATGTTATTAATATAAACAGGGTTATTTTACAGTAACATATTTTAGAATAATTTAAGAACAAATTGGTGTACAAACCGCCATGTCCATATAGCCCTGTATCAACTTTAGCGTAATATTATTGTTAAAACATTTCAAAAAATACTGTGTCCTTTAATTATGTTCTATTAGACTACGACGACTACAGAAGATAACAATTTGTGTATCTACGTGTTTAACAAAAAGGTTAACTGAGTGATCAATTATGTAACATCATTCTAATAATAGTAACAGAAACCTTATAAAAAAAACCTTACAAGCATCGTCTATACGCTGTAGTTGTGACATATAAAGTTTTTTAATCTCTTAAGGGGATTGTATGCAACGCAAATGACATTAATAACTTACTTTTCTTCCAATATTAACCTGCTCTGTGAGCGTGGAACACGATCCGTGTTACACATTCGGACCAAGCTGTGACCGAAATACAATTTAATCAAATGACTACATGGGTAGTGGGGACGAGGAAATAGAGAAAAGGATCGTGCTTATTCCTGATGACCTCCGATGTTGTGAAGATATTGAATAGGGGTTCAATAATAGGGATGAATAATGTAATTGAAGGCTCCCGTGAAAGAGGAAGTGTAGCCCATTCAAGGACTAAATTAATAAGGTTAGAAGATAGAAATGTCACCCGTATTCCCTTTAGTCTCCTGTGCTGTACACATATATCCTCTTTTAGGTCAACTTTCTGAAAAATAGCTTTTCTTTCATAACAAATTCATAGCCAACCTAATATTTCATCACTGAGACTATTATCTTTGCTCTTATCTCTCCCATCTGTTTTTATTATATCAGTAAAAAATATTGTAAAATTAAATATAAATTTTCAGTTTATAAATATTAACATTTACAAATTTCGTTTTGAAATCGGAATTGGATTATCTGTGAGTGTTTTATTTTCAAAGACAACAAACCAAGTTTTCTACAAAACAAATGGTATGTAATCCAGTTTATAGTTTAGATGAATTTATCGCAATTGTATTGTCCCTTTTCCCTTTCTTCCAAAATTTCCTCATTGCTTTTCGTATTATACGTAGGTACTGTGTTATTTATGTACCCCGCACTTTTTCGTTTTTTCACAAATATAAGGAACGGTTTAAAATATATTTAATACCATTGACCAAATATTTCACAAATGTAGTTTTTGGGTATAATAATAATAAGTTTGTTAAGCCATACATTTCATGACCAGAAGTCTTACAAAGTGCTCTGAACTCTGCGACAAAAAATATCGAATCTTTAACTCAATCTTCAGATAAATGACTGACTTCCTTGTAACTGTCATATTTGAGAAGTAGACCATCTCTGAAACTGGGACAGACAGCCACTATCACACTCAAGGCTGCTCCAGACTAATATATTACATCGCTTGAATATGTTTTCTTAAGCCGCCCGCAAGATGTTTTGTTTGGACTTTTGCCTCGGCTTATATTTGTCAGTCACAGGCTGTCGTCGACGAAATTAAAACCTACCTAATATTTCAGCAGCCCGACTCCATCAGTATTTTTATCTCTTATAAAGGTTAGTTCACTCGGATCCATCAGTTTATCAGTTTTCGCCCAGTAACACGCCAAGTCCTCATCTACTCACAGGAATAGTACGGGTCAAAGCATTTTGCATATAAATGGATGAAAATGCGGAGGAGAAAGTTTTTCCTCCTATCTTTGTCCCTGGATGAGGTGGAAATATCTCCATCTCTGGGTGAATATAAAAGCGGGCAACTAAAAGCTGTGAAAGTATTTTCTCGTACAGTGGATGTTTAACATACGAGGCTACAGGTGGCTCAACCGCGGTGGTTTTCATTAAAGCTAGCTCAATTGAAGCTCGTATTTTATTACGGACTATGACGTCAGAGAGAGAGCTTTATTACTTCTTGCTGTGTGCGTGAACACGCGTGATATTGCGAGATATTGCGTGAACACGTGCGTGATATTGCGTCGTGATCGCGAGACACATCGACAACTAGACGATTCAGATTGCTTTTCACGATAAAGTCAATAAAAATCAGGAAATCGAAAAATCAGAACTGATTCGCTTCTTTGATAGAGTCTGGCATAATACCCCGAGAAAGTCCAAAACAAATATCTACAACAGAAGTACTCTTCCAATAATTATAAGTCCGGATTATTTCAATCAAATAAAACTCAATCACCTCTTCAGGAGAATCTACAAAATAAATTCTAATTTGGCTGTGCTAATTGGCCGTTACCATGGTCACCGCAGATGTATCTTCTTACTGATGGTTAAACCGAGACAATAACACAAAATCGAACACATTTTCTCCCTGCATTCCGAAACAAGTATAAAGTATAAAGTCTTGAGGAAATCCCGTCTTAGTCCAAGTGAAAGAGTTCTGGAACAATGTCACGTGGTCTCCTGGAGGCTCCATTCAAGTCCACACTGCCACGTGTACCAACTTGAGCGGGATTAAGCATGTCAAGCCACAGAGAGCTCCAACCACCGCGACCGCAACATTCACGTCGCAACGCAAACCGCACCATGGAATTGCTAATAACACATGATCTGATCATGGTCTTGTTGTGAAGCCTAGTTTACAAGCTGCAATGTCTCATTCAATTCATTGAGTTCAATTGTTTGGTTCTATGAATATAGCCGTGTTTACGCGAAATTGAAGCTAATGGTAACTCTAAAGCCTAGTTTACACAGTTCAAAGTATCATTCAATTTATTGAATTCACTTGAAATGTCATGAAATAACTCGAAAAAACTTAACACAATATAAACGTTTTGTCACGTTGCCCCACGTTATCAATTGTCAATTGTATCAATTGCTTTGTTGAAACTCATTACAAAGGAAGTTTCATTTTACTTCAAGTTAGAACTTTGAGGATAATATGAAATTGGGGAGTTAGTTCGCGAATTCATAACTAAACGAGCTTCTTTTGTTCTCAACAACAATGTAAGAAACATATTTTCTTTGGTTTGCTTTTCATGCGGCCATTTTGTAGACACAATTACCCTTATCAATATTATTTTTTTCTTTTTCACTAATAAAACAGGGCTACATCAGGACTACGGTCGGGCTTGTTGCTATGGTGACAATGCTAATCTTATGGCTCAAACTTTTTATATCAAGAGATAGAATTTCGTCTGATTTCGGACCGGTTCAGTCCGTGAGAAATAAATAAATAAACTTGCATTTATTCAAGAACGGATGCGATTCTGAACTCAGAACTGGTTTACTGGACATTTAAGAGTTGCGCAATTAACCAACTCTCGACAAAATACCCAAATGTCCAAAATACAGATAAACAGCGACTCGGATATGTTTAAGAAAGATGGCCGCCGCGCCAAAATGTCAGTGTATGACGTCATATGAAACCATCATTAGGAGCCTTGTGTTGGCGCTGAAAGGAGGTTAATGTTGCTCTGACCGTGATCTTTGCGGAAAGATAGTTGTCGTTAACGTTCAGGACGAATTGTCTCGAGATATTGAATAGTACTAAATCTTGCCCCGGAAACGTGTGATTTTCAAGCAATTCATTAAGAAAACTTGATACTATTTGCATCATCAGCATACATTGGAATTATATTTATTCCAAGCAGAATTAAGAGGTTTCGGTAACGGGATGCACACGATTCTTTACAAGTGTTATTTTAATTTTTATGACAATCGAATCGAGGACAAGCCCACAATATTAAATAATGACACTCACTCGTATGGTGCTGGAAATACGACAATATAAATAATCGTATCTAGAGAGCTTTGTGGATGTAAGGTCATAATGTACTCCAGTGTGTGGCATTATTTAGTCCAATAAGCATGAAATGGTGACTAAGACTTTGAAGAACCGTGCGCATCCTATTCCCTTGCCTACAAATCCTGGTGGTAAATGAAGTTCGGAGCGACCGGAGGCCCCTAGCTACTCACTGAAGCGTCCTGTCGTTGGACCCCGTGGTGGACGTGGTCGTGCCTCCGGTGTCGTGGTGTCGTCGCTCCTTCTGCACGATGCCCATGAGCTTCATCCACGGGTTGTTGGCGGCGTGGCCCGCCATGCCGCCCGTGTGCCACATCACGCACACGTGCGTCGAGCTCCGCACGCATTCACACGCACATCAGCTCACGGCGCACTGGATACAGACCAGATCAGAGCGGGAAAAACACTAACTGAAATACTCTCTTTAATAGAACTGATTTTGAATTTTAAAAATATCCCTTTGCCAATAATTATTCACTTGAGTATTTCACATTTCGATATATAATTGCAAATGTTCAACGTTGAATATCCCAAACATCGAAATTAGAGTTAGGGACTTCCTACACTAGGACTTCTAGTGAATTCCACTTGTTAAATTTTTTTGGATTATGTTTTATCGATAATTAAAATCAATTTAGAAAAGTGGTCCAAGAATTTTATGAACTCCTTTAAACTTTTTTAGGTATAAAATATCACGAAATTTTAAGTCAATAATACACAAAGCCCTATGTAATACGAGTCAAAAAGTTTCATAATTAATTTAAATAGTTACATTATAGAAACAGTATAATCCAAATGAAAAACACAATGGAATTTGTACGCTGATATTTGCATGAACAGAGCGCGGCATGTGTGGAAGATGAGAATATTGGCTGTGCTATTAACTACACATTAATAAGCGATCACAATTCAAGGGCGTGACAAAGTTCATCAATTGAATTATCTCTTGTTACTTTCGATCTCTTTTCTGATATTATTATTGCTCGTTTTGTAATTCCCTCAAAGTCCCTATCATATTCCCAGATATTAACTTGTCCCCCCCCCCCCCCCATCTTTAACAGCGGTGAAAATATTTGACTACAAAAAATTAATGTATGTCTTGATTAATTTTTTTCATTTTCATTTAAATATTAGGGAATTCAATTAAACACTTGAGGAAATTCTTTCAGTTTGCTCATTCAAAAGGCCGAAGCAACATTGTGCAGCTAAATTAAAATGAAACTACTTCTCAGTACATTAACTATAAATTATTCTAACTGTTTTGATTTGGCTTTGACGCTGCTGTTTTGTGCGTAATGCGCGTAATGCGCGTAATGAGCGTAATATGTTCTATATTCTAAATGCAACAGTGCAGGGTTTTCACACTTTCACATCAATGCGTTGAAAATATCTTGTCTAATTCAACAAGTAGTTTGTTTGACAAGTTTCAAAATTAGATTTTGGTGTGGAATTTGCAAGTATAGCAAATTGTAACTTTCTGTAACTTTGATTTGAAGTTGTAAATAGCAAAATTCAGCTTCGGTTTAGTCAGCAACCGCAAGTGCGTGGTAATTCTGAAACTTGTAAGAATTTAGTTCCGCATTTACAAAGAGAGGGAAATATAATCACACAAAATAATCTGCTTGTTGAGTATTTGTGTATACAAGAAGAAGAAAAAATGTACATTACTGTGTAGGCTTGTGTCCACATAAAAGTTGTAGGGAAAGGGAAGTATATTTTCCGGTTACGTTGCGTAGAACCCTATTTACTATATAGAATCAATAATAATGTTTATTTTATATAAGAAGAGTTGAATGCATATTGGATTATTGACGCAACGTTCTTGTGTTAAACTCGCTTATCAAATATAAATAATACTATAAAGTATAGAATTTAGAAACTAGAAAAATCAGGAAATGGAAACTTTTATGTGGATTTCATTCCACTTCTCTTAAGGGGGAGCAATCGATCGATATATACAAAAAAAAAAATATTCTTGAAATTACAAGTTCAAAAAACGTTTTCCTACATTTCAACTATATTTAAGTACAACATACTCATTTAATGTTCTGTAGTTTGCAACTCCAGTCCAACAATGAGTTTTCAATTTTATGTTATCAGAGGATGAACAAAACTTTAACATGGGAGGTATAGGAAAATCATTTCGAATTTGGTATATAACTTTTAAAATAGCACACGTTGGTATTGTTTTCAATTTTTTTCCTCCTGATAGTATGTGCATATGTCTACTATAAAAAAAGTTTTTTGCTCAAATCTATCGAGACAAAAAAAATAGATCTTCATTTTAGCCTAAAAATTACACGATTTTCTTATTCCGCCATAAGATAACATGGGGGAGACAAATCAATTTATCTCAGAAACTGGACACGAGAAGTGTTTCATTTTTTCATGGATTGTGTATTGCATGATTATCAATAAGTCACTAAAATTTCAAGT
Source organism: Leuctra nigra (assembly GCA_934045905.1). NCBI lineage: Eukaryota > Metazoa > Arthropoda > Insecta > Plecoptera > Leuctridae > Leuctra > Leuctra nigra. The sequence goes on along the minus strand of OW203764.1, from coordinate 6,523,782 downwards.
AAATCGGAAACATTGAGGTTATGGTGGTTCTACCTTAAAGCTTAGAGCGAATAATATTACGTCATGATAATATCTCCCAGGAAATATGTTCGTATACAGAAATAACTTCTACAACCACTTGATGATGACAAAAGCAAAGTTTTTGAAATGTCTGAAAGAAAATGGCTTCGAGTCCCCAAAGGCGGTTAAAAACGTATTCCAAAACTAACATGTTTATCTATACGACACAGAAAAAGGACGACGGATATTTAATAAAACTACAAGAATTCGGCTCAGGAGCGATGAAAACTGACGTAATGTATTTCATATTACATCGAGGAGGTTAACGACGCACCTATCACAAACAAGCTGATGGCGTCGTCGAAGAAGGTTGGTGGGAAGAGGAAAGTCCTCACTTGCCTTCCCCAAAGAAGTACTAGCATATTCCACAGTTAATTCCCGTAAGGACGCCGAAGATATATCCCGATCATAGCAAATCCTCAAATGTTTCAAAAATTGTGCAATAAACTCCTCTACATAAGGAGTTTTCAAAATTGTTTTCATTGGAAAACTGCCAGCTGACCATGTGAGATTTTGAACACTGAAGTAGGTACATATCGTACGTTTGATTAATTTTGTTAATTTTGGATTTAAAAAAAATGAGTTTTTAGAAAACTCTCCGCTTTTATATATTTCCATAAACTAATTATTGCGTAGGTATATTGTATGTTTATTTTGTGTAATCTTTTTATTTTGATTCGTAATCATATTGGGAATACTTTGAAAGCGTAACTCCACTTCAAAAATGTAAACGATCACCGTACAGAATTGTGAGCCCAGAGTGAGGCAGGTTTAAAAGTCTATAAAAGAAAATGGTAATTGCATTAGAAGTAAAATACTGCAACAAAAACGGGTCGTGATGTGCCTTGAATTTGCTATCAAATTCCGCACGAGCCCAATGGAAAACCCTGCAGTGTTGCAACCTCGTGCACTAACCTTGCACTAACGCTAGACGCACTATGACTAGACTAAACACTCGAACACGCTATCTGGCGACGCGGCGCCGAGCTAGCGACATGATGCTCCCGCGTTCGACGCCAGTGCACGACTGACGACGGCGAGCGAGCACGCGGCACGCCAGCACAATACGCACGCCCGTGCAACCTCCCCGTGCGCTGATTGATTTTACATGAGAGGAAAGCGACAACAGAAGACTTGACAACGTGTCATTAAGAGAATGTCTTCATTGCACTCTTAGGACGAGTGTCTAGCTGCACCACGCACGCATCATTAATATGCACACCTAAGGTACTTATAAAACAGACGGTGTCTGCCCAAAAGACCTATCCAATATTTTTCCATAATTGGTCTTTTTGCATCCTAAAGCTCAAAGATGAACCGTTTGGCTTAGGTCTTTAGCGCACTTACGAATAGAAATTATAATTAAATATTTTAGTTTGTCCAACTTTTGTCAAGATTTAATTTCAATGCAGGCTAGTAAACCTAAGCCATGAACCGCGTGCGAATAGCCGATACGTGGGGCCGCTGCTATTCGCGCCGAAATTCGGTGTTCGGTGTCGATGCAAATACAAACTTCGTTATTATCACTTCGTAATTTCTATAAGTACCTATCTATGTAGGTAGATGTATGTTATGAGTTTTTATACTCCTGAAAAGTTGTCTATTATGGGCTTTTTGCTATGGAACTCGTCGATAATGTGAAAGAGCACGTGAAATCATAAATTACTTAAAGGGATCTCAAATAAAAATCACTTCAAATCAATATAAAAATCGATCAGAGGGAATTATACTAATTCCATTCCATTTCCAATTAAAATTGTAGCAATTCCATTGACATTCACGTAACTTCCTGTTTTAAAATGGCTTCTTCCGGTCCGGCATACCCCCAAGTTACATGATATAGGTAGTCAGTCTATTCCTGGTAGTAATTGGTTCGTCTTTCAAAGGTATGAAAGGGTTATTCGATCATTTTGAAGGCCAGTCACTCGCCCCAAGGAGCGTTTTACTAGTGAATACGCACGTCCAGTCTTCGAAGAGTTGATATGAAGAAGGATCAGCCATTTAGACTTCCGCCAATGGGGTTGTTCACTGCCATTTGCTCTCACTCGCAGCGCTAGCAGCATTGGAGGTGCCTCTCTCTGATTGGTTGGTTTCTGAATCCAAGATCTCTGAATCAAACTCCCGCCAAGATTTAAAAACCTTCCATTCCGCTAGATGCATTTTGATTGGCTCTCTCCCGGACGATTAGAACAGCAGCGCCATCTACAATAGTTTTGCGTGAACAACCCCATTAGAGCTGAGACCGTCTCGTTGAAGATACTAGTACTTTCAAGCAACATTAACCGCTCATACCATGAGCGCATTCTAAATGTCACTAACAGATTTCTTGTCCTTGAAGATAGATTATACCTTTAATGTGACCGTTACAATATCAAAAATACTCAAAACACGGTAAACTCAAAAAAAAGTTTAAGGTTGTGTATAAAGGATATTTTGACACCCCTTCCCCTTGTTACATTTTGTCGCGCTTTTCGACCCCTCTCCCCCTATAAGAGGACATCGCAAAATCGACCTTCCCCATAAAAAGATGTGGGTCTGGCCAAGAAATGTATCAATTTATCGATTAATCATCGATTTTAGCAAAAATTTTGTCTCACTTTGTAATTTATAATTTACATTGTTTTAAAATGTCTGTATAAATGTGAGACTCTCGCTGTACTCCCCCCCCCCCCCTCCACCACCAGCCCGTCAAACAATGTCACGTATTGGTGCACCCCTCCCCCTCCTACCCCTCTCAATCGTGACGTCCTTTATGCGCAGCCCCTTAGAGATCCCTTACTCTTGAAACGAAATTACAAAATAAAAATTGGGAAAGGTACATACGGCAAACACGAACTTCAACGCTGGGTACTAAAATCTTCAAGTCTCTTTAAATAATGTAAGATTTACAAGGGACCTAGCACAATTTTGATGAGTTCTCTCACCCCCCGACGGCTGTCACCTTATCGCGGTGGTGGGGTTTGTGTTGGCCAATGATCCATTGCAGCTACGCCGGCGAGCATATGCTCATGTGTAAGGGTTACCCATGCCGGACAGATCAGTGGTGAGGCCCAGACCAAGAGCAGCCAGGGTCGGCCTAACCATGCCCTCCCTTGAATTTTCAGTCCCCTCGGGCCGGCCTCCCCCCTCGAGATGGTGATCCCCCTGAAATCGGGTTCAGCCGGCCCGAATCCTTACACCCCCCGGTCCGTCCCCATTCCGGCCTGGCCTTCCCACCAGTGCTGGACTCCCCCAGATCGGGCTCGTTAGGTCGACCCCTCCCCGTGCCCTCCAATTATGATCAACAAAGTTAAATATAACAATTAATGTGCGCAATATAACCTCGTCGTTGACGCGCCATTAAACCAAACTAATCTAATCTAATCTGAGTTCTCTCATTGGCTGTATTATCTCTTTTCTCAGAGGTAGAAGGCCGGAAGTCCATTTCAATGATTCTTGAGGTGAGCTCAAAAAGCAATAATTCTGCCTTCAACCAATAATATTATTATTAATGGTGACACGAGTCAATGTGTAAGAAAATACTTGATGTATTTGTTAGCATCAGTCAAATTACCGATTAAAATGTACACTAATCTAGGATAAAAACACTGATATTAAGTTAAAGCCATATAAAATGGACCGAGATATTTCGCCGACTCGTTCGGTCGTCTTCCTCAGGCGAGACTGACAAGACAACACCTGAGCAACCGGTGAACTTGTCATACCACCAATAATCCCGCGTACGCAAATCTCGCACAACCGGCCGCACAATACTGCGCCATGAGTCATCGAAGAAAGAGCTCAGTTGGCTGATAATGTTTCATTACCTACTACACAAAATAAAGGCAGCTCAACAAATGTTCTTTTTCTCACAATGTCGATTCACAAAGCTCGATTCACAAAGCTCGATTAGGCATTCCAAAGCGTAAACATTCGGAGGTTGTTAGAGAAACTGAAGTTTGTATCCAGCATTAGTAATGTTTACCACAAGAATGGGAGATCTCAGAGGCTATGACGGACAATGTTGCATTGAAAAAAGTGCAATATGAAAAGGTAGACACATTCTAGGTATGATTTATGACCTTCTGGAGCGTCCGTATCCCGTGATTTATGAAGATTTATGGTCTTCCAGCAAGAAACAAGAACTTCCTTGAAGGAACTTCTCCAGAATTAGACTGGATTAATTATTATTAGATTATTTATTTAGAAGTGAGTAGACAAGGTTATTAACAATGTTTGTTATTTTCGTACATCAATCTTTGTTTTTAAGCGAGCGAAGCGAGCGTCTCTTTTAGTGCGTTTTTATTAGTGCGCCTTTAGTTCAGAAGTCTGTTTTTTGTTTGTTCATGCTTTGATACAGGTTTCACCGTTTCTCTAATCGAGCTGAAATTTTGCACACATTCTCAATGAAATTTGAATATAATCATTTTGGGTGCGGTTTAAAATAGAAATAGAACCGTTTGACCGATCAATTTTGCATGGTCATTGGGACGATCATATTAAGTGTTTTTAAACATTTCAGGAAATCTGTGAAAAACTTCAAGAAATTAACATTTTACGGATTTTATGTGTAATTTTAAATATATTTAAAATTAATTCACAGCACGAAATTTATTTCTTCAATGTCTATATTGTAAAGCAGGAACTTTCACACGAATATTAATTTGCATGACGGCTACTTCTCTTCACGTTACATCCTAACTTATGTAACAGATCCATTTGATATAAAATCAAACCGTAGAATTCTCTGTCATTTTGTCGACTGCATGATTGAAGTCTCCGTGTAAACATATCTCCTTGGGGCGTGATTTGTGGCTGGCGTCTGAACATAAGGACGCCGCTGCATTGACGCAGGGAACAATGTAGGGCATCGCGACGCTACCTGCGGCAATTAGTGATATCAGGCGGTAATTAATAGCGGCGCATGCTGTAGCCTGTCATCGCAACATCGCAGCGACTAGCGAGCGAGGTTTATCAGCTGGGAAGATAAAGACACGGGTATTTTGGGAAACTGACAAAATAGTTCTATCGGATTTGTCAAAGTTTTTAACTTTAATTGAGCGGCCGCATGCATGACCCGGTTAACTCCAAGAAACATTTGAGATATTCGAGAATCAAGTTCGTTTCAATTTTAAATCGCATTTCGCAGAGTGAGAGTGTAAGGGTTCTAGGTATGTGGTTCTATTGGTATGTCCACATTAGCAATATAGAAGGTTCAAGTTTGACAATGACACAGCGGAGCAACGGAAAAACTAACTGGTTTCTGATGTACTGATGTGGCTTTAGATAAAATTAGACTACAAATTGGTGGTATAGAAGAAGGACACTGAAAAAAAGTAATAAATGTGTAACACAAAACGGAAAAAATAGAACACTTCATTCTGACGCTACGATTTGTTAATTCACAATAATGCCAAGAAATTAACCCATATGGATTTTTGACATTGCAGAGTAGCTATTTAACCGGTTCGTGCATGAGGTCCCTCAATAAAATGATGGCGGGGCTTGCTTCGGTCTCGAAACCAACTTTCTTGCATTCATATCACTTTTGGATTATTGCTTTTTCAATCGTTTTGAGGCATTTTAATTGATCTTGCGAGAGATTTTATCTATAATGAAATTGAACATTTTACAATGTTCTCAATATTTTGTGTCTAGTTTTCACTGCGTTTTTGGCTTTGCTCTGCCATGACTATCGTGTTAGCAGAACATCTGTGGCTATAATTGATATGATCGTAACTTTGGTGAAATGACAAATTGTTGAGAATCGGGCAGCACTGCAGATCTCCCAGTGAAAAAACTTGTAGTTTTCTAATGTCTTTGGAACACGATCCACGTTGTTTCAATGACTAGACTAAGTCAAAGCAATAACTTTCACTGTCAAAGTGAGTAGTTTTCAAGCAGGTTGAAGTCCATGCTTCATTTCTCAATGACATTTTCTCGGGTTTCCATGAATTTAAAACCAAGTAGAGCATCTGCAAAGAACATGAACAAAGTACTGTATAGTTTATAATAATTTCAGATGTGATGAAAGTTGAATAAGAATAAGTGACGTCTTAAAATCTAATAGTGTGGGATCCCCATAAAAAACACTCCGTGTAAAAATACCAGCCAAGTCTCTTTACTTTAAAAAAATTCAACACAGAAAAGGAGTGATATCAAAAAAGGAGCCAAGTCAATGACATTTCCAAATATTTAATCGTATCTTTGAAATAAAAGTATAAACACCGAGAAATACTTTACAAAAGGACTTGGCGCATCGTTTTTTTAAAGACATTTTTCTATTCATAAGCGTAATATGCCATTTATATACAACCGTCATTAAGAACTTTTATCATAATAGGGACACATCTTTCAATTACATATTATATATACCTACTGTAAATAATTTTCTATTTGAATATGTACACATGAAACTTGTTGCCTATGTTTGTAATAAATACACAATAGATATCTTCGTAATATTGTTTCGTGGTCAACATATTAATTAAGTCTCATGCGTTATACCTTCTCATCATGAAATAAATTTCTATTAATCCGCAATTTATAATAGTACATTTCACGAAGTACACAGTGACGGCACATTGAATTTCTTTAACATTTTTAACTTTATACACTTTACACTTGAAAAATATATAATAGTGTTCTATCGATAGTTAGTAATTTATTTGACAACGTTTTATGATTTCCCTCAGAGTCAAGATCATATTATGAAAAGATACCCTTCTAATATCACCATATTAACAGTGTTATAAGAATATATATGAGCGCACTTCCTTGTTATTTAATTCTTTTACCATATCACTTATCTATTACAACATGAAATCTTTCTTCTATCGCCATTGACAAAACTCGGTGTGTATACTTTTATTTCAAAGATACGATTAAATATTTGGAAATGTCATTGACTTGGCTCCTTTTTTGATATCACTCCTTTTCGGTGTTGAATTTTTTTAAAGTAAAGAGACTTGGCTGGTATTTTTACACGGAGTGTTTTTTATGGGGATATCACTCCTTTTTTCAGTTTATTCTTATAACTTGTAACATTGTTTCACCAATGACTATAATTCCTTTAAAAAAATACGCCTTTGTGGTTTGGTTGCTAAGAAGAATTGTGTTTGGTGCTAAATGTAAGCTTAAAATTATATTCCATGATGAATTGCGAAAGCATCGTTCCAATCGGTCCAACTGTTCTCGAGTTATCGCATCACTTCCAGTTTTCAAAATGGCGGCTGACATCACTGCCACCTAATATCTGTATCTTAAATGTTATGTAACATTATAAGCCTTCTGAATATGTATTTATTGTTATAAGAGATGGTTTTAGTCAGATTTGGCATTGTTATGGCGTCATTTCCGGTTTTAGTAATAGTGCATTTCTATTTCGACTATTGATGTTTCATATAGATGACCGTCTGAATCGATTGGCGCAAATTTCGTTTCGATCGGTTCAGCCGTTTTCGAGATATGATGTCACTTCCGGTTTCAAAATGGCGGCATAAAACCGGTTATAGCAAAAGGCACCTTAGACGCCAAAAGTGCACACGTGGTAAAAATTTCAGATCGATCGGTTAACCCGTTTAGGCTGTGGCCCTGTCAACAGTGTTTCCTGATATCTGAATCATCATCATCATCATCATCATCATCAGATAGCTTTTAAAAGGGGTGTAATTTCACTGTTTTCACGGCCATCTCGCTCGCAAATGACATAACCTGTTGTTCCCAAATTTGGTATAGGGGGTGGGGTGGGCCATAGCTCGAAATTAAGATATTTCACAACAATGTGAGATTTTCCAATGTTGAGATCCAGTAGGCCGAAAATGCCATGTTGTTGCTTACAGTAAAAGTGTTTGGTCTGCTCCTCAGTTTATTAGGCATTTACAGTATGTTGAGTGAGTGTGAGTGTACCGTACGACTTGGCTGGGTGGAGCGACCGCTCCACTAGATATTTCGTCATGTTTTTTTAAATTATTTTTGTCGATAGTTTCGATTTTTCTTTTAAAATCTTCTTCAGGACAATCAAATTTCCATAAAAAACAATACTGTCGAAAACTGTCTGAAACTGTACACAATAAAATAATATAAATAGAAAACGTTGCGAAATATTTCAACAAAATAGTCACGACACTTTAAAAATACGTCCTAGGTGACGTCTTGATTTCATTTAGCTTTTCAATTACAGAAATGTGAAAATGTACAGCACGATTGTGTAACTTGCATTGTGAAATGTAGACCTCCATCTTCCTATACCTTGGGTAGAAGCAAACGTGTCTTCATTTCGCATGATCTCACAACTCCGCTGCAGATCATCTCAGGTGAATGAAGAACTCGGGATCTCTCTGGGAACTCTCTGGAAACCAACAATAATTGTAAGTAATTAAGTAATTCCGAGTTTACATTCCCCGATCCCCTATACAACCGTGTTTACTCCGCCAACGATACGTCGTAATTCCACCCAAATGAAAGTTTAAATTGCGTGCACTTCACTTGAACCACCAAGTGTTTGCACTTCTCTCTCCCCCCCCCCCCTCTCTCTCTCTCTCTCTCTCTCTCTCTCTCTCTCTCTCTCTCTCTCTCTCTCTCTCTCTCTCTCTCTCATCGATTAGCCAGAGGCTCAGGTAAGACCTGAATAATATTATCAAGTCGAGGCCGAAAATAGAAAACACATAAATCTTGAAGAAGGGCCGCAACATTTTTGTGATATTCAAATTCAAATTAGTGGAGCTCGGTATATTCTTGATTTAGCATAAAGAAAGAAAAAATTGAAAGTGAATGAAAATAAAAAGCATCGTTGTTCAAATAATATTTTTATCTGTACCATAAACTATTAATTAACACGCAAACGGCGGAAAACCTAAATTATATTTATCTCTTAATTTAACAATAAATCTCTTCATTTCTGTACACTAGAAGTAGAAGGCCGGAAGTCCATTTCAATGATTCTTGATGTGAGCTCATAAACCGCCAATAATTGTTAGAGCTTCCATCATTTAAAAAGTGTGCAACGCATCGAGAAAATTGACTTCTGGGTTTTTACCTCTGATTTACATATTTGTATCATTTTTTCGTTTGTAACACTACCACTTCAGTTTGTATCAGGAATAAATTGTTTTCCGATGAAACACAAATTGAGATAATTATGAATGTACCTCTCTTCCGCTGTGTCCGCTATTCATCTATATTGCATCGTGTAACGACTGACCACTCGGCGCTTTGTAATCACTTAAATCACTGTTTCTACCTGATATTTGGCGCTAGATCATCACTATAGCAACGACTGTCAACGTGTTGATTTATGTCACGTCACACTTTAGTTATCAGTTCGGATAATTGTTGTTTTTCGCAGTGCCGTGCTTTTTTAATCCAGTAAAGTTGTTTATATCCCGACTTGTTACGTCACGTGATTGCAGTGTCGGTGTATAGTCTGCCCGATGGAGTGATGGCCCTTTGCAAAGACTGAAGAATCGTAATGGACAATACCAAATTGCTACAATAATCGACCGAACATTTTGAAAGCTCTCTGTGTAACGCTTTGATAAGCGAGTACCGATATCTTGCAACTTGTGAATAGGTTCATTTTCAATTTGAAACCAACGGTCAAATACGATAGAGCTAACCAGACTGCACATTTCTGCTCAATCAGCGAAACGGTGTTACTAGCCTGTATCTCAGTGTATAGCTACCGTAAAAACTGATATCCGATTCAAAAGAGTCAAAAATCGAAACTCTCGGTCAATAGTGTTTATCAGCTCACAATTGATCTAGTTTATCAGTGGTACTACTGTGTCCCATTGTTATACTTATATTCTTATGAGATGCTACTGGGTCCCATTGTTATATTCTTTATCTGTGATATAGTGGGCCCTGTTGTTATAGCCTTCATCTGAGGTACTACTGGGCATTGTTATTAAAAACTTTATTTCCGTCGACTTTATTTATTTGCCTCGCTGCAGAAGAGTGCGACGTTAAGCCTCAGACAAAAAAAACATTATCTGTGATATTACACTGTATTACACTGCCCAGTTATTTTAACCTACATTTGTGATACTAGGACCCTGTTGTCATATTTTTCTTCTACAATGCACTGGGCCCAGCTGTTGTAATCTTCTTCTGTGATACTACTGGGCCCTATCTATTCACAGACTATTGATTCTGCTTTCAAACCGAGTGCAATTTACTCTGATATGTTCGGTAACGCCCATGCCTTAATCAGCGGAAACTGCATGAGAAAAATCGCTCAATCACTGCCTTCTTTCAAATACCTCCAGACTGCAGGGTTACTTTTAACGATGCTGGGATTAGTCAGGTTATAAATAACAACGTTTAAACCACATTAATTAGCGGTTAATCCTCTGCATTTATTACGGAGGTCCACCTGCGCTGTTGTCATGTTTATTGCCTAGGACTCGAGTTGGTCAATTACTCCAAGTTTCTGCTTCACGCGATACAAATTGAAACTTCATTAAGTACCTAAATAATTACGTACCTACGGCAACGTCGTACTTACTACGTTCTTTTCTGTTGGGGTTGGCGGATATCCTGAGTTTGTCGATCGATATAGCGAGCATTAAGATTCTGCAAACATCGATATCATTGAAGAATCACTGTACTATTTGATGTCATACTCATATTCGATTTTTCTTGCAATTAAAAAGCTTCAAAATTACGTAGACATTATTCTTGTTAGTGTTAAATGATTGCTCGTTATCTTATGTTTTCACTATTTTTACCCACAGTTGGCACCTCCACCACGACCGTAAGGGTTAAACCCAATATTTTTTTTCTATCCCTTTCAGATATAATTAACTCATTTTTCTGAATACGTGTACAAAATTTCATGCTTCTTGCAGGAAACCTCCATATTTTTTATATATTTTTACTTTCGCCGGACTTATTGGATAGTTGAAACTGACATCATTATAGTCTCACTAAAGAGCAGATGCCTCCAAGTCTATTAATAATATGTAATTACTCTTAAATTACATTCATCAGGACGATGAATACGCATGGATCAATATTCTTATTATCATGTCATATTTATAAATCTTTCTTTCTGTGCCAACTATTCACTCCAAACTTGAATCAGATTCGTTGCCCTTCCGTGAGTTTCTCTGACTTTACCTTTGAAACCAGAGCAATGCAGCTAACCTGCTGACAAGTGACGACAATGAAAAATGCACAGATAAGCAGTGATGGTGGATGATTGAAACTATTGAATGATGACGTAACGGATGATTGATGGTGTATCTCTTCCAAGGGAGTTGCTGCTCAGCTGTGACGCGCAGGACTCCAGCAAGTCCCTCGGGCTCCAGCAGGTAAACATCAACAAGTTTCACTTTCAAGACTCGAAATTAAATCACGTGACGCTAGTATATGACGTCATCAAGAGAATTAGTCGTCGGTTGTCGAGCAGAACGCAATGTATTCATTATTATTAATAAGATTTTATACCCTTAAATTATCTTAAATGTCAAGATAGATTCTACAAATTGAATGCAAACAAAAGTATTTTTTCAAATATTTTGTGGTGGGTTTTAATTGTAACAAATGGTTAGAAGCAAATTGATTCAGAAAAATGTCCCTTGTTAGGACATTTTTCATTTACATCATTTACCTTTTGTTTCATTTATACATCTAAACGATTTTTTTACAGATTTGCTTCTTTTGTTGTCAATCTAGGCAAAATTTTACGGTACATAAAACCGGCATCAAATTATGATATCTACTTGCCGGTAGTACGCCATAATAATTAGCACTTAATAGAATTATTGGGTCGTTTCAAATGGATGAAAAAACAACTTTCCTGACCATCGCCGATTTCAATGCAATTTGGTATGCAGAATTCATAGCTTCATCAGAAGTCCATTGTTCCTTTTGTTCTAAATCAAAGGGTTCTGTAGTAATGGGATGGACAAAAGCACCCCCAAGAGTGAAATACATGGCTGAGATATTATGATTGATGACGAGGTGTCATTGCCAATAGTCTGACGGCTCTGCTTTCGTCTTGTTACTCTTCTAAACACCTTGTTCAGTTGTTCACAGCCACGTCATCAGTGCATCATCATTTAGCCAGTGACATGATAAATCACTTTTCACATGGAAAATAAATAGCGTGGTACGTTTCATGCTGATTCTGTATTTAAATTGCAACCTTTGGCTTTTCAATGTAAAAATATTAATCTGGTATAAAATTGAAAGTATTGATTGATTGTCATGTTAAAACTGTTGCTCTCGCTGAAGCCAATTCAGCCAATTCAACCAATTCAACCAAAGAGCCAATTCAACCAATCTAAGTGGCTTCAAGCCACAACAGTAATCTTTGGGAAGGTAAAATTTGCATTAAATTGTTTTTAAATTTGAATGGATTGTTTGTATTTTATCCGAGTTATAAAATAATAAAATATTCTATCCTCAATGAGCTGTGAATCTAAAGTCCTTATTATACTGTGCCCTGAAAACAAGCATTAAATGTGAGTAAAGTGTCAATATCAAGAAGTTCTTAACACTTTCTCTGAAAATGGACAAATACGCCTTAAAGGTTGACCGCAATGACCATGCAAAATTTTATGTTTATCGGTCAAATTGGTCCAGTTTAAATGTTCAACTAATCACAAGATATTGTCCAAAAACTATACATGGGACCGGTCATATGGCATAAGTGTGTGTGCTAAATTTCAGATAGGTGGTTGAACGGTTAAACCTGGCCATTACAGGCAAAAACAACGACAAAAACACACATTGAAAGAGTTATAAGAGTCTCTTTAGATTTCAAATCGATACATTTATTATTGAGTTGAGACTCAGATAGCTAGCAAATATATCATCCTTCTAAGAGAAACGGTGTTGTACATTTGGGTATAATAGAGAATCCATTTGGACACTTAATAAATTCTCACAACGAAATTTATGTTTCAAAAGCATTCGATATTTACCAGGGAATCGAGCAATAAACTTTCCAGCAATCCCACCAAATAAGTAGGTACTTGATATTAAAGACGATGTTCTTCAAAAATCCTCTTTGTTTTAAAGTTTATTTTTAATATATTCCCCTAGAATTCTCTGCCTCCAATCCTCTGCAAGCAGCTTGTATCGATTCAATTAGTGGAGAGCCTGTGAATAAGTTGGACAAGGTAATAAAGCTCAGAGGCTGCGAAAGTGTCACGATGAAGACTGTCAACTTTAGACTCCATCAGAGCGATTTCGTGTGACACTGTGATTGTGCGCCTTTGACGTCACTTCCTCTTCGGATGACGCAATAAGTAGAGACCATCTTGTTTTAATGGATCATGAAGATTTTAGCGGTTACACGAGTCGGTTCAATGAAAAGTGTGAATACAATTTAAGTCTTTCTTTGGGCGCGAGGGACTGTGAGCACCAATCAGGTTCAAGGTCGGAGCTAAGAGACTCTCACAAGACGTGGCAACGTTGTGTTTTTGTTACACCTCGAGAACACACTGTGAAAGATATCAAAGTGAATATTCATATTCAATCATTTTCAGTTAAACTTTAGTCCAACACAAAAAAATCAAATAACATGATCGGAGAACAAATTTGAATGAATGCTGGTCCTGTTCCGTAACAATCATATGCTTGTTATTATCATTGAAATGAGAGGTCATAATACTAGAGTAAGAACTTAGAATGTATTGACACAAACGAATATTTCTTAGAATTTAGGATTCTGTGAGGTTTACAATCGAATCCACTCCTGCCTGATTCAAAACCTTGCGCACAATTTACCCACTAATCGATCTTTGCGCATTTTGTTGATAAACGAGCTTGGCACATGCTCTATATCGACGAAATGAATAAAAATCTCCTGTAGGTTATCTATACTTCACTCCCGGTGTACGTGCAACTGGCAACACTGTATACACTCAACATTTAGGTCACCATTGGAAACAATATTTCAAACAGTCGTAACTTTTAAACCATTCAAATTATGAAAAATGTGGACTATAATTAGCATAGCTAATTTTGTAGTCTACCAAAATACCAACTTATAAATATAATATTTGTGCCCAAACTCGAATCAAAGCTGAAAAAGTATGGCCATGGCCAACTTGGCTTAAAGTTGACTGTATGACGTTAGTCAATGGTATGACGTTCGTATTTAAATTGCACGAATCAAAATATTAGCTATGAAATATTTTCACTTTATTCGTAATTTGAATGGTTCAATAGTTATAAGATAATATTAGAAAAGTATCTCTAAAGTTTACATAGTGAGGCCGGAGCGGTCACTCTCCGCAGCCATGTCGGACGGTACACACATCTCTATATTCTCGACATAATGGAGTTGAATTTAGTGATGGGCTGAAATTGGGAACAAATTGTTGCAGCAGCAAGAAGAGCTGCAATTATCTCTATAAATTCCCGGCAATTTGTTCATCATTGTGATTGGTGTCAGTGCTGCTGCCATGCGGCTATTAACTCAAGTAGACAGACTTATGGAGACATTTAGTGCGACTCTTGGAGCAATTATTTCATGAGCTTCAGAGAAGGGGAAGTAAGATGGCCGACAACGGGTAGACGGAGCAAGTTGGCTCAGACTGAAGTGCTCTGTTGACTAAGGGTTTCCGTTGTTTCTTTCCGTTGTTAGGCAGTGACGAACACCTCCTTCCCAACTTCTCTATTCCCCAATCAACATCAACATAAATAAATAATGCAAATATTCATCATACTTCCATCAAACTTGCTATTTGCTACATTCTTTGAAATAAGACGAAAAAGTGAATAAAGGAATCAATCAGTCAATCAATCTGATTGACTATTCTTTTGATGGAAATTGGAAATGATTCATTATTGGAGGCCATGTTTCATTTTATTGAGACAAAAAATATGAGATCTCCGATTCGAAATGAAAATGTAATTTAAAAGCGTTGACGAGCCGGGGTCTCCACTGCGACAGACGCTCTGGATTGCCTGTTGCTAGGCTCGGCGTCTGGGACATTTCCCTGCTGCGGTATCGAGGGTGGGTACAGGAGGAGGAGGGGGAGGGCCAGATCACGGTAAACATTCTTTACGTCAAAGATATGTCGAACCTAAACTAATTCAGTTTTGAAGGAGCTACCGATGCTCGGAGATGCGGACCAATCCAGCCACCAGTTGAGTGTTGAGCTCTTCATCTGACGTCATCATTGGCGGGCGACTAGACGACGCACGTGCGTGCCCGGGCGCCGCGACGCCTTGCACGAGCACGCCAATCAATACAGCGTCGTGTCACGCGTTGCTCAGCGAGCACGGGCGCGAGCACGCCAATCAATACAGCGTCGTGACACGCGTTGCTCAGCGAGCACGGGCACGAGCACGCCAATCAATACAGCGTCGTGTCACGCGTTGCTCAGCGAGCACGGGCACGAGCACGGGCACGAGCACGCCAATCAATACAGCGTCGTGTCACGCGTTGCTCAGCGAGCACGGGCACGAGCACGGGCACGAGCACGCCAATCAATACAGCGTCGTGTCACGCGTTGCTCAGCGAGCACGGGGCCGAGCACGGGCACGAGCACGCCAATCAATACAGCGTCGTGTCCCGCGTTGCTCAGCGAGCACGGGCACGAGCACGCCAATCAATACAGCGTCGTGTCACGCGTTGCTCAGCGAGCACGGGCACGAGCACGCCAATCAATACAGCGTCGTGTCACGCGTTGCTCAGCGAGCACGGGCACGAGCACGCCAATCAATACAGCGTCGTGTCACGCGTTGCTCAGCGAGCACGGGCACGAGCACGCCAATCAATACAGCGTCGTGTCCCGCGTTGCTCAGCGAGCACGGGCACGAGCACGCCAATCAATACAGCGTCGTGTCACGCGTTGCTCAGCGAGCACGGGCACGAGCACGCCAATCAATACAGCGTCGTGTCACGCGTTGCTCAGCGAGCACGGGCACGAGCACGCCAATCAATACAGCGTCGTGTCACGCGTTGCTCAGCGAGCACGGGCACGAGCACGCCAATCAATACAGCGTCGTGTCACGCGTTGCTCAGCGAGCACGGGCACGAGCACGCCAATCAATACAGCGTCGTGACACGCGTTGCTCAGCGAGCACGGGCACGAGCACGCCAATCAATACAGCGTCGTGTCACGCGTTGCTCAGCGAGCACGGGCACGAGCACGCCAATCAATACAGCGTCGTGTCACGCGTTGCTCAGCGAGCACGGGCACGAGCACGCCAATCAATACAGCGTCGTGTCACGCGTTGCTCAGCGAGCACGGGCACGAGCACGCCAATCAATACAGCGTCGTGTCACGCGTTGCTCAGCGAGCACGGGCACGAGCACGCCAATCAATACAGCGTCGTGTCCCGCGTTGCTCAGCGAGCACGGGCACGAGCACGCCAATCAATACAGCGTCGTGTCACGCGTTGCTCAGCGAGCACGGGCACGAGCACGCCAATCAATACAGCGTCGTGTCACGCGTTGCTCAGCGAGCACGGGCACGAGCACGCCAATCAATACAGCGTCGTGTCCCGCGTTGCTCAGCGAGCACGGGCACGAGCACGCCAATCAATACAGCGTCGTGTCACGCGTTGCTCAGCGAGCACGGGCACGAGCACGCCAATCAATACAGCGTCGTGTCACGCGTTGCTCAGCGAGCACGGGCACGAGCACGCCAATCAATACAGCGTCGTGACACGCGTTGCTCAGCGAGCACGGGCACGAGCACGCCAATCAATACAGCGTCGTGTCACGCGTTGCTCAGCGAGCACGGGCACGAGCACGCCAATCAATACAGCGTCGTGACACGCGTTGCTCAGCGAGCACGGGCACGAGCACGCCAATCAATACAGCGTCGTGTCACGCGTTGCTCAGCGAGCACGGGCACGAGCACGGGCACGAGCACGCCAATCAATACAGCGTCGTGTCCCGCGTTGCTCAGCGAGCACGGGCACGAGCACGCCAATCAATACAGCGTCGTGTCACGCGTTGCTCAGCGAGCACGGGCACGAGCACGCCAATCAATACAGCGTCGTGTCACGCGTTGCTCAGCGAGCACGGGCACGAGCACGCTAATCAATACAGCGTCGTGTCACGCGTTGCTCAGCGAGCACGGGCACGAGCACGCCAATCAATACAGCGTCGTGACACGCGTTGCTCAGCGAGCACGGGCACGAGCACGCCAATCAATACAGCGTCGTGTCACGCGTTGCTCAGCGAGCACGGGCGCGAGCACGCCAATCAATACAGCGTCGTGTCACGCGTTGCTCAGCGAGCACGGGCGCGAGCACGCCAATCAATACAGCGTCGTGTCACGCGTTGCTCAGCGAGCACGGGCACGAGCACGGGCACGAGCACGCCAATCAATACAGCGTCGTGTCACGCGTTGCTCAGCGAGCACGGGCACGAGCACGGGCACGAGCACGCCAATCAATACAGCGTCGTGTCACGCGTTGCTCAGCGAGCACGGGCACGAGCACGCCAATCAATACAGCGTCGTGTCACGCGTTGCTCAGCGAGCACGGGCACGAGCACGCCAACCATTACAGCGTCGTGTCCCGCGTTGCTCAGCGAGCACGGGCACGAGCACGCCAATCAATACAGCGTCGTGTCACGCGTTGCTCAGCGAGCACGGGCACGAGCACGGGCACGAGCACGCCAATCAATACAGCGTCGTGTCACGCGTTGCTCAGCGAGCACGGGGCCGAGCACGGGCACGAGCACGCCAATCAATACAGCGTCGTGTCACGCGTTGCTCAGCGAGCACGGGCACGAGCACGCCAATCAATACAGCGTCGTGTCACGCGTTGCTCAGCGAGCACGGGCACGAGCACGCCAATCAATACAGCGTCGTGTCACGCGTTGCTCAGCGAGCACGGGCGCGAGCACGCCAATCAATACAGCGTCGTGTCACGCGTTGCTCAGCGAGCACGGGCGCGAGCACGCCAATCAATACAGCGTCGTGTCACGCGTTGCTCAGCGAGCACGGGCACGAGCACGCCAATCAATACAGCGTCGTGTCACGCGTTGCTCAGCGAGCACGGGCACGAGCACGGGCGCGAGCACGCCAACCAATACAGCGTCGTGTCACGCGTTGCTCAGCGAGCACGGGCACGAGCACGCCAATCAATACAGCGTCGTGTCACGCGTTGTTTAGCGAGCACGGGCACGAGCACGCCAATCAATACAGCGTCGTGACACGCGTTGCTCAGCGAGCACGGGCACGAGCACGCCAATCAATACAGCGTCGTGTCACGCGTTGCTCAGCGAGCACGGGCACGAGCACGCCAATCAATACAGCGTCGTGTCACGCGTTGCTCAGCGAGCACGGGCACGAGCACGCCAATCAATACAGCGTCGTGTCACGCGTTGCTCAGCGAGCACGGGCGCGAGCACGCCAATCAATACAGCGTCGTGTCCCGCGTTGCTCAGCGAGCACGGGCACGAGCACGCCAATCAATACAGCGTCGTGTCACGCGTTGCTCAGCGAGCACGGGCACGAGCACGGGCACGAGCACGCCAATCAATACAGCGTCGTGTCACGCGTTGCTCAGCGAGCACGGGGCCGAGCACGGGCACGAGCACGCCAATCAATACAGCGTCGTGTCACGCGTTGCTCAGCGAGCACGGGGCCGAGCACGGGCACGAGCACGCCAACCAATACAGCGTCGTGTCACGCGTTGCTCAGCGAGCACGGGGCCGAGCACGGGCACGAGCACGCCAACCAATACAGCGTCGTGTCACGCGTTGCTCAGCGAGCACGGGGCCGAGCACGGGCACGAGCACGCCAATCAATACAGCGTCGTGTCACGCGTTGCTCAGCGAGCACGGGCACGAGCACGCCAACCAATACAGCGTCGTGTCACGCGTTGCTCAGCGAGCACGGGCACGAGCACGCCAATCAATACAGCGTCGTGTCACGCGTTGCTCAGCGAGCACGGGCACGAGCACGGGCACGAGCACGCCAATCAATACAGCGTCGTGTCACGCGTTGCTCAGCGAGCACGGGCACGAGCACGCCAATCAATACAGCGTCGTGTCACGCGTTGCTCAGCGAGCACGGGCACGAGCACGGGCACGAGCACGCCAATCAATACAGCGTCGTGTCACGCGTTGCTCAGCGAGCACGGGGCCGAGCACGGGCACGAGCACGCCAACCAATACAGCGTCGTGTCACGCGTTGCTCAGCGAGCACGGGGCCGAGCACGGGCACGAGCACGCCAACCAATACAGCGTCGTGACACGCGTTGCTCAGCGAGCACGGGGCCGAGCACGGGCGCGAGCACGCCAATCAATACAGCGTCGTGTCACGCGTTGCTTAGCGAGCACGGGCGCGAGCACGCCAATCAATACAGCGTCGTGTCACGCGTTGCTCAGCGAGCACGGGCACGAGCACGCCAATCAATACAGCGTCGTGTCACGCGTTGCTCAGCGAGCACGGGCGCGAGCACGCCAACCAATACAGCGTCGTGTCACGCGTTGCTCAGCGAGCACGGGCGCGACGCCACCACGTTGCACAGCGAGCACGGCACGACGCGTTGCTCAGCGAGCACGGGCGACGCCACGCGTTGCTCAGCGAGCACGGGCGCGACGCCACGACGTTGCACAGCGAGCACGGGCACGACGCCACGAGTTGCTCAGCGAGCACGGGCGCGAGCACGCCAATCAATACAGCGTCGTGTCCCGCGTTGCTCAGCGAGCACGGGCACGAGCACGCCAATCAATACAGCGTCGTGTCACGCGTTGCTCAGCGAGCACGGGCGCGAGCACGCCAATCAATACAGCGTCGTGTCCCGCGTTGCTCAGCGAGCACGGGCACGAGCACGCCAACCAATACAGCGTCGTGTCACGCGTTGCTCAGCGAGCACGGGCACGAGCACGGGCACGAGCACGCCAATCAATACAGCGTCGTGACACGCGTTGCTCAGCGAGCACGGGGCCGAGCACGGGCGCGAGCACGCCAATCAATACAGCGTCGTGACACGCGTTGCTCAGCGAGCACGGGCACGAGCACGCCAATCAATACAGCGTCGTGTCACGCGTTGCTCAGCGAGCACGGGGCCGAGCACGCCAATCAATACAGCGTCGTGACACGCGTTGCTCAGCGAGCACGGGCGCGAGCACGCCAACCATTACAGCGTCGTGTCACGCGTTGCTCAGCGAGCACGGGCGCGAGCACGCCAATCAATACAGCGTCGTGTCACGCGTTGCTCAGCGAGCACGGGCACGAGCACGGGCGCGAGCACGCCAATCAATACAGCGTCGTGTCACGCGTTGCTCAGCGAGCACGGGCGACGCCACGCGTTGCTCAGCGAGCACGGGCACGACGCCACGCGTTGCTCAGCGAGCACGGCACGACGCGTTGCTCAGCGAGCACGGGCGACGCCACGCGTTGCTCAGCGAGCACGGGCGCGACGCCACCACGTTGCACAGCGAGCACGGGCACGACGCCACGAGTTGCTCAGCGAGCACGGGCGCGACGCCACCACGTTGCACAGCGAGCACGGCACGACGCGTTGCTCAGCGAGCACGGGCGACGTTCTACTCAGAGAGCAGTGCACGCAGCAGGAAGCAGGAAGTGTTTGATTGGCGGCCTCATGTGGATAGGCACAGACTACTTACGTTAAGCAGAGGATTCGTCACAGCCACCCATAGCACTAGAGAGCCTCATAGCACTGATTACTAGATTTGTTTTATTTTTATTTAATATTTATTTACATTTTAGCCAATAGTCATTACGTCACATAATACTATTAACTTCTCGTAAAATAAAATCACAACCTTACTGAAAACCTTTATGATGGGTTATGAGTTATGACATATCAGTACTCATAAGAAAATTGAAAATGATCATTAAAATTTAGTGCGATCCATAACGAATAATTTATTCCCTTTTAAAAAAAGTATGAAATTGACCTAATGGTTACAAATTGCTAAAAGTGACCTTTTTTGAGCGAGCGAAGCGAGCGTCTCCTTTTGGCTCTTTTGGCACGGACCTCTGTTTTTTTTTTTTTTTTTTTTTTCCTTTGGCTGCTACCTGGAGCAATGGAAGTCGCACCGTTTCACCGATCGATCTGAAATTTTGCACACATGTAGAGACAACCTTTTCTGTTTGCTGACCTTAATTTTTTTTGAAATCCATTCATTGGTTAAAATTTAAATAAATATCTCCTGATAGGCTGAAAAATGAAAACGGTATTCGATAATTCTGATCAAACTCATATTTTGCATGATCATTAGGACCAATATTGTCTCTTATTTTACAAAATTCCATCCCAATCAGTTAAGAACGTATGAACGTATTGACATTTTTAATATCTGTCAGTAATGCAGTATCGAAATGAATGTTTTTCAGTGATTTGCTTTATGAACCAGGTGCTTAGATGCTATATTAAAGTTTCGATGAAAAGCCTATACTTTTAAGTTGATTATCATAACTAGGAAAACGCTCTGAGTAACGCGTTGATGAGCGAGCACGGATACACGCAACACCTCGAACCGAAATTATATCTATCGAAAATGTCATTAAAAGCCAATAATTCTTGAATTTTGTCACAGACTTGTATAAATATCTCCAAAATCTCCAAAAATATTGGTCCCAATAACCTTGCAAAGTTTTAAGTTGATCGATTAAACCTTTGATTGAACGGTACCTTGTTAAGTTTCAAAAATCACAGGATATCTTTCAAAAAATATACCTGGGACCACTCATATGATATGATATTACCTACTGGGTACACAATATCAGATCAATCTGTTGAACGGTCATTATTAATTTCATTTCGTTTGAAACTTTCTGCTCTAACTACCTTGCCTTGAACTGAAGATTCGAAGTCGCAGTGAATTTGACAGCCAACACACAAAATGTCCCTAAAATTACAAAAACTTTTGAAAATAACGACAGATTAGACTGAAAATTGACAAAAATACCTTAAATGTTGGTACCAATGACCATGCAAAGTTTTTAGTTGGTCGGTCAATCGGTTCTAGTTTAAATTTCAAAAATCACAGGAAAAATGGTTTCAAATTTGAACCAATGTGAGGATTTTGCTGAAACTTTTTATGATTGGGTAAAATGTTGGTTGCAATGACTTTGCTAAATTTCAAATTGATTGAACGAACCAATCGAAAGATATTTTTTTTTTAAATTTGAACCAATCAGTGGATTTAAAAAAAAATAGGGTCTGCAACAATCAGAAATGTAACGTACATGTGTGCAAAATTTCAGCTCGATCGAAGAAAAACTCTGACTTGTATACCCTCAGGTACAGAAAATAAAAACAGAGGTCCGTGCCAAAAGAGCCAAAAGGAGACGCTCGCTTCGCTCGCTCAATCAATTCAATATGGATGTATATGTTTTCTGTGCGTTGTGTACGCATGTCCGGTTCGAGAATTTGCACGTACCCGTGCTCGCTCATCAACGCGTTACACTGAGCGTTTTCCTAGTATATTTACATTATGCGGATTTTCATATTCTTAAAAAACAAAATGATCACCTAAATATTGGTATATTGCGAGATCAAAGTTCAAACTTCAAACCATTCTTGTACAGTGGGCTGTAAGAGTTCGTTCGGTCTTTCCCATAAGAGCACCATGTATAAACCGGTAGGAACACTTGGAGGCGGGTGTACACAAAACCTTTCGCCCATTACCATTACAAGCCATGCGCCTTGGACTTTCATTTGCGTAACTGAGGAGACAAGTAGTAGTACCAGAAATAAACATTACAAAGAAGAATGCGAAACTGTCATAAAGTGAAGCAAAATATTGCACTTGTTCTCTTTTATCCTGGTCGTCTAAAATGTTCTATTCCCAGCCCCAAGTGGTTTCAACACTGGCAGGTGTCAATTACCAAAGAAACTTTCAAGAGCTAAACCAAGTTTGTACCCTTTGAGGAGGGGTGGAAAATCTAGCAATAATTGGACGATCGAAACACGATTTATGGCTCTATTTATACGTGATCCCACCCGGTCAAATATCTTGTGTCAGTAAAAGCCATTCAGAGTAAATGTTGGCAGAAGTTTCTCCAATGATTCAATCCGAAAAATCTAAGAAATTGCTCCTTGACGTGCTCATAATGTTATGTATCCGAAAATATTTTAAATCTAAATAGCTTTATTTTTCAATTCGTGGATTTGTTGACGTCTAGGCTATGCAAACTTAATGTTGATTTTCAGATAACTTTGAACTTTTTTGATGGTTTTTACAACATTATTTCGTTTAGTTTATTTTTTTATTTTTTATTAAGATTAAAAAATATAATCTTCGTGAATATTATTTCTAATTTTTTACTTGCAATTGTTCATTGCACTATTACCTACTGTTAATTTTGTTAATTAACAAGAGATTTTCTAGATTTGTTTTATTTATAAAATAAGTTGACTTCCCTTTTCTCCGAAATGCGTTCATTCTTCAAAATGACAATATTGGAACTTTAGTACTTTGCTCGACTATCGAGCGGTGGCAGCACTGATCACAACTAGTCAAGGTCTATCAATGTGACCAAATGGCAAATAGTTACGTAAATAGTTACAGAAAAACTTTTGGGGTGTTTTTTTGTTTTTTGATTGAAGAAAGTAGTAAAGACCGAGGTAGGTTCATATATGTTACAAAATTGTTATAGGTACCGGTTTATGGGGCTTCTATGAATTTATTATAATCAATTCATTTAATTATCCCGCTTAAATTCTGTACTTTCGGATATCTTAACCTCAAAATAACAACCATAATTGGTAGCAAACAGGTGGTTAACGATTTGCAAAGTATGTAAACAATAGGTCTGTTCGTTTACCCTGCCAAAAGCTACAGCAAACTGCCACAATCACACATCATCCAATCAGATCGTTTCTCTGTAGCTTGTGGCAGTTTGCTGTAGCTTTTGGGGGTGTGACTACGATCCCGACAGCCGGGACTTTCAGGTTAAAAAAATAGTCCCGACCGTCGGTTTTACTGGGCAGCCTAAGGAATAAAACTCTCTATGGGTAGACAAATTCGAACTGGGCAACTTAAAAAAAATTACTCTATGGTTAGGCAGAATTAAAACTTGTGAAAATTACGAATAAAAAAAAATGTGCTCCCGGCCGGATTCGAACCGACGACCTCTTGCACCGTGGTCCAGTACGCTATCCATAGCGCCATCTGGACGGTCATACTCAATGCCGTTCTTAACCAGTATATAAATAAACAAGGCCAGTCGGGACTGTTTTTTTTAACCTGAAAATCCCGGCTGTCGGGATTTTAGTCACTACCAGCTTTTGGCAGGGTAAACGAACAGACCTAATGATAAATGTCTGATTTTAGATGGAATCGCAACAGCCAATTGGTCCACCCCGTCTTGTAAACTTCTCAACACAAATATGCTCCAAGTCGGCGACATCTGATCCGGCAAACACTACTGCTTCATGTCTTGTCGAGCTACAGCTGGAGGACAATTCTGCTTCGACGTCTTCAGAACCTAAATCTTCTACCGTCCACCTCGAGCTACAGCGAGCCACGCTGAACTCGCTGCTAGAAGGGATGACCCGAGTACGAGATCAACTGGCAAATGTTGCGAACAGAAAATGAGTTCGGTTCTAGGTTTGGCTATGCTTCGTTAATTATCAAGATACTAGAGAAAGACCACATAATCTCAATAAATAGTAAAAAATAGAGTGTGGTGGCCAGTGGCGGCCGGTGCCTTGTCTAGTAGGTGGGGCACAGTACCGAAGTTGTCCTCGACCCCACGGGGTGTCTGGGGGGAACCCCCAGCCGGCGGAGCTGGGGCGGAGGCGGAAATTTTTGAAATAATGAACACTATCAAGTCACAAGTTAATGATTTGGGAGCGTTCCATTTAAGTTTAGTGTAGTTGAGAAATACGTACTACATTGTGAGTACATTGTGACAGTGTTGTGAAGTAACATGATACAAAGTAACATGTTACTGGTAACATGCTACTTTTTTCAAGTAAAAGTAACTGTAACATGTTACTTTAAAAATAAAGTAATTGTAATTGTATTCAGTTACTTTCTTTATTGAAAATTGTAACTGTAACTGTTAACCCGTTACAATTTTGAGTAACTTTACTGAAATGTAGCATGTTACATTTAATCCATCATTGAATAATGTAAAATGTCCGATTCCTTAGAAAATGGTAAAAATCAACCCTCTAGAAGGCATAAAATGACAAAAAAATTCAAAAAAGCTGCTGGACTGGACTTTTTTCTTGTCCTGCCACCCCTGTTCACTATCGTCAGTTATCAATCACAACGTAATTCAATCCCTTCAAATGTAAAAAAATTCAAGGAAAAATGCTTCCAAACTGAAAGTAACTGTGAAAGTAACTGCTGTCAATATGAAAGTAACTGTAACTTAACACTGATACTTTTCGTTCGAAAAGTAACTGTATCGGTGTTACTTTTGAAACCCCAGTAACTGTAGCTGTAACACTGTTAGAATTTTGAGCAAGTAACTGTAACTGTAACACTGCTACATTTTAAAAGTAACTTTGACAACACTGCATTGTGAGTCTAGTAGAGTAGGCGACAATGATGATACTGATACTGATGAACAAAACATAATTTACACTGCTAAGTGCTAATTATTTAATTGAGCGAGCGTAGCGAGCGTCACCACGGTACTCTTATGGCACTTTCTCTGTGTGTTTGTTTGTTTTGTTTTTTTTGTGGTCACAGCCCAGGTCAAACCGCTCAAGCAATCGATCTGAAATTTTGTACACATACTAACGTACTCTATGCGGTCCCTGGGATCGTTTTTAAACGGGCTCCCGTGATTGGTTCAAATTTAAAAAAAATTATCTTTCGATTGGATGCTTCGATCAATTTAAAATTTAGCAAAAACATTGCAACTAACATTGTACCCAATCATAAAAAGTTTCAGCCAAATCCTCCTATTGGTTCTAATTTAAAACCATTTTTCATGTGATTTTTGACATTTAAACTAGAACAGATTGACCGATCAACTTAAAACTTCGCGTGGTCATTGGTACCAACATTTTAGGTACTTTTGCTAATTTTAAGTCTAATCTGTAGTTATTTTAAAAAGTTTTGTCATTTTAAGGTCATTTTATTCCATAATCTTGAAAAATGTATACTAAATTGTCATCCCTGCCTTCTTTAAGCTTCTGTTCCAAGGCAAGGCCTGTAGAGCAGCCAAGCTATCCACAATGTACAGTAAAATGAAAGCATTTTTGAGCTAGCGCATAAAATCGGATGCAGTACGAAGGCCAAATCCTCTAATTGGTTTAAGTTTAAATAATGTCTTCTGGTTGGTCGACAATAAAAATGTTCACATTAAATTCAAATTTTGCATGGTGATCAAGACCAACTTAATATTAAATTTTACATATTGTAAGCCCAATCAGTCAAGTATTAATTGTAATTTTACGAGTTTAGTATGGGATGTCACAAGAGATTTCTGGAGAAGGTATTTGGTAAGACTTCACGACACAATGGATCTGTTATTCATCCAGAGTATTATGGAGATTGAAAAATTGCAGAGAAAATCGTCTTGTGCCGTGTCGTGCATCGTTACTATGGGGATGTTGCATGTTCTGTGCTCGCTCATCAACGCGTTACACTGAGCGTTTTCCTAGTTTATCTGAAGAAATCCACAAGAAATACATTAACCCTGCAAAACGATTAGGTAGCGGGAACGTTGAGTGATGGACGGGAAGTATGATTCGCGAGCTAGAAACATCAAGACCCGATGATTGCCGAATGCCGTCGGCACAAAGATTCTGTGCCCCAAACCCGTGGTTCGGCTAGAACTCTGCTATGGCGAGAACACACGAGCGCATGCGTCAACTTCTAGAATGACGTCACGAATGGGGCACGGTATTAGCTGTGCCCCTGGTTGCCTACCCAGCCAGGTGCCGCTAAAATTTCAAGCGGGCGACGGAATATACAATAATTTCATTGATTTGGAGAGCGTATGGATGGGAGTTTCAACATATTACATTATAAGAACATTTAATTGTTCTCGGAATAATTATTGGCTGTTTTTTGCAGATTATAATAAATCAATAAGAAATTAAATAATATTTTTTTAGGAAGTATAACCAGATATTTTAGGTGGGGCACGTGCCCCTGTGCCCCAATGCACCAGCCGCCACTGGTGGTGGCCAAAGACTGTCTTTCTTCCAGTGTCGCAGTAAAAAGATCTATGTCATGTAGGTACTCTAGTACCTGTATTTGGTACCTAATACATATGTCCATTGAACTGAAAAATCATTGAGAAATGTATAGGATAAGCCAAAGAATGTATGCAACACATTTAACTAGTAAAAACATGTAATTTAAACTAGGGATGGGATCTTGGAGTTATCAAGAAAGATACTAATTACTTAGCCCAGTAGGACACATTCGATCGAATTGGATGTGTGTGTTTTAATGTTAAATTGTTCAAGGCCACATATGCGCGTTACCTTATAACATTATAGAGATGGGAATCCAAAGTCACATCCAATGTTCGAGGTGGATGTGTTGTGTGTACGTACTTACTGGGCTTTAGCAAATTGAGAGAGAAAAAATGTTTCATAAGTGGGTGTACCTATGATAGGATGTTGACATGATCAGTCTGATTGTATATTAGTAGCATCAATTTTGCTTCGTGCCTTGTTAATTAGGCGTCGGTTATTCAACAAAACCGCTCAAAACTATGAAATTTCCGATACGATTGGAGACCAAACCCGTTAACCAATTGATCTCAAATTTTTATTGGAATTAAATAAAAGACAAACTTAGGGTTTTCACTTGCCACATTTTTAAAATTAAATTTCATACGGCACCCAGGGACTAGCGAGACAAGAAAATTTACCATTTTTCAGATTTTTTTAAAAATCAACTAATTAATTACTAAGTATAATTAACAAAGAAAAAATTACAAATGTACCAAGTGAAAACCAAGTTTGTCTTTTATCTAATCATGATTAGGTACAATTTCAAATCATTTCGTCAACCCATTTTGTCTCCAATCGTATCCAAAAAAGTGCCTGCAACAAGCGGCAAAATCTCTTGCGCTTGCACCACCTTAATATTATTTGCCTACTGAATGCATCTATGGTCCTTTTCAGACCTAGAGACACTCATTGTTCTCATTTACATTGGACCTGACCCTATCGTAAAAACGTAAAAGTATCAAAACAAACCTCAGATGTGGAATTTTCCACATTCCGATTTTCATTTTCATTTCAATAGAAATAGGGAGTTCTGTGAAAGATGTGTTGAATAAACGTGTGGCCACCAATACGACTAGCAGAAATGTGATTAATTTTGATAAGTTTAACGATTTACTAGAAAATGAGACATGGGAAAATACTTTTAGACAAACCGAAGTGGATCATGCGTTGGACTCTTTCATGTGTTCGTTTAATGACATTTTATCAAGTTCATCAGACCCCGAGGAAACTAAAATTAATTCTAGGAAAAGGAAAATTAAATCGTGGATAACGGCTGGCCTTGTTGTATCCATTAGAAAGAGGGATGCTCTGCATAGAAAAATAAATACTCTGAAGAAACTGGGTTATCAAGATCAACATGAATTTACCGAGATGGAAAACAGATATAAATTGTATCGTAATTTTATTAATCGTTTAATTTCTAAAGTTAAGGAGGACTACTATAGGCATAAAATTGATTCCTGTGAGTCTTGTCCCAAAAAAATTTGGTCTACAATAAATGAAATTTCAGAAAGGAAAATTAAAGAAAGCCTGCCAATTAAGGAGCTGAATGTGAAAAATAAGATATATAATTCATTGGATGAACCTCGTGAAGTTGCTAATGCTATGGTACAATATTTCACTGATGTTGGAACTAATTTAGCAGAAAAGATTAAATCGACTAATAGCAATAATTCTCAATTGGCTGTAAATTTTAGATACAGTAGAGGGCGTGAGTACAGTACTGGTGCTAGCATGTTTCTGGAGCCAGTTTCTGAAGCTGAAGTATACAAATTCATTTTTGGTCTAAGAAGCAATACAGCAAATGGACATGATGAAATAAACGTACGAACTCTAAAAATTGCCTCCAAATATATTGTAGGACCACTCGCGCATATTATCAATGTTGCTTTTGAAACTGGTGTCTTTCCTGACAAGCTGAAAATTGCAGTCGTCGTCCCGTTGTACAAAAATGGCGAAAGGAATAAGCCAGAGAATTATAGGCCTATCTCTCTACTTTCTCCTATATCTAAAGTAATTGAAAAATGCATTAAATTTAGGCTAATGAAATTTTTAGAGAAGAATAATATATTATCAAGCAATCAGTACGGATTCAGGGAGAAGAAAAGCACTGACGACGCAATTCATCAGTTGACCAGTTATTTATATGAAAACTTAGATAAAAATAAAAAAGTACTGGCAGTATTTTTGGATTTGGCCAAAGCCTTTGATACAGTTGACCATACAATTTTACTGAATAAATTAGAACTCGTTGGCATTCGAGGAGTTGTACTAAACATTTTCAAAAGTTATTTAAAAAAACGTAAGCAAATGGTTAAAATTAATAAAGTTCTGAGTAATCAGCAAAGTATCATGTGTGGTGTACCTCAAGGTACTGTGCTGGGGCCTATTCTCTTCCTCATTTATATAAATGATTTATGTGACCTAACTATTAATGGTAAAATTATATCTTATGCTGATGATACAGTTCTAGTATTTGCAGAGAGCAACTGGAACTTAGCGTACAAAATGGCCAATGAATCACTGAAAATTGTCCATAACTGGCTAAATGTAAATTTGCTAACTCTAAATTACAGTAAAACTGTATATTTGCCTTGTACTGTTGATAGAAAAACGCAGCCAAGTGAGGATAGGAAATTATTTCTACATAATGATAAGTGTGCCGTTCTCCCAGACTGTATGTGTGAAATTGTAAAAAGAGAACGCCAAACTAAATACCTAGGTATTATTATTGATCAACATCTAAGTTGGAAAGCTAATACTGCTTGTATCGTGCGTAAGCTAAGAAATATGTTGTACATTTTCTATAGGTTGAGACGTATTGTTAGCAAATCTTTATTACTAACCATTTATAAAGCTCTTGCCCAATCAATAATGTCCTATGGAATTATTGGCTGGGGAGCAGTTAATAAAACTAACATTAGTGAAATTCTAACCATTCAAAAAATTATTTTACGGGTAGTTTTAAATAAGCATTCACAGTTTTCATCTAACCTTACTTTCAAATTGGCAGAAGTATTAGATATTAGACAAATTTTTATAAAAAGGGCGTTGATGTATCTTTTTCTTAATTTCGGTAAATACAGAATTCCTGAAATTACGCATCAAACGCTACCTGTGCCAAAAACCAGAGGTAGTAATAAAAATAATTTATATATGTTAAATTTGATATACTGTAAGAAACAAAAAGGGCAACAACACGTAAGTTACATTGGTCCACGTCTGTTCAATGCGCTTCCTATCGATATTCGTAAAACTTCTAATATTAAATTATTCAAAATACTAATTACCGCATGGATCAGAGAAGTAGGTAGGGATTTCTATGATAATTTTTGTTAACTGAAATATTTTGATTTGAAGTTGATAAATTCACTAAAATTTACTATAATCTTCCCCCTCCACCACTATTTTAATTAATTTAATATTAAGTCTTTTATATCCTCTCACTTCAATATTCAATATCCGATCGTCCAATTTCTTTCTTTTCCGTAAAAGTAGTATCGAGTGATTATTCTTAATATCTTCTATACTTTACATAATATTTTTGTTGTTTCTAATCTGTGATTGAGCTGACGACTAGCTTTGATTTCTAGAAATGTAAGAGAATGTATGCCAGCGCACAATGGTTTTCCATTATGCTGGCTGCTTCCAAAATAAAATGCCCCCTCAACCCCTTGTCAACTATTTCTCTTATCCATGCTCTTCTTTGTGTTTCTATTTCGCTGTGTCTCCTTTTATCTCAACACTATTGCTTATTTTACTACTGATTCTTGGTATAATGTAACAATATGTAAAAGGTAAATGTAATATGTAATTATGTAATATGTAAAGGTTGCACAAGGAAAGCGTATGGTTTAGGTAAAATTGTAAAATTTTGGAAGAAATAAAATTGTATTAAAATTGAAATTGAATTGAATGCTTTCTGTATCAGCTCTGCCGCAGAGCCAATAGACCCTCAAATGTGTCTACATTTTCACCCACTCAAGGTCCATTTCTTTGGAACGAAATTTTACAACCCTTAGAGGGCTAAGAGTAACAAGGTTGTAAACGACATCGAACAAGGGACGGACAATAAATGGTTGAGGATACAATGAGAGCAAATGATTTTACGATCCATTATAAACGAGAACAATGATGAGTGTCTCTAGGTCTGAGACGGACCATAGGTAGTCAGGTACACAGGTCAGGTATATTGGTACTAATGGTCTAGGTGGCCAGTATACTGACCAGTGAGATTTTGGTCAGCTGTGACATCATGGATGTGCTACCTACTCTATTAACCCTTTAACGAGTATGCTCATATCTCTTATATTTTGGCATTCAACATGATCATAGAAAAAAAAATTACATTTTTTTTTGTAAATCTTAAAAATTTGCACAATATTTGATAGAATTTGAAAAATTCTATTATTCTCATCATACAAAAATCTTCTAACTCATCCCAAAAAGGATATAGAATTTTTACCTCTACCTACCAACAAATTAACTCACTCCTTAAAGGGTTAGCAAGTAGGTAGGCACTAGTAGATAAGAAAATTATATATTTTTTTAATTATCATTTAATAAAGACTTAGAATCGGAATTGCAGAATCATTTCAATTTCAAAGAATAGGAATTGTGAGATATTGGAATCATCCCATCTCTAAATTAAACAATATTATTATGAAGGGAATATATTACTTTATTGTTTACATCAATTACAATGTACAAAGTATGTGAGGTACTCTACTGTAGTACAATTTCACCTACTACGTTAAATTACAAATATAATCTTCATGATGTGTGTTGACGATAATATTGCACAGATGATTTTGTATGCACTTATTGCACTTTGTTGTACCTACTCTGAAAGTTTGCAAACACATCATGCCGTTTGTTATTTGATACTTGGTAGACACATTTTGTTATTACTTTTAAAATTAGTAGGTACCTAATGATGTGAAGCAAGAAATGCTTAAAAGTTACAAATACCTTAGTAGGTATGCCAAATCTTGTAAATTGTAAAGTGTGTTAAAAATTTGTACTATACTCTCGAGAGAAATAATAATTAAAACAAATTATGCAAGATCAAATAGCCTCTTTAAAATGCTTTCTTTCTCGATCAGGCTACCTAGCTGACTTGAGATTTGAAACACCTAGTATGTTAGTGGTTTCATAATAAAGTACACAATGTTTTGCCTGGAATACATCTATATTCTATGTACATCAACTCGGTTGCACTTTAAACTCCCTCTACTCAGTCAGTTATTGAGTTTCTTAAAACAAATAAAGAAACTATGTAGGTACCAATGTTCTATTACATTTACATTTCAGCATAGGTATTAAGTATATTGGCCCACTCTTTATTAAATAAAATGTACTAAATGAAACCTTAATTAAAACAAGAGTCTATACCTACTATTGGTATTGGTACTATTTCAAATGTGATGAGAATACCTATTATACTTAATGAGGAGTGAGAACAAATTAATAAGTCATTAGGTATTACTTATTAGGCAGCATTACTACCTGACCTGCAAGTAAATAACTGTTAATGAACACACATTTCATTCCAATGGAAGCAGTTGCATCCGAGCTCTTGTGATATTGTCACAATAGTACCTCGTATTTCCATTACTCTTTCAACTATTTACAATAGGTACATGTTTAAGCTATTATTACTTTATTATGCATATTTCACAACCTACCTACACCAAAATACAGAATATAGGTACCTATGTATCTATTTACTATTTTATTTTTAAATGATACTAACTATAAAATAGAATAGTTTTTCTTAGTGTGACTTGTGACTGTGAGTGTAGCTGCCTTCGTTTTCTATATCTGCCAAATTGTTAAATTATGCTACTGACATAGTAGGTACCTACCAAGTTTCATTGCGGGAAGATCATTGGCAATATACAAGTGGTACAGTCATGGGGCCCTATTCTGTACTACCAATTCGTCCAGAATCCGATTCGGTGCAATTTTAATCCACACGCCTATCGGATTCTGGCCAAATCGGGAACTTAGCTCTTAGTAAAATTTTACAATAAGATAGGAAGTCATACCAAATGCTGATCACAACACCTATTAGTGGCATTAATTTACATAGAAGTAGGTATGCAATGAAACAATTGTACAAACTTCAATTAGTCGGTAATAGTGCATTACGGTACCTACCGTACTTCTAAGGATCAACGTTGGTTACGAATACCAGAGCTACATGGTCCGATGCCCTGACTTGATTCCATTCTGCTTCCTGGTTTGCATTTTGCAGAGGTAGTTGTGATCCAGTGGGTCTACTGTCCAAGCTGTCACCATGTAGAGTGTCCAGACGAGAGCCAATAGCAACCTGTCCAAGCTACAGACAGACAACATTGTTAAACTTTCCCTGTCCGTGACTGGGCACCTCCAGTCTTCGGTATTATACAGTCGACGTTAAGTTCTAAGTTATGAGAAAATAAGTTTGTAATTACTGGACTGATTGGGCTTTAATTTTTTTTTAAATTTCTGTTCTTAATCACCATGCAAAATTTGAACAAAATTGGAACATTTTTATTTTCGACCAATCAGAAGATATTATTTAAACTTTAAACCAATTGAAGGATTTGGCTTAAACTCTGTAACATTTTGAGACAATGTAGGTCGTAATAACTCATCAACATTTCAAGTTGATCGGACAAACCAATCCAAAGGTATATTTCTTAAAATTTAAGCCAATAAAAAGATTTCAAAAAAATTAGGGTCTGTAACGCCCAGAGATGGTCTGTACCTACATGGTGCAAAATTTCAGCTCTTTCAAAGAAAAAAAATGTGACCTAAATACTGGCAGTACTTAACAGAAAATAAAATTAAAAAAATGTCCATGCCATAAGAGCCAAAAAAAAGTTATTTGCTTCGCTCAATCAAAAAAATCTGTAGGTACGTACTACATTATACATTGCATTGATATTGATAAGCTAGCCATTTTCATGATGCCTCATATGCTGTGCATGAATTGCTGGTCTACACTTTGGATTGAAAACAAAACACAATTACTTTTTTAAAATTGGTTTTCTATTGCAAAAATGTGTTAAAATGATAAAATGTTAGTAACTACCTAGCTATCCATGCAAAATAAAAATTCATATTGATTGGCTCAATGGGTAATCATAATCGTATTAAATTTGCATACACAACTGCTATTTGCATGCATCTGAAGATAATTTGAATGAACACAAGAAGTGCCTGGCGGGCGCATCCCATCACTCACCTCATGAACGGATGAACCCAGAAGAGGACGCTGAAAGCCGTGAAGCTGGGATGTCGCATATGGCTGTACAGGCGACACTGCTCTGTGGACTTCAGCAACAGCGGCTCTGCCAAGCCCTGGACGTTGTAGTAGACTTGCTTCAGTCCAAGCAGCTCCAGAAAGTCCATAGAGATGGTGCCGGAGTATACCACATACCTAGTGATGGAGAATATTATTTACAATCCTCAGTGTTGGGCAGTAAAGTAAAGAAAGTAACTCGTTACTGTAACGAAATTACTTTTTCAGTAACGTCGCCGGTAACGACGTTACTTTTGAAATAAAGTAATTTGTAAAGTAATTTTACTACTTTTTGGAAGTAATTTCGTTTGAAGTAAAGCGCTACTTTTAACGTTACTTTTGACGTTAAATAAGTAGGTCACAAAGCGATTATTATTTCAGAGCAAACATTTGGCAACATAAAATAAAAAGGCACTGCAGTGACTTATTATTTCTATATATAAAACGAATTGAATTCTGTGTTCGAGTACATAATCTAATCCTTGTAACATTCCTTCAAAAATATCTTTCATTCCTTCCCTTCCGTCCATTCAATGAAATAACTTTTAATTGTTCAAAGTAACGCGAAAGTAATCTCACTACTTTTTTCACCAAAAAGTAAAGTAGTGTCACTACTTTTGGGGAACAGTAGTAAGTAAAGTAGTTTTACTACTTTTGAAGATGAGTAGTAAGTAAAGTAGTGACACTACTTTTCAAAAGTAATTAGCCCAACACTGACAATCCTTGAAAAAATTATGGCAATTTATCATTTTCAAAATATAAATGGATATTGGATAAAATTTTATTCATTGTGACTTGTTAGGCCAGAGTAGGAGACCATTGGACTGTCATGCACCCTCCTACGACAGGTGTCCCCTCTCAAACCAGACCCCACCTCAAATCGGGTTCCACTAAAAGCAAAACGCTTGCTTTGATGAAAATATCAAAAATAATTTGCTATACAGCCATCAATTTGCTATTAATGGAGGATGTGCTTAAAATCTAATAGACATTAGGTTCATTAAACGTTTGCAAAAAAATTACAAAAATGAACTAACAAAACATTTGAATTTGATTTGTATGGCCATGTAGGTATAACATACCAAGCACAGGCGTGCAGTATTGTGAACGTCCACCAGCTCCAAGCGCAGTCCGTAGTGTTTACGGACCAGATCATGGTCTCGGGCATCCGCTGCCAGTAACTTGTCAGCAGCTGAAAAATAACAGAAAAATAATCTTCTTGCTGCTGATAGTGTTCACATGGGATAATAATAATAAACTTCTTCTGGTTCCGACAATGTTGTCAGGTCAGACAGTGGGTCTACTCCAACTGGGTCTAGGGCCTCGGATCTCTTCCAAACCGGCTGGCTAGACCTGACGTTTCATCCTCCTCCTCTCATTCATCCTCGTCACCTTCCTCCAACTTCTCCACCAGCTCCCTCCAGATCATCCCAACACTTATCTGCTTCCACTTCCTGCCACCTTTGCTGCCTGTCCTCCACGTCTTCTCTGATAAGACCACTCCACTTCTCTCTTGGTCTCCCCACTCTTCTTCTTCCCACCACTGTTTCTTCAAACTCCTGTCTTAAGCATTCTCTTGAGGTCCATTCTTTTCATGTGTCCAATCTGAATGTGTAAATTCACAAGGGATGTTGAACATAATTATTTTGATATCGATAATTGTTTAAAATTCTTCATCATTAATTGTCAAATTCAATCCACCTGATAGTTCTAACCATTAGTCTAGAGCCTAAAAAAAAACGGAAAATTCCGTATTCGGGAATTAATTTACACATTCGTAAGAGGCGTCGGGATGGTAGTGGGACACACACGGTTCTTCAAAGCGTTTGATTGAGTAATTTCTTCAAGTGAACAGAATATTCAAAACCAAACAGTAGGCACATAGGCAAATAGGCTCATGCCACACACACACACAACACTACACTACATTTTTTTCATTATGAGTATAATGGGTAATTTTCTTTTCACAATTCAACCAATCATGAAGTTTGAATTCTGGTCAACTCTGACCGCCCTGACTCACGAATTTTATGTCATGAGTATGCAAAGATTTCATTCACGTGTGAGTGTGACTGATTGGGAGTGTCACGAGTCTATTATGTAGTCTGGCCCTGAATATTTTCCAATATCAAACGAAATTTGCGTGACAAAAATTATCTGAACCAAAATATTTTTTTTGTATAGTAGACCCATTTTCAGATAGGTACCAACTACTTCATTGTCAAAATTGGTCAAATTTGATAAAAAATCATGTACATTATTGTAACTGCGTGTGTGTGAGTGTGAAAGAGA
The DNA here is from genome assembly GCA_934045905.1 of Leuctra nigra. Classification (NCBI taxonomy): domain Eukaryota; kingdom Metazoa; phylum Arthropoda; class Insecta; order Plecoptera; family Leuctridae; genus Leuctra; species Leuctra nigra. The sequence goes on along the minus strand of OW203764.1, from coordinate 6,487,046 downwards.
CATATGTTTAATTGAGCGTTTTCTTTAAGTTTTCACCCTTTTGAACGGACAGACGGTTTTTCTGTTACTGAGGTCGCACCGTTTCTCCAATCAAGCTGAAATTTTGCACACATGCAGGTATAGACCATCTCTGGAATTTGCAGACCCCAATTTTTTTGAAATATGATAGGTTACAATTTTAAAAAATAGCCGATCGATTGGTTTGATCAGTTTGATATTTTACCTGGTATTGACACCAAAATTGTATCAAATTTTACAAAGTTTCAGCCTAATCTTACAATTGGTTAAAATTTAAAAATCATCATAATATTATCTCATATTTTAGTTTTACACATTTTTAACCCATTAGTCAGATAAAACATCAAAGCTGATGAGGGTTGTCAAAAGACATTTTCGGAAAAGTTGTGGTAGTACTACACTATTACCTAAGTAACGACACACGGATCTGTTATTCAGTTATTTCAAAAATCAAAACTAGAATGTGGATAGGTACCTAATGGAAAGTGGCAAAGAAAATGGTACCTATCATGCATCGTATTTGTTTGGTGATGTTGCACATACAACGCGTTTGTTCAACGCGGTTAACCGCATTTTACTAGTTTGGTTGGATCCATTGTTTGTTCAAGGAGTAGGTATACTATACCAAATAATATGTTGTTGTTAGATACCTACAATTAAGGCTATGGAAGTACATAAGTTGAATATGCTGCGTTCTGCAACTTGCAGCCCCAGACGACTAAGATATGTCTTCACCTCCGGAGTCGACATCATGGAGTGTTGTACAACAAACAGGATCAAGAGTGAAAGATTCCGGATGAGCGGCAAAACAACACCAACTGGCTCACCTAAAATGAGATGCACGTTTTATGAGATAGGTACATGATACCTAATTTAGGTGAAATTTTGTTCATTATACTGTAATTTTTATTTCCAAACTCTTACCAGTTTTGTTGACTTTGGCATCATCCTTTTCAAAAGTTGTCCTAGTACTACCAGAGTGCAGTGATAGGAAGTAAACGAATTCATGTAGGCAACAAAGCACAAACAAAGATGAACCAATAGATAAAATAACGTTCACTACTTTGTAGGCCATGCTAGCTGCCACTTGCTCTGCTACCTGCTCGCTAGATTCTCAGCGATCACCTTTATTTTTAACTTATTGCATCCCACCAAACATCCCACGCAAAGTGTCAAAATTGTTTGTTTACATTTGAAGGCTGATAACTTTAGAAAGTGTTATGCCAGTGTTACCAACCAATGGACTCTGCAATTATTATTAAAATAACTGTTTGTTATAACAAATAGAAAAAAATACACTAAAACGGCTAAAAATAATTATGTACACAAATTTTTTAACCAAATAAATCCATCGTTTACTAGCCAAAATATCTAAATTAAAAATATGGAAGTGGCTACAGTCACGGTACCCCGTGACAGCAGTGAAATGCAAAATGGCCGGCACGGTACCGTGACTGCAGTGTGCCGCTCGACCTAAACACTGCTGCCACGGGGGGGCGTGTTTAGTTCACGCTACCGTGACAGCAGTGAAAAATGACACCGAAACACTGCTGTCACGGGGGGCGTGCACACGCGCTGGCGTGAAAGCAGTGTTTAGCCCAAGCGGCCGTTTATTTCTTGTTTATTAATGAAAATTTCATTTACGGCTGTATCTACACTATTTTTTACAAAAATTATAATAATGTATCTGAAGTGACAGAGGGGCGTGTTCGCGCTACGAGAATGCACATTAATGTCACTTGACCTCAAAAATGACCCCAAAATATGCACAATATTGTAAATTTGTTGTTTTGTCTTAACAAACGACACTATTTCCGAAAAATGAAGTAATGTACTATCTACATTTCAAAAATAACACGAGGACATGAACACCTTGTGCTAGGTGCGTACGCCCCCCCCTCCACCCCGTGGAAGCAGTCCACAGACTGCTTCCACGCCAGCGTATGCACGCACCCCGTGACAGCAGTGTTTAGGTGTCATTTTTCACTGCTGTCACGGTAGCGTAAACTGCACACGCCTCCCGTGGCAGCAGTGTTTAGGTCGAGCGATACACTACAGTCACGCTACCGTGAACCCAGTGCATCAGCTGCTGTCACGGGGGCCCCCCGTGGCAGTAGTGTTTAGGTCGAGCGATACACTACAGTCACGCTACCGTGAACGCAGTGCATCAGCTGCTGTCACGGGACCCCGTGGCAGCAGAGGCGGCCTAAAAATATTGAAAAGTTTTACATTTCTTGGTGTTGGTGATCCTGTCGTAACTGCATTCAGCGCTCGTTGTGAAGAATATGAGCAACTTTCTCTCTCTAGCTGTCAGTGGTGTGGTGTTTGACTGTCAGACAGAAAATATCCTTGTTTGATCTACGATCACGTTTAATAATTAATTATACCTAGCCTTAATAAACCCTTAATAATTTCTGTTCGGTGTTTATTCTAAGAAGAACCTCTTGGAGTACAATGTGGCTCAAGGTTGCTGTAGCTGCTTTATGTTTTATTATCTTTGAATTTGCGTTAGCTGATGTAAGTCTAAACCCACCCCTTTTTACCTATTTACTCTCTCTAGATTGTTCTGAAACCTGGTTTGATTGCCACAAGCCAGAAATTCAAAGTTATGTTGACTAGTAGCCATCAGAGCAGTATTGTACCTAGTATACCTGCATTTCTTCTTTTCTTTTAGGCCCAATCTTATGAAGATGTTCGCTGTAAATGTGTGTGTCCGAATCCATCAGTTGTAAATGGAACTCATTCAAATAGAAAATTGTACATTGGTAATGTACCTCCTAATAAATGGTAGGTAGACACATACATTAACTAAACCTGATCGATGTACCTACGTTGAGACATGATGAGTTGACTGCGTTAGTATGGCTACGGCTATCCTGGGTGCCTATCTTGAATCGAAACCACACGCGAAAATGTTCGACACGAAATCAAGTGAAATATTTTGTTTTATCAATGATAAGGTATCTGAATCCATTGTGCAGTGGTAACTCGACGCTTCTACATGGCGAACATTTTTAACACACTCGAAAAGGCCCCCTGGAGGCCAATTCTTGAGTTTTCATGTTTTGAAACCATGTGTGGTTTCATTGTTTAAAACGTAAAAAAGTTGACAACTATTGCTTAGCCTTCAACTTTTTTACGTTTTAAACAATGAAACCACACATGGTTTCAAAACATGAAAACTCAAGAATTGGCCTCCAGGGGGTTGAATTCCACAATGGGGCGAGTTGGGCGGGTGACGTCACCATAGGATTTACGGGTTAAATCAAACTTGCCGCGCCAACAAACGAGCTGAAACCTGTGCTCATAATGCCCTAACTCAAGAGGCCGGGCTTTCTGATCCAACATGGATGCCTGTATTATTTTCATTCATTCGACTAGATTCGACTCAAGGTCACGCCCAGGTGATTACGTCACAATGTTAAAAGGATTGGAAAATTGGGCGTCTGGATACAAATACGGTATGCAACCTTAATGTCCTTGTCGTTGTGTTTCACTTGATACGGTCTCGCCACTATTGAACATGGTACAGTGATGCCGTATCAATTGATACAAGGCAACAAGGAAATTTAGCATAACAGTTCGTTTTTCCTATGTTTGAACTCTCACCAGATAGAGCCACAGTCAGTTGTTCTGCTAGGCCGAGAAAGTCTTCATTGCGCGCTCACCTTGCAATGTTTCTTTCTCGGCCTTACAGAACAACTGACGGTGTCTCGGTCTGTAGAGAGTTCAAACATAGGAAAAACGTACTGTAATTCCCCATATCACGGAGTCAACTCTGCATGTCTCGTACTTTTACAGACCGAACACGGACCCTCACCAATAAACATGCAATGCAACCATTTTAATTACTTGTCCCAAAGCCAAAACATTGGCATCTATTGATTTTGTGATACAGATTTGGTTATTACAAAAATAAGTACAGGCCTACCTGTATTATTTTACAGAGGTCGTACCCATTGTAAAGTTAAAATACTTTTTTAAACTAGGTAGGTACCTTGTATGTCATGTTTTGCATGGACTCTTGCCTTAATTCATTAAAGGTAGGTATCTTGGTACTACTTCAAATATCCGAGTAATATTATTTGTTCCCTATAACTCATGTCTTCTGCTCTAAACTCTCTTTGCATTCTTCATGGTCTAGTCAGTCTGAGAGGACATTTCACTGACCACTATACTATCATTCATTAACCAAATTTACCAGAATAAACACATCATAGGAATGCCTCACTCTTCTTGAGCCTTGTTACATACAACTTATTACATACCTACAACTTGTTACAGTGACTGCGACAACGTGATCTTACCTCGAGTCGGCGACGATATCAAGGGAAAAGAGCAAGAGTTTTGTCCACGATGTGAATGCAAGTATGAGAGCAGGAACACGACAATCATCAAAGTTGTCGTCATCATCGTGATCTGGGTCATCTCGCTCCTCGTCATCTACATGTTGTTTCTCATCTGCCTGGATCCGTTGCTTAACAAGCGCGCCAAGGGAAGCTATCAAGAACATACTAATGAAGAGGTCAGTGAAGTCAAAATCCTTCATTGGATCGCGTTTATGCTACCTTTCTTCATATCAAAAGTTTAGGTAGAGATGTGCCATGGTTAACTGAGTAGTCAAGTAACCAAACTGTTCATGTTAGGTACCAACATACTAATTATTAGTAATTACACTGACTAAGTCGTAGGTAAGTGTTAATTACCTAGTTAATGCTATAAGGTACAATAACTTTTCTTCAACGTTTTGCAAAAAATTAATAAATTTCCCGTCTTTTGTTAGTAGGTAATTTTTATTGTGTCAAGTCGTCTCATTATATCGTGAATCGTGATAAAAGCCAGCGATAAAACCAGTCTTGCAATTCACCCCTCTGTATACAAATATCAATATTTTAGGCAACTTAGAGGTAGGTACTACCTACATCTGTGTACGACTGGTAGTCGCGATAGTTTTATCACTAAATAGAGCTGACTATACACCCGTGGACACAATTTTTGTGCGTGTCTTCCATAGATCAAATTGATGAAACTCGTAATTTCTGAGAACCTTCTATCTAAACTGTAGGTATACAATTTAAGTTTGTTTGTTATCAAATAAAGTACTTAGGTAGGTACTACTTTAATGTGGATTGCTTAGTTAACTTATAACAAAAATATTGTACCGTTTACCAGAAACATGTTGACTAGTCACATCCCTTCCCTCTGGAAATAAAATTAATTTCTTTAGGAATAGAACAAACAAACTGGGAGTTGATGATATTTGAATCTCTGCAGTAGGATTTAGGAGAAGAAAAGTTGCAAATTAATGATGGTAGGTAGAGAACCAATTTATAAGAAGAGAGGAAAATGTAATGTTTGATTTCCACAGGATTTTCCATAATTGAAATTGAAATTGAAATGTCAAGTCTCGGACATACTTGTGTGTGTCTACCTAACAAAAGTGTTGTTTATAAAAGGAGAAATGAAATGATTTAAATTCTCTTTGTTTCTGTCAGCAGGAGGAAGCGACCAGCAGCGCCGGCGACGCGACTTCCCACGCGATGGGAGTACGGGGCAACGTGCTCAACCGAGTCGGACATCAGCAAGACAAGTGGAAGCGTCAAGTTCGAGAACAAAGGCGGAACATATACGATCGGCACACCATGCTCAACTGATCATTAGTAACTCACACGCTGTGTTGCTTGTAATAGTGTTGATAATCATTTTCTTATTAAGCTAGACTAGTAGGTGGTACAAGCTCAGCATTTAGAATTTAAATCAAATATTTATAAGGTCTTTTGGCGGCCAGCGAAGAGGGAGGTGCGGTGTCAAATGGGGATGCCCTTCAAAGAATCTTAAATTACACAAAAAGGAATCGGCCTTTCCCAACTCATTATTCATCATGACCGCGATTTGAGTAGATATCTAAAACAAGAGATGTCTCGATTTGATTTTTGGAATTCCTGGGACTGTTTGCTCCGGAGTCTCGTAGTAAGTAAATGGGAGCTCGGAGTTGTCCCCAGGCTCTCGTCTTGTGACAATGAAAATATTCCATTTGTGATCAGACAAGGAAATGACAGTTAGGTGCGATTACAGTTTGACATTGGACTTGCTCGGTGGCTCAACGCTCGATCGCAGGCGATCAAGGTCAAAAGATATTTAGTATTTACCATATTCATCTTTCAGCGACGGCGCTCCAGCGCTAAGTCCGAGCTGGGGTCATTCAGAAAGAACTTTTTGCATTTTTTTCTTTTATTAGATCTCATGTCTACCATGAGCAGTTTATGGACTTCTAAGAAATAAATGTTTTATGTAATCGTACCTATAGACACATTTCTTAGGCCTAAATGTTCTTATTATGAATTTTCTTGAGTGCACCTGCTTTTGCTGAAGCTCATCCCCAGACCTCCCCCACTCCCTGTTGATGGTTCGACATTTGCTGGCATAAATCCTGTGGGCGCCCATATTTGGACATAAACCCATTTTCTACACTTACTAGGTATCGGGGTTGGCAAAAGGCCGGCTTTTTCAGGTTTAAACATTAAAAAATGGTCAAAATTTTAATCCAATTTTTACTTCTTTAAAAATAAGTGGGCGGACGGCGCCCACCCTGAAAAGAATGAGGGGACGCAGGGTGCGAATTGTTCAATTTTCAGAGGGGGGGGGATAGAAAAAATTAAAATTCCGAGTATGTTGGGAAATATAGCGAAGGCGAAAAATACAATTGCCCACGAACACAATGGGGGGTCTGGGGGGAGGGTCCCCCAGCACCCTGCTGGTCCGGGGCGCATAGCCCCAGTAAATTTTGAATTTCAAGATTAGATTTGGTGATTAGATAAGCGATTTGTACCCTTTTTTTTATTTTTGCCATTTGTCATGATGTCATCACGACAAAATGGCATTATAAAAGAGAATTTGCTTTTAATTTAAAAGGGAAATCAGAAGTGGTGGGCAAGTAAAATAAATCTTGGAATTAATAAATCCTATCAAATACAGCTTATTTGCTACTAAGGCAATTTGACAGTTGTTTTGTGTGACAATTTATTTTTATAATTTTAAATTTATTTCAGAAAAAAGTATGTATCTAATATCTATTGTTTTGTTGATTAAAAGTCAACCATTTTAAAGAGGGGGGGGGAAACTCTATCCCCCCTGGGATGCTTTATTGGGAAACAGAGCCGGGGATGAGAAAACCAGAGGGGGGGGGGGGGGGGGATCCCCCCCATCCCCCCCATCAATTCGCACCCTGAGGGGCCGCATCCGCCCTTGACCGTCCCCAAATTAACCAAGTTGTCAAGATCATCATAGTATTATTTTATTTTGAATCGATTATCGAAAGAATAGAATTCAGCAATCTATTCTCTTGCCAACATTTTGTTGATGAATGGGTGAATGTTGAGTAGGGGCTGTGCATAAAGGACGTCACGCTAAAAATGGGATATTTTGACACCCCCCCTCCCCCCTGTCACGCTGTGTCACACTTTTCGAGACCCCCCCCTAAAAGGACGTCACAAATCTATCTCTACCCCCCCTTAAATAGAATATGTTTGACTGTAAAATTTATCAAAATTTCTCGTTTTTAGCGGAATTTTCGGTCCCGACAAATCAACTGAAATTAAAAATGCTTGAAAATATCTATATCAAAACGTGACGTCCTACTGCCTCCAGTACCCCCCCTGCCCCCTGTCACACTGTGTCCTATACTGGTGCACCCCCCCTCCCCCCCTGAAGCGTGACGTCCTTTATGCACAGCCCCGTAGGTGAATGTTGAGATTATATTTTGTTTATATCTGTACAGAATAGCCTCAAAGAGCAATGTGAAATTTTATTATATTTTTTTAATTCATATAACCTATTTCCAATAATTAATTTATTAGTTTTCGACATTTCACTCCTCTGCAAAAACAAGCTTAGGTCACAAGCCGTGTTCCCTGTGTTTCGGGATGCATAGAACTGGCTCTGGCTAATATTATCTATACGGCCTGTCTCGGCGTGTGACGTCAAAATATAGTGTTTCATGGACAGCTACAATCTACCAAACTTTGTAAATTCGTTTCTTGAAACTATTCGTCACACCATAGACATTTATAACCGGTTCCATCACACAACAAATATAATACCACATTCTGTCTTCAACAACATCTCAACTTTCATAAAATATTTATTATTCTAAAATCTAAACTTCGCTTCACTTCAAAACAAAATCAGTGTTTACGAATGGGAGTGATTAATTTCCCAAAATCAATGTTTTCACTTATGAAGCAACTACAATTTTATAAGCAATCATCCAAATTTAACTAGTACCTATCTATTATTTTCTTTTAATGCCTATTTGCCTACTATATAGGTTTACCTACTTTTTAGTGTTTACATATTTTTGTACTTTTTGTGAAAAGTACAAATTGCTGAGTCTAGTGTGAAATTTAATAGAATTTATTCATCTTACTCGATTGGTACAATACATAAATAAAAATTGTAGAAGCAGATCGTGTATATATATTATAATATAACTTATATTTTTAGATAAGAAAGTGAGCCTTTGTGATTCTGCAATTACCTAGGTACCTATTTATTTTAGTATATAAATTGATTATTATTACCTAATTAAAATAGGTGCCACATTATTTTACAACCCAGTAAAAATGTTACCTATCTGATAGTAACTATAGTAATTATATTATGTGTATTAAAAAATGTGTATTATTTAATGACAGTTTATTTTTTGTCGGTTTAAATGCAATACATTATTTATAGTGATAAACATATGTTTGTGAATTAAAATCGTTTTTATTATTTGGTGTGGTTTAATTTCTGTAAGATAATTAATTAGTATTATTTAAGAGAATATTTAATTAAGGAATATTCAAATAATAAAGTTTTGGAATGAAAGTAATACTTCAATTGGTTAACCACGTGAAATTTACGCAATCGATTTTGAGAAACGTGACATGTCCCGGTCATCTGGATCGTGAATTTCCCCTTTTCAGCCAATCACAATCAAGAAAGGCAATGACGTCACGAACGTGCCTTTTTACAAGATCGTTCATTGGTTGGTTGTGTTTTGAGTAACGAATGGGAAATCTCGTTACAAAATATTACATTCGCTATCCGTTCTCGCCGGTCGCTACTCCGTCCTTCCTCCTTTGGCTGCAATCGAGAAAACAGTCAGGATGTCTCTCGCCGACCCAGTTTCGTTTGCTAAAGATTTTGCTGCTGGCGGAATATCTGCAGCAGTTTCAAAAACAGCAGTAGCACCTATTGAACGAGTTAAATTACTTTTGCAAGTACAACATGCTTCAAAACAGATTGCGAAAGAAAACCAATACAAGGGTAAGTCCACCTCAGATTTTCCATGCTTAGCAGCCATCTTGTAAAAGGTGTGAAGTAATGAGTAGGGAAATACGGTTTAACTCTGTTGTTTTATAGAGAATGATCATAACTCATTGCAATTACTAAAACTAGTATAACAGCTAAATCTCGTAGTCAATTGGCAAAGTTCGAAGTGCCCACACGGCGAGACGTTCCCATCATGACTCCCATCAACTTGCCCATTAGGCCTCCTAGGTCCTCCTAGGTCTCCAGGATACCTACAGATCAGTTAAACGTTATTGTTACTCTTACGAGCTGGCTGTGTAGTATTTACTATTTCGGCACTAGGTTTTATAACTCTCACCATGATTGCCCTGATAAGTAAATTGCCAATTGGCTATCTTAACTTACCTTCATGCTACTGACAATATAAGATTGAACTGACAAGTGCCTAGATCTGACATTCATCTGTCAGATCATGCCTATCTGATAAGCTGACCTTATTCTTGCATACCTACTAGATATGATCAAGGTAGAACCTAAGAAAGACGAAGCGGGTGCAAACGCAAAAAGCCGGATTTTGCTAAAACCTTGATTAATTTAATGAAAGCGTTGACCGTCCTCGTCTGAATTGAGAAACCACAATGAATTCACCATATTACCATAGTAGGTACCGGCATCGTTCGCTTTGTTGTATTCGTGCACTGAACTTAAGACGGCTGGGTAGTGAGTTTGACCTTGAAGAGTTTTTTAATAGATTTTTATCAATATCTTTTTCCAGTGTAATTGTTAACAAAATAGGGCTATGGACGTGAATTCAGAACAGTTCACTGAAAATAATTGCATAGTTTGGAATAAGTTATTAGTTTTATTTTGTCCGACAGGTGTTGAGAACCCGAAAATTTAGTAATTTTCGGGTTCTTAACACCTGTTGGACACAATAAAACTAATAGCTTATTCCATACCATGAAATTATTTTCAGTGAATTGTTCTGAATTCACGTCCATAGCCCTATTTTGATAACAATTACACTGAAAAAAGGTATTGATAAAAATCGATTAAAAAACTCGTCAAGGCCACGCTCACTACCAAGCCCTCTTAAATAACTCTGGAACAATCTTACTGGGAGTGAAATAAGTCCACCATGGGCTCCGCCATGCTGGTTGCTGATAGGGACTTAGCGGGAGCCGAGTTAACAGAGCGCAGTAATCAGGCAGCGCATGCACGCTGGAGCACTAGCAGATACGCCAACTGTTTGTAGGTATTGGCGTGATCTTAACTCGGCTCCCATCAGCATGGCGGCCGCTACAATTATAGGTGCACCGGCCGGCGGCTGCCTGCCGAAAACGGGCTTCGTGAATGAATGAATTGGTACCTCCGTAGCGAGAGCCGCTCGCAAAGTGCGTTCCTTAAAAGTGGGTTCGTGTCTTGCGTCTGAATCAACCTAACCAATGGGCTAGTTTCACCCCCTATTAATACAATAGGAATAGGCTCCTCCCCCTAGCTTGAAATCTCGGCGTAGGGTCATCAGGCCAGTGAGATGCACAGTCACAGGCATTTTGGGTGATTGTTTTCTTAGTTTAGAACAAGTGGTGACAAAAAAGATACCTATTTAAAAACAAATTATGTACCTATATGGATAGGCAATAGGTACTGATCCTTACGCATATTAGCTCAGAATCCTCATTTAAGGAATATATTTCCAATTATTTATTAACATTGAGGGGCCTGACCATCGCCGAGATCGTGACGGCAGGTGAAAACACTCTATTAGCTAAAAACCAACCGAAGAGCTGCACCTAGTTTGGACTGCAAATTTGGAAAGGGCTATTAAATTTAAAATTTCAAATAAATTATAAAATGCATTTTAAGATGCTGGATACAGTTATCCAAACTCTATGCACATTTTCAGGGACAGACCCTTGGATTAAATGTAAGAAAATTTGAAAGGCCTACAGCGCTCGGCGGTAGACCATTGGTCCTGAAATCGGGGGTCTTACTCTTGTCATGGGATTGAATCCCACTGACAACAGCTCAATTCTAGTAGACTAGACATTTGTACTTACATTTTCATTAATTTTTACATGTTTCTGTTTCAGGTATGGTCGATTGCTTCACCCGTATTCCAAAAGAACAGGGATTTATGAGCTTTTGGCGTGGAAACTTGGCCAACGTAATTCGTTATTTCCCAACCCAAGCGTTGAACTTTGCTTTCAAAGACAAGTATAAGCAAGTTTTCCTGGGCGGCGTCGACAAGAAAACACAGTTCTGGCGTTATTTTGCCGGCAATCTCGCTTCTGGTGGAGCCGCTGGAGCAACCTCCCTCTGTTTCGTCTATCCTCTAGATTTCGCTCGAACACGGTTAGTAGTACTATTCAAAATCATGTTCAGAATCTGCTATGAGTTATATAGATACTCATTGCATTGCTAGAATCATGCTCTCTCGCTTGACTTAAGTTTCCAATGAATTTTTTTTTTTTACACAACGTTTTTGTAGATTGTAACATCTGTATTCTTTAATCCTCAATCACTTTCAAGAGTTTAATAAGTAAATACCTAATAATCTTCCTCTGGTTCCGACAATGTCGTCAGGTCAGACAGTAGGAGCTCCCACTGGGTGACAAAATGACAAGTGATGTGTGAAGAGAACAATGAAGTTCCGAGTTCATTTTCTTTTCGTAGTTGGTATATACCTAGGTACCTAAAGCCTCTCCAATAACAAATGTGAAATAATTGACAATAATAATATAATGAAGTGCAGTGTGATAGATAACGGATGCAAGTACGTCAGAGGGGGTGACTATGGTCACTTTTTACACACTTCATAGATTTTCGAGGAATTTTCAGTCTATTCACTCTGCATGAGTAATCTGGTCTAGAAGTGCATTTGTTTTGGATGATAGTAGGTTAAAACTTTTATTTCAGCACCACTTATGAAATTATAATAAAATAAATAATACTGACCATAGTCACCCCAGGCTTGGGGTCACTATGGTCAAGTACTGTGCACTTTGGAGAATATGCTACTAAGAGTGAATGGGATTGGACCTATGGATTTACAAATACAAATTTGCAGCAGATACTTTTTTTTGAAATTAAAATAATATTTTTTTAAATTATTTTGCCACTATTGTAAATTTTGCATAATTTTGACTAATTTGGACTAATTTTTGACATTTTGACTGCAATCACAGCTTTTTCCACTATCATCATCATAATCCATGTCGGTTCTTGCATTTTTGTTTCTATGTTGGCGCATTTTGGGAAAACCTACAAAATTAACAATGTTTAATGTATGGTTATGTTAGTGACCATAGTCACCCCCAAACCTTCCCTTCAGCTTTATTAATTTATACTGAAATAAGTTCTAACTGCACAAAGAACAAATTACTTGACAATAATGATCAATAATGTATTATTATATTTTGAATGCTCACTTTAAGTACAGATGTAGTCATTGAATGAAATCATACAATCTTTCCAGTGTAAAATTTTGACCGGCAAAACTTTGACAACATGATTATTTTCTTTAACTTCACTGCCTTCTGAAACCAACTGTGAAACTGACAGAACCTTGCTCAGAAACTATCAGGGATGCCAACAAAAAAAGAAGCGGTAGATTTGAATCATTGCTGGCTATTAGCGGAACAAAAAACATCAGGTTGACCAGAATGACCATAGTCACCCCCTCTGACGTACCTCAAAATTATACTGTGTCTATACCAAAGCTATACCAAGATGCAAGTGGAAAGATTTTCCATTCTTGCAAGTAAAAAATAGTTACCTTAGCTCGTGTCATTGCCGTTACCATGTTTTCAATTACATTTTTTAAATGTGTGCACTCTTATTAAAGTTTTGATTTTTGTGTTGCACAGGTTAGCTGCTGACATTGGAAAGACTGGAGCTCGGGAGTTCTCTGGCTTGGGCAACTGCTTGTCCAGCATCTTCAAGTCCGATGGCCTTCTGGGTCTCTACCGAGGCTTCGGAGTGTCTGTGCAAGGCATCATCATCTACCGAGCAGCCTACTTCGGCTTCTTCGACACTGCTAAGGGAATGCTGCCCGACCCAAAGAACACACCTTTCTACATTTCCTTTGCAATTGCACAGGTAATTTATTGGATTAACAGATCTCTTTATTTACTTTGTATGCAAAGCATGTTTTGTTTGAAGTTTTAAGTAATATTGTTAGTAAAAAAATAAAGTCGGGCCAGGATATTATGTTTGTCACATGTACCTAATGGATCTGGCTATGAACAGATTTGATGAGGTTTAATTGAACCTGAAATGTCTGCTTTCTTATCTTTGACATTAGGGTGGCAGATAACAAGATTCCTCCAAGCATGATAAGATATCAGAAATCATCTCCCAGACACATGTCATTGTAGTGACCAGATAAATAGTCCATGAGGATTATGTGACCTAGATTCATTATGTATTCAATAATATTATTTTGGTTGTGTTTCAGTGCGTGACAACGGTGTCCGGAATCGTGTCCTATCCATTCGACACAGTGCGAAGGCGCATGATGATGCAGTCTGGTCGATCGAAGGCAGACATCATGTACAAGAACACCATCGACTGTTGGGCAAAGATTGCCAAGAACGAAGGTACCGGCGCCTTCTTCAAGGGTGCGTTCTCCAACGTTCTGCGAGGTACTGGCGGAGCCATGGTGCTTGTCTTATACGATGAACTTAAAGCACTTATGTAAATCTAGAACAAATTTCATGTGTGTAGTATTCACTTTAATCTGTCTCGGACATTCCATCTCACCGATTCATTCCAAAAAAAATCAGCGTGAGATTACTCAATAACATTTGTGAAGTCCATGGCTTTACTGTAAACTGTAACATAGAAATTAGGCAGGCACCATGTTATTCCAAGATATTGTTCCGAATAAAAGTATTTATGAAACAAATGTATGTACATTTTAATCGAAACGAAGTAAATTGAATTGTACTACTACTACACAGACAAAGTAGTTTGGAATTTGCCTTTCATTTCCTACAATTCCTTATCTATCACCTCCAAGGCCATTTGTGTAATACATAAGGTACAGCCCTGGGCCCTCATTCACGTACATTGTCCTTATCCTTGCCTACCCCGGGGTAGCCTACCACTTGCTTACCACCTCGGGGTAGCGAATGACACATTCGTATTCACGAAGCAGTGGTATCTTGGTGGTAAGTCACTGCCTACTTGAAATTTGTATAGTGCAAATAGAACGTAAGTTTTAAGCAGGCCGTGGATTATTCCACCAATCAGATTCGAATGTTATTTTCCGCGCGCGTGCATTTGTCTTTATTAAAAATAGTGACAGTTCAATTCCAAACGATAAACTACACAAATACTAAACAAAATGTGTTAGTGCAATAAAATCTGGTGCAACAATAGTTTTGTATGGTGAATTCAGTGCTAACTTAACTCTGCAACATAAAAATATGTAGTTTATTACTTTTATCTAGTGTTTAAGAAATTGTTTTGGAGGTTATATGGTCCATGAATTGACTCACTAGAACCAATAATACTATCCGATATGTTGTGGAATGATTAAATAAACAGGAACTAACATAGTAAACGTATGTAAAAGACAAATTATACACAATAAACACACAGCACAGCCGATAAGATGACGACGCGAAGGAATTACTTCAAAAAGTTGTTTTGGCAGTCATGTTAAGTTAAAAATGGCCGCCAATAAGTTACCACCATAACTTCAAACTTGGTTACCACGGCTTACCCCTGCCTCGAGGTAGGGGTAGACTCTACCCCGGGGTAAGACATTATAACTTCTTCGTGAATACCGATACCACTGCCACCCGGTCTACCACGCCTTACCACTCGCTATCATGGCTTACCCCATGTACGTGAATGAGGGCCCTGGGGGCCAATTCTTGAGTTTTCATGTTTTGAAACCATGTGTGGTTTCATTGTTTAAAATGTTAAAAAGTTGAAGGCTAAGCAATAGTTGTCAACTTTTTTACGTTTTAAACAATGAAACCACACATGGTTTCAAAACATGAAAACTCAAGAATTGGCCTCCTGGGACTGCATAATCAAAAAATTAGTGCTCATCACTTATCAGTCTTGACTTTGTCAACACTCCACAGTTTCTGACGACTTGTATACCTAATTATGTAGATTCATTTTGTGTAGGTGGGTAAGTACCAGAGGCTTATAAATTTTAAACTTTTAAGTGCTAATTGATAATGCTAGTGCATTTCATGCGAATTTCATAAAAATGTAGTGATTAATATCTCTTTGCTTACAATAATTTTTAATATCCTTCCGTTTGGCCTTCTCGAATATTGTACCTAAACAAATGGGATGTGTAATCTTGGCAGTTGACAATTTTGTGTTCAGAACAAAAAATATGTTTGTAGAAAATTCTTTGATTTAAAAAAATGCTTGTTTAAAACTGCTATCAGACTTTTGTTAATGGCGTCCTTGTAACTGCATCTGTTTTGCTGTATGATTACTTGCCATTGCATAGTCTTTTGTTGGTGGGCTACAAGCATGAAGTTGCGACATGCCTTGGGAATAGGATGATTGTTTTTAATTTGATAATTATTATGTATTTGAAAATTGGTGCCAGTCAACAGCCAACCACGGCGCATGAGTGGGTGCCATTTTGGATTTCCAACCATCTGATTGGCTCGCCCATCCCTGGAGTGGATGATAAAAAGGTCTATTTTGATTTCTTTATAACTTATTAGTATATTTTCAAGGTAATATTGGTTAATTTTGCAGTGAGATAGTTTGTTTGGCGATGGCAGCGGTAGGTGAACCTCTTACATTGGCACGTGGTAAGTTTTGATTTAATGAGCCTATGAGCATAATTCTAAACAAACCGCGATAGTAGGCGTTGGCTTAATAAATTTGTAGGTTAAAACCGACAACTGATATTTATCCATTATTCTAGATGTGAAAAGAGCGATTGAACTGCTGGAAAAACTTCAAAAAAGTGAGTAATATGATTTTTTTTGACGAGGAGCTTTCATTTGCTTGCCATTTTATTACCAGAATCCACTTTTATAATTGATCTTTCTAGGTGGAGAAGTGCCAGCGACTAAACTTGCAGCACTGCAGAAAGTTCTGCAAAGTGACTTCTTGAATGCTGTCCGTGAGGTTTACGAGCATGTCTACGAGACAGTGGACATTCAAGGATCGCAAGATATCCGTGCATCAGCGACAGCAAAGGCAACCGTCGCTGCATTTGCCGCTAGTGAAGGACATGCACATCCACGTGTCGTAGAGTTGCCCAAGACAGAAGAAGGTCTCGGCTTCAATGTGATGGGCGGAAAGGAGCAGAATTCACCTATTTACATCTCTCGCATAATACCAGGGGGCGTTGCCGACAGGCACGGAGGTCTCAAAAGAGGAGATCAGTTGCTTTCCGTTAATGGCGTGGTTAGTATATTCCTCTCAAAGAATTCTAGATGGGGCTTAGGTATACTGCTTTTGTACAACTCCAGATCAGTCATATTAATTTTTCTGGATATAGATTGATTGTTGCTAGCACATTACCTAATTTTTGTAAAGGTGTAATAATATTGAAATAACAATGGCAGTAGATACAACATTGCCTATCCTATAAAGTCAATGAGGGGTTTGAGGGGTAGGCCACCCAGGGACACGAGGGTCCGGGGTGCATAACCCTGTACAAATTTAATTTGTACAGGAATGAATTTGGTGCATTTTTAAGCGATTTGAGCACTGCTTTTAAGTCTGTTTTATATTTGAACATTTAATGTCTACCTACTAGGTACCTACCTAATTTGTAAACCTATATTTATTTTTACCTATATTTTTTACAATTCATAATAAATATAAATAAGTGGGGGGGTATCCCCAATCTCCCCCCCCCCCCCCCCCCATTACCTGTGCTGCCGTGTTCGGATAAACAACGTATTTACCATCAATTAAAATATATTTTCATGACCATCTTCAAATAATACCCCACTGTTGGGTGATAAATTCGTAGCATTATGTATTTCCTTTTCTAGTAATTTTTATTAATTTTATGTAGTACAATTAAAAAGGGTGAAGCTACTTCTGGCCAGATTTAAACTTATATTTATTAATTAGTAACTAAGATTATGAGTACTCATCACTGAGGTGTAGATAGCTATAGTCCATCATGGTCCATCATCTCATTAGATAGTTCATCATCAATATAGTTTTTGTCATGAATTTTCTCTTCGTGCACTTTTCTTTCCCCTTTGCCGCCTTCTTTTCTTGATTAATTCTTCTTTTAATAACAGTTATTTATGACATTTCTTCTAGTAATGATTTTTTTTAAACGATACACACAACATTCTTCTTCTAATCTTACATTTCAACTGCCTCTTTTTCCAATTCAAATTCACCACCATCCAATCTCATTCTGAACACCATACTATATTTTTCCATTGTTGTGGCTTTACAGTTTTGAACCCTTTTTATTTTAAACCTCGACCCCAAAGGTGATATGTTTCGAAAAGATAACTTAATATTTTTAAAGACATTTTATAATATAAATTAATGTTTTAAGAATTTAAATATAACTGTAATAATATTCTGTACTACTTATTTACTTTAATATAATTGAATCCTGAATAAAATATGATTTAAATGTCATTATTTATGTTATAATTTTGATCGCCATAGAAACAATCACGGCCTTCTATAAATTCATAAGGAACCACTTGTTGTTTACAACCTAGATAACTCTCCCTGGTACAGTAGTGCTACAATCGATACGTTGATTTTCCATAACACAGCAGTAATGGTATTGTATCTTCCCTTTCCTAAGCAAGTAGGTCACAATTAGTACTATGTAATGAGGTAAAAAGGGTATAATTACTCAAAACAGGATCAAAAGGGAAAGAAATACTTTATCTAATGTTTTGTTTCAGTCTGTGGAAGGCGAGAATCACGAGAAGGCGGTGGAGCTGTTGAAGCAGGCGCTGGGCTCCGTGAAGTTGGTTGTTCGTTACACGCCCAAAGTCCTGGAGGAGATGGAGATGCGGTTCGACAAGCAGCGGGCAGCTCGCAGGCGTCAGTTCCAGTAGTTTCACACTCATTCTGTCGACCGTTGCCCCACCGCATGCCAGGAGATGAGAGGTGGCAATACCGGACTTGGAGGTTTATCTTCAAATGACTTGACCACATTATCTAACTTGGTCCGATTTAGATAGGTACCTACCATGAACATTTAACGTACATATCTTCATCATCACATTTATCACAAATATAATACCTACATAAAATAGTTGTAAAAAATCTACGTACTATTACCTATAGCTGCTACCCATTTCTTTTTTTGTCCACAAGTAAATAAATAGGTACTAGTGATGAACTAAGCAAATGCATACATAATTACAAAATGTACTTACCTCTGTATATTCTATGTAGGTAAGGTACCTATCTAAAATCTTAAATTTGATTTTTTCAAAAAAATCTCTGCTCGGAATGAAGACTTTGATTCTTCGGTCATCTTTAGTCAGTTTTCATGATTGACCTCGAATCATAGAAGAATGTTCTATGCAAAATTCAATCGAACGATGGCCATGAAAACACTTTGCAAAGGATTGAATCTCAACTTAACGTTTATATTGGCATGCCATCTTTAAGGTTGAGTTTAAAAAGATCTTCACCTTACAAAATGATAATGCCTACTATAAAATTAAAAAAGAAAAAAATCCTTCCAAAGCCGTCAAAAACTTCCAAAAAGATATAAGTCAATATATAAGTTGATATAATATATAAGATATAAGTTGTTTGCATCTGCTTCTGGTATGGGAATCTTTCAAGCAGTTGTGGAATATAGCCCGGATTACCCCACCTTCCCCGCCTCTGCAAGGCTCTCGTGTATTTAATCTTAAGGCGAGCTCTCTATGGTCTGTTAGCTAGTTGTATATTTATTGTGTGTACCAACTGATATTCAAGTTGTTAAGTACTTTTTGCATCTGACAAACTACATTCTTGAAATCAATTCATCTGTTATACATTCATTACAATTAGACAATTAGTAGAGCAGTTTCAGTCAACTTATTGTATGCTGGGAACATTTTTCTTTGGCCTGGAGGTTTTAGGTACCTAATGTCCAGGTTATTACCTATTTTTAATCCCCAAATTCAAATTTTGCACAGGCTTACACACTGAACTGAAAATCAAAAAAAAATAGAATTGGTTAAACTTTGGCAGGCCAATTTTCTATTTTTTACTTCTTTAATTTACGTATGTTGTAGGTTCGTCGTAGGCTATGACGATATACCTTACTTACCTAACTGAAATGTGAGAATAGCTAATTTAGTAATTGCAATTGTTCATGAATTGGTCCATGTATTTTATTTAATCTTCTGTGTCTAATAATACCTAGTTGTAAATTATAAGATGATAGTAAAATAATAATAATAATAAAATAAGGTAGTAGGTAACTGCACTCACAAAATGATTATCCTCACCTACATATTGTTTTAAACTGATTGATATAATAAAATGAATTATTATAAACAAGATAATTTGTTTTTGTGAGTCATTACCAGGATTCCTCGAACAACACCGCGATTTATTAATGTAATGCGTGAGTTGTGAAAGTTTATGGATTTTAAAATTTTTGAGTAAGGAGATTTTGGGATTTTATTTTTGACAGAGTGTTGGATCAACCTTTTGAACAGTGATGATTTCAAAAAAATGTATGGATGAGGGGGGGGGGGGGGGGGGTGTTGCCAACAAATATGCTGAAGAATAGTACCTAATATAAAAGCACAGTGACTTGATAATCAACAATTTAAAAATTGCACTAATTTGCAGATCAAAACAATTAGGGGCTGGTGGAGGGCGTCCCAGACCTGGCACACCTAGCCCCAGGAAATTTTTGAATTACTTGATTGGATTTAAAACTATATGTGATGTTTAAGCATTTCTGACTTCATTGTTTTTACATTTTCCTAGCAGAACTCTTTAATTTGTTGAAAAGCAAAATTGGAGAGTGCGAAAAATCGAGGCCTTTGTATATAAGGCCAATATGAATTAATTAAAAAACTTTCTTCAAACTTCAAAGGAAGGCACAATGGGTAGAATATGCCCCCCAATTATCACTGTTAGTATTTTTGAATCTAAATAAATGCTCAATTCACCAGTACTTTACTTCAGTTTTTAATAATATACTTAATAATTTCTGAATAATTTCTTGAAAGTTGAATAAATAATGCACGGCCTCCTTTATAAGTTCCGTAAAGGAGGCCGTAAAATAATGTGTTTCAAATTTAGCGCGAAGCGAAAGTTTACAGTCTTCCATTCGCTCGCTAGGTGGCAGGTCGAACGATTAATTGAAAAATGGCGACGTAGTGGTCGACTTTGAGACGTGATTCTCTCGTTCCTCGTAGAAAGTTGTTTCGTAACTTTGTTTACAACATTCAGTCGGTGTTAAGACATTCCTCGTGTAACTGGACGTAACCGCATTGGCGTCAAAAATTCTCTTGTGTCGTAGTGTGTGGGCTTGCATGATTTTAAACATTGCAACTTGAAGGCAAGACACTGCACCCTGTGGTTAGGGGTTGTGATCCAGTGGGGTGCTTACCTTAAAAAAGGCAGTGAACGTCTATTCAGTGAGCACATTTCCGGATTGCTCTAGCATCATGTGAGTCCATCCATACAAATTAAAATTAATTATACAACATCTAGGCTGTATCCTTAGGTAGGTAATGTGTATGCTAAACCAAAGACCTTTATAAGTCCTACTCTGTGTGGGTGACACTAGGTGACACTGTCTTAGTCCGACTAACTGTTGACAATTTTTACGACAATAATAATAATGCCATTGCCATTACCTACATATTAGTCTTTACTCTTTACCAACAACATAGTTTACAAGCTAGGTATCTAGTACACATCACACTTTAGTGACATAATACAGCAATACCATAATACATAATACCTACCTGGTTGAATGTTACGAGGTGACATTTTTGGCACACACAGAGATTTCTTACCTACTGCGGAATTTGAGGAGTGTTAAAATTCCTTGATTCTAGCTTTTATCTCTTGCAAGTTTTAATAGACGCAAAGTCCTCATGGCGAGCAAAGTTCATTCATTCACGCACCTCTTGAACAATGTTACGCACTGCTCTCATTTCAATAACAATAGCAAACAGCTGGATTGATGATCTCATTTCAATTATTATTCTATCAGACGTAAAAAGAAAATTCCAATTTTGTTAGTGTTTAAACTTAATTTTAATCTCGTGTAATACCTACAATTTTGTATACCTATTAGGTACAAGGTACACTCAACAAATGATAAAACGGTATTTGAAAGAAATAAACCGAAAAAAAATGTGATATTATTATTATCATCCAATGAAGTCTATGCTAATTGCTAAGTTGCTAACTCGTCATCTACCTACCTCTACAGTATTTGGTAATCAATCAATGCCTCTAGTAGGTGAGCTCTGATTTCATTGATAATAACAAGGATTGAGAGTCAAGGAACCTGACCAGCAGCCAATCCGTTTCGCTCAAATACTGTTTTATGATTTGTTGGGTGTGGGGGCTAGGTATTACCATAGACATTGTATTACTAATTTTCTGAAAGCTACTTACCTACGATCAAAAATATTATTAAATGGAGTTGTATTATTTACATTATCTTTATTACAATTCTATTAATAGTTTTACACTATTTCCTAATCATTTTATTTATAACTGAAAATTTATTGAGGTGTCTCCAGACAAAGTCTTTGTTATTTTCTTTCAGGTAGGTCATGTTAAATGAATATTTTCATTAGAAACTGAAACTTTTGCTGAATTTGTAATAATTAGCTTTTCGTGTAGGTACCTACTTACTACCTACGACTACCACTAGCTCTCTGTTCTACAGTTGTAATTACTTTTAGACCAGACACAGATTGCCGATACCGATTTGATTGTCTAGAATGTTATCACACATCCAACGAACTTGTTATTGATTGTTCAAAGTCGATATTACTACGTCCAGTACAAACTGCCACTTCACACTAATGAATTTGCTCCCATTTTAATCAATTCCAATCAACGTGCGCGGATAGCAGATTGATTGGAAAAGTGACGGGCGGCTGTTTTGCACTGCAGTGTAATAAATAACAAAGATTCGCGCAATCAAGGTCGAGCAGTGAGTTTTAGTTTACAGGAAGTTGGATAGCAGGTGTTATGTTAGCCTTGTAGGTAGGAACTGACATGATTTGGTCTGTTGTATACAACATAATCGCTGCATCATCGTTGTAACTTATTTATGTAGAAAGGTTTTGCTCATTGAGACTTGAGAGTTGAAAAAATATCTTTTGTCTCGAGTTATTGGGACAGGGCGACATAAATAAAAGTTTCAACCATACCAGTTATATAGCCAGACCGTATACCTACGGTCTACTTTTTTGTGCCTGATGTGATGTCTGCTGAATCTAAAAAAAAATGTAGCCCGTCCTACCCTAACCATTGACGTAATGCCCTAACGTGGCAGGGAATCTGTCAGTAAACCAATTAGATATTTTAAATTCCTAAGGCTGCGAACCCACATGGCGTTTTTTCACGCGGCGTGTTTTTCCATGCCGGCCAGACGCGACATGCGCGTTTATTTTCATGCACACCCCGAAAGTCGTTTGTACAGCTGACATAGCATGACCTTGACAGCTGCTAAAAAAACGTCGCGTCTTGCACGCCCCTTCTGTTCGACCAAGAAAAACGTCGAGTGTTTTTTTTCTTGCCTTGTGTGTTTGACCAAGAGAATGTCGCGTTTTTTTTCATGCCGCGTCAGGGCATGAAAAAAACGCCTCGTCGTATGTTTGCAGCCTAAAGCCGGTTTCACATAAAGCGCGTTTTGCAATTTCGCGTTTTGTCTTTTTTATAATGCCTAGAAGAAGCCGTCGAAAACAGAATGTTAATATAAATTTATATACCTACTACATTTAACTTAAGTTGATATAAATTTTTAGTAACAATTTGGGTGTTAATGATTAGATGGAACAATATGCACAGGAAGGCACAGGTAAGCAACTTATTAACATTATAGTCCTATTTTATAGTTTACGTAGTCGCACGTGATTAGCTGCTAGGTCGTGACGTCATTTTCGACACGCGCGGTACTGAAAAACCTCCCTACAATCGAGATGGGGCGGCTTAAAAATAAAACGCGTGCGGCGAAATTTTCGGTGCTTTTGATTGGTAAATTTAAAAAATTCGCGAAACGCAAAGCAAAACGCGAATCGCGCTTTATGTGAAACCGCTTAATAGACTAAATAATGCCACAAACTAGAGTAGGTAGGTACTTTATGACCTTTGGTACCTACGACTTCAAAGTGTAAGGTAGCTGCATCGATCGAATTTTTGTCTCGGATCTTTATGATTTTTTGGCATACTTATTATTCATAATGAGTAATGACCGTACACAACCCATCCAAATATTATGGACTTGCCGTGTGTATTTATTGAGATATCAAATTGAATTTCATTTGTCTCCCCATGTTATCTAATATGGCCGGCGTGAAAAATCTGTCATTTTTAGGGTATTAAATGGATTTTGTATTTTTTTGTATGAATAGATTTTTACCAAAAACTTGTTTTTAGAACTGTCATGACCAGCTTTAATAATAAAAGTTGAAAACAATACCAACGTGTGCTAAATAAAAAGTTATTACTAGCTATTAATTAGCATTTTATACTCACTTTCATAATCTTAAGTAGGTACCTATATTTTAAAATTCAAATTTCTATCAATATACCTATTCCAAATAGGTTCATTCTCTTAATTTATTATAAAATTCATTTCCACTTTACAAATATTTTCTATTTTTAGGCCATTTACTTAGAGGTATTATATAATTGAATGAAAGAAGGATCAGATTTGAGTGTCTATAACTAAATCTGATCCTTGGGTGGGACATCTAACTGTTCCATGTTTTCTGATGTATTATCTGCGGTGAAGAGAGATTATGACTCGGTGCGCAGTGGATGTAATTAGCTTCAACGACATTGAATGTAGGTAGTAATTTGCATTAATTAAAGCTAAATAATTATTAATAAATGCCCTGGTCACAATGCAACTTGGCGATACTGACAATATATTATAATTTTACTTTTACCTAAACACAAGTGCAATTAGTACCTACGCGTTTTTATTTATTCCTTGATTTTTTGTGCCATGGATCGGCACACAACCAAGGTGTCGTGCAATTTATTAGTCAGAGACCAAGGTAGGCGAAGAGTTTCCCAGGTATGCTCATCAAGGTAAGCTCTCCTAATAGGTCTTGACGTCACTGATGTTAATCGGACATTTCCCCAGACGCACCAGCGACGTCACTAGGTCCTCGGGGCATAATGCGCTGACTGATTACCTTGGGTAAGGACTTAGACTAAATAACTGTGCGTAAGGACAAGATCCGACTGACGTGCCTCAACGTGATACCTACACATTTTTACGGTATTGAATTTTTTAATGTTCACATTTTTTGAGGGAGTTAATGTGTTAGGTCATATAATATAGCAAAACAAATTATTGAAAGTCATTAAATTTTTGAATAAGTATATTATTCTAAAATAAAAAAATAAACTCCGTCCGAATCCCAGATTTCAATTGTGAAATCATTTTCTTTCTTTGTATTCTCGACCATTCATTGTCCATTCATTGTTCGAGGGGGTCTGAAGAATACGGCAGGTTTGATGCTTCTTCATTCTTTGTAGCAGCTAGAGAGTCTGGTTAGCGAACAGTGACACTTGTAAACCTACTGCGATTTGGAGTGGGACGCCCCTCACTCAACACTAGAGATGACGCTGGGTTAGGGTCAGGGATTGGCTAATGGCTACTGCAACGCTGATTGCTTTCGTCGATGTTGAAGGCTGCACTTTTATACCAACATAGCTGCCTGGAGTGCGATTCTGAAGTTCCTTGTCGTCGTTTCACTTGATACGGGCTCACTAGTCACTGATACTTTAAATTTAGAATAACCACTCTGGTCCCCGGCGTTGCTCGCGTGCAGTGGCGGTTTGTGCATGAGGCAAGGGAGGCTGTGCCTCCCTAAATAATAGAGGAGAAGAAAGGGAAGGGATTGCATCTTATTTCACAACCCTTAACTTCTTTATAATTGTATATTATATAATTTAAAATTTAAATTATATAAAGATTAGTATTTTACTTTGACTGATTGGTTTAATTCGCCACGCCAATCCCACACAATGAGAGCGCGCGCGCTGCTGAATACACGTTAGCTGTATACGCGGACTGCAAGGGAGGCTGAGCTGCTTACAGCCTCGTGTAGCCTCTGATTCATACAGGCGTGGGGCAAGCGCGGGAGTGCGGGGTAGCGCAACGCATGCAGAGCTATGATGACGTCAGTGAGGCGGCGGACATGCCCGAGAGGCTCCGAGCGAACGACGCAGCTTTCTGCCCGCGCCGCTCTGCCCGCGCGTATTTTATAATTACGTTTAATATATTAAACGTTATTTTAAAATATGTTTCTGCCTCCCCACATTTCAAACCCACAAACCGCCACTGCTCGCGTGTGACTAAAATGTATTTTAATTTTTTTCAATTAGGGGTGGTTTGGGGGGGGGGGTAATTATGATGTGCGCAGGTTTCCGAAGTATACCTAAGCAAAATTTTGTTGAGATGGGGTAAAGGGTGTAGACTTATAGATAACAGACGCACACACACAGATTTGATTTTGTAAGATTCTGGGTGTATTTTAAATACGACCACGTAAGGTGAAACATATTGCGATACGGTGTCAAATTCCCAGCAATCTGGTAGGTAAAATGAAATAAAATGTCAGCCGTCGCAGTGAAAAATTTGAGACGTCGCCCGATATATCCAACGACGTCTTATTTTATACATCGACGCCGGAGTTTCAAATCCCTAACTCAGATACGTTTGCCAATGATTTCACTGATTCGTTTATCTCTATGAACGGGCGTAGAAAGCAGATGGAAAGATTGTTATGAGGAAGGAAGTCACTTCCTTCGCACGCACCTAACATGAAATGACACGCGTATGCTCGTAAACAATATTGTCCGGTCATGTCATCCATGTCATGTTTTCTTCACGTACTTCGAAGGCTCATCCCATCATACTGTTTGTATTTAAATTAACTTCAATTACTTGGCAGTTGGCACACAGATATTGCTGCTGCAATAGTTACAGATCATTATAAAATTCCCCTTTTTTCAGAGAGGTCATAACTCATAAGGAAGTTAACTTTTAATCATCCACTTTTCAAAATACAGAGTTAAATTCTACCATCGTATCGTAATTATTCGTACTACAGACTATTATCAATAGGTACACTTAATAATTCATATTCGTTTTTAATATTTAATTATGGAAGGTATAAAATCTTGTATGAATATTTTTAATTATTAGGTAGGTTGAAAGCTTAGGTACATTGAAAGCGTGTGAAACTTTACTGAAGGCTGTGCTTTTCTTCACGTAGAACGTTTGAACAGTTTGACGTAGAATAACGACGTCAAATGTACATAACAAAAAATTTAACGAAATGTCCTTGTAGGTGTCTATTTTTTGGTACTATTTGAAGTCCTCTTCCACTTTTTTCTCAATAAGGGAGACATGATATCGCCATCCTGCTAATGAATTCTAAAATTGGGTCTTCTACATGCTATACTTTCACTCTTCTGCTTTTCACCAAAACTCTGCAATATGATTGGTGACGCTACGTGTATATTAATGACGCACACTCTACCACGAAGCTCGAGTGCACTAGGATTTTTACTGACGGGTTCCTATTTTTTAATATAACCAGGGCCAGGCCAGGAACCTTATTCTGTAAGAAAACGAATTGTTTCATAACGTTTTCCCAATTCCATTTTGATCGAATCCGGCCGGTCACGGCCATAAGGATTAACATTGCATGGAATCGACTTCCAGTGAATTGGGAATTTAAAAGTTGTAGAATAGGACCACTGGGGGGGAAGCAATGAAGTTAGAGCGTCACTAGAAGCCATCCAGGGGTCCCCATGAGCCCGCATTGGCAGGCATTCCCGCAATACACAGATGTCAGTTGTTTTGACTACCCTCCTGCATTAGAGACCTACTCGAGAGGATCAGTGAGCCAGATCATGTCACATGAAAACATTACACATCTTCGCAGGAGGCACACATGCATTGGGTTGCTTCGAGTCTGGACTAGCGTGGCTGTGTACATATTTATTATTTTCTAGCATTTAAAAATATGTGTGAAATTCTGTTCATTCCGTCCGGCTGACCTCCTTAGATTTTTACCATTTCTGATCGGATATATTTCCATAATAAGGTTGAACTCATTTATATTATTTATAGTCAAATTAGATCAATCGAGACGCCATTCAAACACGTGAAATAAAGGTATGAATTGATTTCATTCACATGAAAAATTCAAGTTGTATGGTGCTGATTTCCCTTCTTACTTGAATAGAATCCCGCCGTATGGATCTTTGCCTCTGGAATGCTGATTACCTCATAGTGATTCCTATCATGATAAACATAAAACTTCCATGTCAATGAAGAGTACTCGCAAGTCGCAAACGAGTGCTTGCCTTTATCATGAGGTTTCTGTCATTTGGGCGGCTAACTTATCAAGATGGCATAGTAAGGTGTTGACCATGGTGTTGACTTATCTTGGGTCATTTCAACTCTGTAACAAGTTTAATAACCTTGATAGATACAAGTACCTACCACAGTCTAAGTACCTACTTGAAGGTAAAGGCCTTTATTACACAACTTTTTTTTTATTTATAAATACATAATGCGGAATTTCAATATATGCACTTGAATTTCTAAATTAGCCGTTATGTTTATGTTTTGTGTTGATTGTGTTTAGCTTACATGTGAGTTGAAGGTATAAATTGCCAAGTGGAGAGAAAATATAGTAAAACATTCACAAGGTCACTGACATTTTTTCTTTGCCTTTAATTAGTTTTAAACTAGTCATACTTATTGCGCAATGTCGCACGTGCCTCTAGGCACTGTATGTTTGTATTAGCGTCAAGTACTTGAGTAATTAATACCTGTTTGTCGAATTATTGATGCATTCTGATGACCTTATCCAAATTGGAATTAATAAACTTATGTCGAATACTAATTACTTCAGGTTGTGGACGGAATAATAACGGATGTCAAACAGATACATTTAATACAGATTTATTAAATACTAACTGGATGATTAAAGATTTCTAAAAAGTATTATAAAGTCAACTGACATGGCGGATTACAAGTGGATAACTACTGCCTTCTCTAATTTCGACTTCTTCTACATAGTTCCTAACTCCTGTCACTGCCTTCTAAGTTTTAGTCAAGGTTAGCACAACTGTCATATCGAGGTGAATCACATAACCTAAAAATAAGTCATAATCTAAAACATAATATATTCTACATTCGGCCGTCCTGGCCTTTTGATTGTCCTCGATCAAATTCAAACATAATCGGCAAGGTACGTCGGACGCTGTGAACGGCGAAGAGGTCGGCGGTTCTTCTCCAATTCGTGAATGCTCTCTTCGGTGCCGTCATCTTCCGGTTGCTTGTCTTGTTCGTCACGTTCGGTTTTTTCGTCTGGTTCGGGTTGTTCGTCACGTTCGTCTCGTTCGGGTGTTTCATCTAGTTCGGGTTGTTCGTCGTGCTCGTCTTGTTCGGGATGTTCATCTAGTTCATAATTTCTCCACGGTTTCAACTGAGATACGTGGGCAGTTGTGATGTATATTCTCTTGTCAGATTTATCACCCAATTGAGTTACCTGGTAAGTGTCGCTGGGCAACTCACGTGTGACAACGAGAGGACCTCGATATTTTTCCTGAGTTTTTGTCGGGAACCCTGTATGAACTGGTGCTTTTTTCATAAACACTATCTCTCCAACGGTGTACCTTGGTGCTTGAGTATGATGTCGGTCATAGGCTTCTTTGTACTTGCGTTGGTTCTTGATGATGTTTTCTCGAGCTTCTTCTCGGACAAGTTCGGGACGTTGATGATTTTCAAGTTGTTCCGGATCAGCTAGTTGTCGTAGAATCCCATCTGTGTGTCTTGGACTGTAACCATAGAGTAAGGTGAATGGTGTCTTACCAGTTGACTTGTTGTACGTTAGGTTTAGGTTTCTCTCACACAGCTTCATATTCTCGTCCCAATCGTTGTGGGTGGGACTCTTGACAGCAATTGCAATCATGGGCAATACCGTTCGGTTAATTCTTTCAGCCTGGCCGTTACCGTGTGGGTGTCTCGGCGAATTGACAGTGTGGCGGATGCCATGCGATGCGCAGAACTCTGCAAAGGCTCGGGCAGTGAAGCAGCTTCCTCGGTCAGAGACGATTCGGCTTGGAACTCCAAACTCGTTGATGTAATTCTCCAGCGCGCTGATGACATATCTGGTACTGGTGCTACGGACAGGAAACAGTTTAACAAATTTCGTTAAGTTATCAACAAGTACTAATAACTCCTGATTGCCTTTTCTGCTTTTTACAAATGGTCCCAGATGATCTAGATGGATAACGTCGAAGGGCTGGTGACCTGGTGGTATTGGGTGTAGCAGTCCTGGTTGCTTTCCTCCTGTGTTCTTGTTCAGAGCACACTCGAAGCACATTCGAATGTGTTGGTCAACATATCTTCTCATGGCTGGAAACCAATACAATTCCAAAATCTTGTTGACAGTACGCTCGGTTGCAAAGTGACCTTGCAAATCGTGGAATTTCACGGCTAGTGTTTTCCTCATCGACTTTGGCATGACGAAGAGACGTACTTTACGATTTTCTCTTTCAATTACTTTGAAGAGTCGGCCGTTCACAAGTTCGTAGTTGTTCGTGAAATTCTTTTCTTCTTGGCTTCTCTCTTCAACTGGCTTCTCGAGTATCTTGATTTTCCGAAGCAGTTCTTCATCAGATCGTTGAATCGTCAGCACTTGATCTTCGACTGTCAGGGTCAGATTGATTTCACATCTGTCGTTGATTATGTCGTTCATCGTGTCAGATTCTTCTCCGATTGGGGCTCTGCTTAAGGCGTCAACATGTGCCATTTTGGCGCCTGGACGATGCTTTACGGTGAAGTTGTATTCCTGAATTAAGTCGTACATTCTGGCAACGGTGGGAATCAAGGTCTTGTTCTTGTTCAGGTAAACGAGTGCCTGACAATCAGTCACTATCGTAAACGGAATCGCTAGTAAAAATGAACGGAGTCTATCTACTGACCACACCATAGCCATTAATTCTAGTTTGCTCGAATGGTACATGGATTCGGCTTGGCTCGTTTTCTTACTTACACAATAGACCATGTGAAGTAGTCCATCGCTTCCTTCTTGCAGCAGTATACCGGCTAATCCTTTCGCACTAGCGTCGGTATGTAATTCAGTACGAGCTTCTGCGTTGTACAAGGCGAGGATGGGTGCTTGGATCATTGCTTGTTTGATGTCGTCGAATGCGGTTTGTTGATCGGTTGACCATATGAATTCCTCCGATTTTCGAGTGAGTCGGGTGATTGGCTCCATTCTAGTTGCGTAAGTTGGAATAAAACGTCGGAAAAAGGATGTTAGACCCAAAAATCTACGTATTTCATGAACATTCCGGGGAGTTGGAAACTCAGCGATTGCTTGTGTCTTGCGCATTCCGGGTTTTACACCTTCCTTACTAATCTTGAATCCTAGAAAATCAATTTCTTTCCTGCCGAATTCGCATTTCGATGGTTTGAATGTTAGTTTGGCTGCCGCTATTACCTCGAATACTTGTTGGAGTCGGCTGATCATTTCCTTCCAATCTTGGGCTGGTACAAGCAGGTCGTCCATGTAACAGAGAACAGGTAAATTACGTAAGGGTTCCAACACTTGGTTCATAAGCCGTTGAAATTGCGGGGGACCGTTCGTCAGACCAAAAATGAGCCTTTCGAATCTGCCAGTTTCGTCCGGTGTGACAAATGCCGTTTTGTCCTTGGCGCTCTCAGTCAAGGGGATCTGTAAATAACCGTGCGCTAGGTCAAGGGTGGTAAATAGTTGACATTTTGATAGTCCTTCTAGCAGATCATCTGTACTGGGTAAAACAAACGGCAGTGGTACCGTCTGCGAGTTCAATTTCCGGTAGTCAATAACTAGGCGTTGCTCTCCACTCTTCTTCTTGACAAGCAGAACAGGGCTTGCGTATGCCGATCGCGATTCGGAGACGATTCCATGGTCCTTCCATTCGGTGATAATACGTCGAATTTCTTCCCGTTCTTGCGCGTTTGTCTTGTAAGGTCGGCTGGTAACAGGTTGACTTCCAGGTTCTTCAACGATGTCCATCTGAACTAGATTCGTACAGCCTAGTTCCTGTAGATTCAGAGCAAAACAGTGACGGTATTCATTGATCAGAGCGAGCAGATCATCGGTGTCGGATTGACTTACATTATCGTCAATAACTATATCTTTTTTAGTAATTGGTCGAGTAGATTGTTTTACTGGAGCGAGTTGTTGATCAGATACTTCAACCATTTCAGCTCGTGCGATACATTGATCTTTCTTCAGAAGCGTCGGGTTGTTCGTGAGAATAGGCAAAGAGGTTTTCCCTTTACTCACTTCAAATAACTGAGCAGGAAATGCTTCGTTGCCTTGAATAGCAATAAGTCCGTCTAGTGTCGGATTATCACTTACTTGAACTTGGACAAAGTTAACGGTATTGTTCTGGATGCATGTGTCATCGGTCACGGTTAAGCGGAATCGAGAAGTCTGGGAAGCAGCGTCAAGGTCACGAAATGGTGAGTCTGATTTGTATCCGATTATCAGGACTTCGTTGATCTTAGCGAAAGCGATGTGCGGTTGTTCGGTGAATGTACGTCCAATTAGAAGCGGAACACTCAAAGCGTTGTCGGGCACGATTAGCAATGGGACATTAATTCCAACTACTTCATCAATAGTAAGATTGGCGACGATCTTACCAAACGGGCGTAATACTGGCTTCTTTGTGTCACCGAAAGCATAGAGATCACTCGAAGCAGGTTCTATTGGAAGTCCACACTGTACAGCGACGGAAGACTGCACTAGACAACTGGAACTTCCAGGATCTATCAGGCATGTGAACTGATGAGACTCATTAATCGTCACTTGTTTCAAATATTTCAATGGCGATTTTCCTTCTGCGTTTTCTATAAAGCTTACGGTCGAATCAGAATTTGGTATCGGTGGAGTCGTAGTTGCTGTCGGACAATGTCGTTGAGTATGCCCCTTTTGTTTACACTTCATGCAAAAGAATTCAGGCTTGGGTGCGGAACAGTCTTTCGAAATATGCCCGTACTGATTACAGTTGAAACACAATATTTCTCCGGATTGATTCTTAAATGGCAACGGTTTCTTTTCGACTGGTTTAGTTTTCGGCTGAGTTGACGTAGCTTCTGGTTTAGTTTTATCCTGGGATGCGGTATTACTTTGAGCTGATGGCTGCGGATTGGTTGTTGGTCGGACTGGAACTACTTTCTTCCCAAATAATTCTAATCTATCATTTTCGAGTTTCTCAAAATTCTGCAGATCATGGAATAACTCGTCAATGTCTCCATGACTGCGGCTCATGAGACTTGAACTGACATTTCTGGACCATAGACCAACTAGTATCTGATGTTTCGTTTCTTGAAAAGAAAAATCTAACTCTCGACAGTATTGGGTTTTTTCGTGAAAATAGCTGGATGAACTTTCACCTTTCTTTTGCACGCGTTCTTGAATTTTTCGCCACAGGTCGGCTTTGCTACTAGTGGAAGTGACGAAAGTTCGTTTGAATCTATCTTTAAATGTGTCCCAGTCTGGAATGTCGCGTTTGCGGGATTTAAACCAATGAAGTGATGACCCCTTCAAGTGACTTTTGGCTGTTTCTAATGTGAATGCTGCTGGCCATTTGTGGAGACGTGCCGTTGTTTCCACAGATTCAAGCCAATCCTTGGCTTCGAATGAAGTGCCTTCTTCAAATACTGCTATATTCTTAGTCAAATCCGGCATTACATGATAGTCTTTAACATTACTCACGGATTGTGTCATCATCTGTAGGTAGAACTCGTCTCTTCTACGATTCTCTTGAAGCATTAACTGTAGTAAATCAGAGACACTCAGATTGTCAGCAGGAGGACGATTTTCTGGTGGTGGAGGTAGATTGTCGTGTAGAGTTTCTTCATTAGCTGCCATGTTCGCTGCAGTTGCAAGATCGTCTAATGTTGATTTAGCAGGTGGCGTCATGGTATTTCTTTCTTCTTTTTGTTGTAATCCCACTTCTGATATGTCGAATACTAATTACTTCAGGTTGTGGACGGAATAATAACGGATGTCAAACAGATACATTTAATACAGATTTATTAAATACTAACTGGATGATTAAAGATTTCTAAAAAGTATTATAAAGTCAACTGACATGGCGGATTACAAGTGGATAACTACTGCCTTCTCTAATTTCGACTTCTTCTACATAGTTCCTAACTCCTGTCACTGCCTTCTAAGTTTTAGTCAAGGTTAGCACAACTGTCATATCGAGGTGAATCACATAACCTAAAAATAAGTCATAATCTAAAACATAATATATTCTACACTTAATATTCCGAACTTGTTTTTCAAGGGTGCTGTAATTTGTAGACAGTAGGTACACCTATTATATTTTTTTTGTCAAGAAA
This sequence comes from Leuctra nigra, assembly GCA_934045905.1. Classification (NCBI taxonomy): domain Eukaryota; kingdom Metazoa; phylum Arthropoda; class Insecta; order Plecoptera; family Leuctridae; genus Leuctra; species Leuctra nigra. The sequence continues at coordinate 6,453,151 of OW203764.1, read as the reverse complement.
GTAGTACGGTCTATCCGATTTAGTAGGACGAAAAAAAGAAAATGGGTGCAAAATGAAAATGGGTGCAAAATGAAAATGGGTGCAAAATGAAAATGGGTGCAAAATGGTGACTGGGCTTGACACTGGACTCCTGTCACTCCAGCAAGTTTTACTAGGTTCTTTCATAATTAAGTTGTAAATTCTGAGGTGTACTACATTGTAAGTACCTACTTCTTACTAAAATGTATTCTAATGTAGAATTAGATAACACACAGCAGAGTACGAATGACTGTTTAGAATCTCGTGTGACGGAAAGTGAAAGTGGGGTTAAACACGCCGATCACAATGAAGCTAAGACCAATGAAGAACCAGTAGTAGAAATAGTTGGTAACAAGCCACAACTAAACACCATAGACCCTAGGAATGGGAATGGTAGAGGTGCTGTTAGGAGGACACTGAAGAGTACTGCAGAACAGATCAATACTGATGCAATAGGCGCACCTACAGTAGTTTCCAAGGATGTAGATACAAATTCCGCTCAGTCTACATATTGCCTTGTTTGTAAAACAGAAGTCAATGAATCCGATAAAGCAGTAGGCTGTGATGGTTATTGTAACAAGTGGGCTCACTCAATCTGCATTAACATCACAGACAAACAGTATGCCGTGCTGAGCTCTATAAGAGAATCGCAGTGGTGGTGTAAACCATGTAGTGTTCTCCATCGTGATAAGAAAACAGAAACTGGCGCCTCAGGTATGTGGATGAGTTCTTTATCAAAGTTTGAAGGAATCCTCCAAAATAACAGTCAGGAACAAGAGCGTACAAAGAGCACCCTCCAAGCCCTAGCCATGGAAGTAAGGGACCTACGTAACGCTCTGGTTCACTTCACCGCTACCACCAGTGATATCAAAGTAACATCACATACTCCTAAAGATACTGCAACACCACATACATCACAAGTAACATCACATACTCCTAAAGATACTGCAACACCCCCTTCCCATAAGAACATAGCATCACCAACCCCGAAAATCATCAATGCAATAAAGCAGTCAGACCCTAAGCGTAAACTGAATTTGGAGGAAATAGCTGGAAATCTTTTCGATTCAGATGAGGATTACGCTCTGGCCCACTGTGTATCGGCGGATTTTAAGATGTCGGAGGGTATTGCTGCGGTAATTAAAACCAAATATGGAGGCACTGATGCCCTGCGGACACAACGGAAGACTGTGGGGGAGGTAGCAGTGCAAGTGGTTGAGAATAGGACGATCCTCCATATGATCACCAAACCACGATACTATCAGAAACCATATCTCTTCGACTTTGTTAACGCAATAAAAAACCTGAGAAAGACGTGCGTGAAGAAATCCATCAGAAAACTGGCCATACCATTAATAGGATGTGGGCTTGACAGAATGGGCTGGCCGCTGGTGAAAAGCACAATCGAAGAGGTTTTTGCAGACGAGGACATAAACATACAAGTCTACAGCATGGAAGCCGGACTGGGTCTGCAGACAAGCAGGAGCACCAACTGGACAGCAGGGAAGAACAGGAAGACAAATACATCGACCAGACCCCTCGCTACACAGTCTTCACAGCCGCAGCCAATGCCCTTGCTGCAGCCAGTCCCAGTCCCTACCCATCAGTCACTCCTGCGTAGGATACTTGAGCAGTCGATGCCGTTACCACAACCCTCGATTCATGCTGCGCAGCTACAATCAGAGATGCAGGTTCCACCAACACGTCCCCCTGGTGAGGACAGGGAGCAGGGACAGGAGCAGCTGCAGAACGTCCCAGTGGGGGAAGTCACCAACATCCCGACAGCCAGATCCTCTCAAGTAGGCAACTCCTTAGCAAGCAACACCGAAGTTGAGCAGCGGCAGCCGACAACATCACCCCTGCCCGAGCCCCTTCAGCATACAACACTGCCTTTACCACTGGAGCAACCACCAGGTTCACCGAAGCCCAAGTCAACGCAGCAGCAGACGACACTGAGAACGTCACCACTCTTCCAACCTCAGCATAGTGGAACAGCGCAGTTGATCAAGCCCGGGAGAAAGAAGCGGTCAACTCAAAAGGGACCCCGCCCTGGTGAAGCCCCTATACAAACAAGGACCTTCATACCATCTAGGAACATCATCCCTCAGCCACAAGCAATTCCTCAGCTGACAAGTGCGGCAAGACAAATGTGGCCCACGCTGGTAAAAAATCACCACCACCAACAAGAGGACCTTCTCACCTCACTAACGCCCCCCTGGGGCCCCAGGATGCCGATTATTCAGCAGGCGCAAACCAGTCCTTCACAAGTACCACAGCTACACTCACAACAGCCAGTAGCATCCTCCAATACCAATCCATTCCTTCCGTATGGTCCCCCGGCCCCACCAGTACCAACTCCAAAGCCTATCCTCAACAGGAAACGTAGTATAATTATCTCGGATGATACGATTTCCAACACACATAACTTTTACCAATGGAAAGAAGACGAAGCCTGGATCCTTCCCGGGATCCGTACCAGTGAAATCACGGCCCACTTGAATGGACTGGATCCCAGGCAGACGTATGACAATGTATTCCTACAGGTAGGAACACATGACCTACTGGCAGGAATAGATGAAGCCAACCTGGCCAATGATTACCGCAATCTTTTAAGGATGGTAGAAGACAAATTCAGAGGTGCCGTAATATGCACCAGTGGGCTTCCCCCTCGGGCTGACCTAGGTAGAGAAGCGTGTAATATTTCCAACTTCATAATCAGGGATGAGTCAGGAAGTAGGGGACATTCATTCCTCGACCCTGGCCTCTCTATGGAGGAAAAAATGTGGTGCCAGGACCGTTCTAAGTTAAACAAAGCAGGCGTTCACCACTGGCTGACTTGCTTCAAACAGCTTACCCACAGACCAAGTTCCCCGGGAAACTGGTGGAGGACGAGGGAATGAAGGACATGGGGAACGTGCTATATGTTTGCCCTCCAGCATCGAAATCTGCATCTCACATACTGCGCATCCTGCTTGTCAACGCAAGAAGTCTTGTCCACAAAATCGACAAGCTTAGAACAATTGTCGAGGCATGCAGCCCCAATGTGTTTGTTGTAGTCGAAACATGGCTGTGTGCTGACATAAAAGACAGTGAGGTCAGTGTGCCGGGCTTTGCCGTCCACAGGAGGGACAGAGATCGACATGGGGGAGGTGTACTCATAGGCACATCATCCGACGAGGCTGGAAAGATAATGTGGGCCGACGAGGAAATGGAGATTCTCTGTGTACGAGCCACCCGCCCCACAGGTGAAGTCACCGACATCATCGGGGTGTACAGAAGTGGGGAAGGTGCCACTGAATTCCTTCGACAGCTCGAGACGAAACTAAGTTGTTTTGGAGCGCGACACCGGAGCATCATTGCCGGAGACCTGAATCTCCCAAATGTGAAATGGATCCCGGGAGTTACAACTGGCGCAGGCTCGGGCAAGCAAGAAATGGTGTCCAGGATCATGAACTTGGGATACGAACAAGCTGTCTCGGAGGGTACGAGAGCCATCACAGCCGACAGAAGCAACCTTCTAGACGTGGTCCTGGTGAAGCCCCACAACCTTATCTGTAGGAGTGAGGTCCTGGACCTGGAGCTCAGTGACCATAGAGCAGTGGTAGTGGACATCCTAACGGCGAACAAACTCCAGAAGAGTACAGAGGAAGAAGCTACACTGTGGTGCTACAAGAAGGCTGACATAAGGGGTCTGAGGGAAGAGCTCTGGACGAGCTTTCAGACATGGGCCCTAGCTGACCACTCAAGCATTGATTCGATGTGGGAGTCTATGCTATGCATAGTGTCCGCAGCGATGAAAAAGCACATCCCGCAGAAGAGAGTGAAGGCGAACCAAGACCCTCCCTACTATAACACCAGTATTAAGAAGCTGAAGAGGAAAGCCAGGGTCCTTTTCAACGTAAGCAGACGAAACAGATCGCAGAGGGCAAAACTGTATTCGACCACAGCTGAGCTCAACAGGGCCAAGTCCAAGGCAAAGGATCTTTACATGAGGAGTATGTTCAGCAAGGAAGATGATGGAGGGGGCTGGGCCAGACTGTACAAGCACATCCGACAGCAGAAGGGAGGAGACCGAGTTATTCCCACGTTAATTGGCACCGATGGAAATGAGATAGCTTCCAGCAAGGACAAGGCAAACGCTCTAAATTCATTTTACGCCAAGGTCTTTAACACGTCATCTTCAGCTCCATCTGCGACCCCAGCGCTGTGCTGTTCCAGAAGAGGATCGTTTCCGATGGCAGTGCATTCCACGGGAATCCTACACGTTATCAGGAAGCTAAAGAACGGTAAAGCGCCTGGAGGCGACGGACTAACGAACACACTGCTGAAAATCTGCGACCTGGACATTGCCATCTACCTGGAATACTTATTCAAGCGCATACTGAGAGACGGAAGGGTACCCCTTCTCTGGAAAGAGGCCATCGTAATTCCGGTCTTCAAGGGTGGCGAGAAATGTCGGCTCACCAACTATCGACCGATAAGCCTCACCTCAGCAGTCTGCAAAGTTTTTGAGAAACTCCTGGTGAGGTATATCTGGCAAGTGTTGAACGCTGAAGAGGTAATTACCAACATACAGCACGGTTTCAGGGCTGGGCACTCTTGCGAGACCCAACTGACAGGATTAGTCCAAGATCTATCCAACTCCCTTGAAGCTGATGAAGAGGTTGATGCCATTTTTCTTGATATGCGAAAGGCATTCGATAAGGTCGACCATGGAATACTCGTTGCCAAGCTTGCTGCGCTCATTGAGGACGAAGCGGTGGTGAGAACGGTGCAGGATTTCCTCACGGGACGAACCCAAAGGGTCAAGATAGCTGACCAACTCTCAGAAAGTGCGAGCGTCACCTCGGGGGTTCCACAAGGCAGCGTAGTCGGGCCGCAACTCTTCCTGATATATATCAACGACCTGACAAAGAACATAAAATCGAAAGGTCGGCTCTTTGCAGATGACTGCGTGGTCTACGCAAACATCAAAGGGGATGACAGTGTAAAGCAGCTGCAGGACGACTTGCATGTCATTCAACACTGGATGACAGCGAATAAAATGTGCCTAAACCTAGAAAAATGTGAAGTTGTTACCTTCTCCAGAAAGCGAGAAGTTAGAATAGTTCATTACGAGATAAGCAACCATACCCTTACATGCAGCGAGGGTTATAAATATCTGGGAGTATGGCTAGATAGAAAATTGGAGTGGAAAGAGCAAGTCGGTAGAGTCTCTGCGAAAGGAATCAAATGCACAAATTTCGTCATGAGGAACCTGCACGGAACATCATCTGAAACAAAGAACCAAGCCTACAAAACACTCATCAGGCCCTTGCTGGAATATGGAGGAGCGGTCTGGGATCCCCATAAGGAGGGTGAGAAGAGGGCGCTAGAAAAAACACAGAGAATAGCAGCCAGGAGAGTGACCGGTAGGACAAGGAAATGGAGGACAGAAAGGAACTTGAAAGGTGAGATCTGCAAGGTGTGGGAGAGCCCCAGCGATATGATGGAGGAGCTTGGATGGGACTCGCTGGAGCTCAGAAGAACTGAATCTCGCCTGTGTAACCTGTACCGAGCAAGAGAGGGAGTACAGGGATGGCAGGAAATCAACAGCCAGGTCATCCCGCGACGGTACGAGGGCAGAGCTGGTACAGGTGGCCTCCTACACGAGCCGGGAACGAAGAAAGACTGCGGTAAATATTCCTTCATTCCCCGCACCGCTCGGGACTGGAACAAACTGGACTGCGGCCTGATTCCGAAAGGGCTGACCACCAAGGAATTCCGAGCCACCATACACAGAATGCTGGTCGGCCCTCCTGAAGAGACTGATGAATGAATGTAGAAAATCTGTGTATTAATCTGTGTATGAATGATGGTAAAATTATTGTAAATAGTTAAATTTAAATTTATTGCGTACATAAGAAATGTTACTTGATGATATTGCTGATGATTGCTGAATTGATTTATTAATGCGATATTAATTTATATTATTATAATTTTTATTGACCTGACTATTGACTTGCTGAAATGACTTGTAGGTATTAAGGTATTATTATTATAACTATTATATTATTATTATAACTTATTAAGATGTATGTTCCTGTTCTTTGACTCTTGATTATGGAAAGTATTCATGAACTGAATTCTAGACTGTTGTATAGAGTGGCATATCCACATAGGTTTATTGTTGCTCTGTCAAATGTTTTACTGAATTATTAATACTTTTATTATTACTGTCATATTCTATTCTTGGATATGGAATTGTTAGTCATTAAGAAATTATCATTACCAAGAATTATTATTATGTCGACTGTAATATAATTAACAAAGTGCCATTATGTAGTGCACATTAGCATGTAGTAGGATTCCTTACCACCGTGCATAAACAACTGTAAGATGCCTAATAAAAAATATCTAAATATCTAAATATCTAAATTAAACTTTTAGGAATGTACCTAGGTACCTACACAACACAGTTCACCATTTTCTATACGAAGTCATCCAGTGACAGTTCTTCTTGTGCTCATCAATATGTATTTTAATAATTAAATTCACAAGTTTTTCTTTGACTCAATAATTCAACGATTTACATTCCTCAATGCTTAAAAAGCACTAGCCTTGAAAATTTTTGATATAAAATAGTTACTATCTAATTTAGAAAAATCCTGAAGATTAAGATTGAAGTAGTGACAGTAGGTAGGTATATACCTATCATAAAATCAAAATCTTGATGCTTGAGTCCCACCCTAGTCTCACATATTAATAGGTGGCAAACTGTAAGAAAATGAACAAAACCCTCTAAATGAAAAGAACTGGGCAGACTGGTATGGAGTGGACCAGGCTGCAATGAAGCAAAGGTCCCGGATAAACATGTGAAAACAAAGCAGATAAAGACGAAATGTACTTTGCCACTGGAAAATAATATTTCTCTGTATAAGTACATATCCTTCTAAAGTAACAAAAACTTTGTTTGCAGAAGTGGTTGATCATGGCAGAAGCCCATTCGGCGGTTGCATTCTCCTTCTCCATCACTCACGAAGGCTGGGACGTCAACTTCGATCGAGAGGTCTTGCATCTTGTCTGGCAGTCGGGCATCCGTTCATACAAGAAGCGGCTCGCCAGGTTCAAGGTAACACTCGTTACGACAGTCGTAGCTCATCACAATCTTTTACGTAAGGTGTGGTCTAATAGAATACAGAGTACACTATTCACGCTTAGGTAGAGAAAGTAGCTGGCCACACTAATTTCTCTAAGATATTGTAGTACATCTTCCACTTCCAGCCATTAGGTAGTGGAAAGGGACTGCCTTCGATTTGTTTCGCAAATTGCTAATGCCAGTGGAAGACATAGGTATACATCTGAAAATAAAAATTAAACAATTGATTAATAGTTTATAATAATTATGTAAATTTATTAACAGCAGCTCCTTTAATATTGAGATCTTCCACGCACTTCTAGCCACAAACGAATCGAAAGAAGCCCCGACTGGCTGGAAGCGAAAGATGTACCATTTAGTGTAGGCACATTCTTAGTGAGTCACACATGTTTGTATTAAAAACTACATTTCAAAATAACAACATGTTGATAAAATACACTACTTTCACACTCAAAAGTTTAAATTTCATTCATAATATATGAAATTTAAATTTTGTTGACATTTTGGAGGTAAAGTGCTATTCCTGTCAAGTGATGTCGTATTTTATTGTAACCATGACAACATCATAGTTGGTTGATAAAAATTACATCACTCGACAGGAATACCGTTTCCCGCCAAAATGTCCACTGAATTTAAATTATGTAAAATGAATATTTACACTTTTGAGTACCTATAAAAGTTTTACCAGCAGGTAGGTATGTTGTTATTTTGAAAAAAATTATTTTAAATGCATTAAAAAATGTATGCATATTCCCTCAGCTGCTGTTATTAAATTTACATAATTATAAGTTATTAATGTACCTACCTGCAGTAAACAAATGATGAGTTGTAAACTGCTTTTATCACTGCCTTTATAATCGTTTTGTCCCTGACTCCTGATTTTGTTGTGATTGTGATGTTACAGAACAGCTTGAAGAATGGTGTCTATCCCGCTCCGCTGTACAGCCTGTGGGCCACGGTGGCTCTGTTGACTGCAATACATTACGCGGGGGTCGGAGTGACGCACTCCATCATCTCGACAATACTAGAGCATCTACCAGAGTAAGTGGGCAACCGTTATCCGATGGACCGAGAACTTGAAATATGTTCTGTCAAGTCAGAAACAGTGGTGACCTGAGTTTTACTCGTAAGTCTTGAAGCATCTACAGTAACTCAATTAATTAGTCAGCAGAAAATATAAACATAGATATACCTATTTCTTCATAGCGAGCGTTACTGAAACTCATGTGGCACTTTCTCTGTGATTTTTTTTGTTCAATGCCAGGTCAAACTGTTCAACCAATTGGTTTGAAATTTTGTACACACACTAATGATATGGCTGTCACATAGTTTTTGCACAATCCTGATCCTGTGATTGGTTGAAAATGGAACCGATTGACTGATCAACTTCAAATTTTGCATTGTCTGACCGTGTCTGACTCTGGGACCAAATGTTACGAAGTTTTGACAATGTTCAGACAAATCTTTCACAAACCAAACCTCAAGAGCTTTTGACATTTTACTGTTCCATTTAATGCTTGTTTTGAAATATTGCAAATGTAGGTATTCAAAGAAATTATCGTCAACAAAAAAATGAAATGATTGAGGCAGATCATGTCAAAAACACGCCAAAATGATTGAATTGGGTTAAAATTTAAAAAATTCTTGGGTCCATGCTCCCCGGACCTGAATTTGCTAACTCTACCAATTTGTGGACATTTGTAAATTATATTTCCTAAAAATATCCACTCTGGGAGTCAAATTTGCACCAAATCGAATGACCTTGAACCAACCCCAGAACCCCCATATTTTCAACTCTCAAAATATCCCCCCCCCCCCCTTAAAGTATGAATATGAATTAATGTTTACTGCACTTTGGCTGTATCTAATAAGCAGTGCTAGAAAGGGCTGTATTTCAACCCCGTGGGGAGAAGCCTTGTGCACCTGGCCCTGATTCCAAAGCCTACATGTATTGTATGCTGATGTATTACGTTGTGATCTAGCTCGTCGCTGCGATGGCAGCTGGTGGCCTGCACCGCCACGGGACTGCTCAGCTGGTTGACCGTGATATTCTCCATACGCTACACGCTCCGCCTGCTGCTGATCTACAAGGGGTGGATGTACGAGGCCCGCGGCAAGGGATGCAAGATATCCTTGCTGACCAAGATCTGGGTGCTGCTGGTCAAGTTCTTGTCGGGAGTCACTAAGCCGCAGCTCTACAGTTTCCAAGGATCACTGCCGCGACTTCCTCTGCCTTCTGTTGCTGAAACCATGGCCAGGGTAAATACAATCATCTCTGTGATGGAATTGGGTGAGAGAGGTTTTATTGAGAAATGAGAATGCACCTATATTTTTGAATTTAGAAAAAGTACATTACATAGCATAATTCCGTAATGATATTCGACCTTGAAATCCACGATCAAGCCATGGTCATTTAGATCAATTTTGATACGATTTCATTGGCTGTAAAACATTTGCTTTTATATTAATACGGATCAGGTTGGCTGAGTGGTAATGCTCGGAACTTGTAATCCGGAGGCCCGGGTTCGATTCCCGCGGCCGTCCTTCCTGACTGGGGTTTTTTCGTGGTTTTCCCTCAGTCGACAGGCAAATGCTGGGAAGGTACCCTACAAATAGGCCATGACCGCCTCCTTCCCACCTTCCATCCTTACCTACTCTCCACCATCATCTCCCAATCATCATCATTCATCCATCGCCATTAGCCTCGCTGCAGAACAGTGCGACGTTAAGCCCCAGAAACTAGAATATTTAACTAATAGGTACTTACTAAGTACTTAGTTTTTAATGGATTATTTTGTTGCTTGATTTCACTGAGAACTGGTAGTACAATGTCCCGATAAGCTGAGATAAAGTTCACTTTAGCCGTCCCGTCTAGATGGCCATGCTCATTACTTCTACCATTAATTATTAAACAAGTGATATTTAACGATTCCTTAAAAATTGTACAATAAAACTAGCCAAAAAACATTGATGAAAAATGAGGTATATTATTGAATAACCTAAACAATTGATTGAGATGTTGATTGAATGCCCTCGGTAAAGAGGAGAATGTAGTCATCCCGGCAGACTGAATGAAGGTCCGGTCACGCGTTGACGCACGTGTTTCCTGCAGTATCTGCGCAGCGTGAAGCCGATCCTGGACGACGCCAAGTACTCGCGCATGGAGAAGCTGGCGGACGAGTTCCAGCGCGGGATCGGTCCCAAGCTCCAGCGCTACCTGCGCATCAAGTCTTGGTGGTCCACCAACTACGTGTCGGACTGGTGGGAGGAGTACGTCTACCTGCGAGGGAGAACGCCGCTGATGATCAACTCCAACTTCTACGGCATCGACGCCATTCTGTTAGAGGCCAGATCTGTACAGGTACTAACCTAGCGATTAGGTTTTTCTTCAAGACACAATGACATTCCAAAACTGGATTTCTTTCAAACTCTTGTTAAAAATAACTAATGCATGTTGTAATTTGTAGCAATAATTTACTTAATGAAAACAACTAGGTATCTATCAATAAGCACTGAAACGTTTTTAAATGTGTAACTATATTAAATCTATTAGTAATGTGTTGTTGTTCTCGTACCCAGTCCGCTCGTGCTGCGACTCTCATCTCGACCGTGCTGAAGTTCCGCCGCATGATCGAGCGGCAAGAACTCGAACCCATCTTGATCCAAGGTCTGGTGCCCCTGTGCTCGTGGCAGTACGAGCGCGTGTTCAACACGACCCGAGTCCCGGGCGTGGAGACGGACCGGATCGTCCACTACTCGGACTCGAACCACATCGTCGTCTATCACAAGGGGAGGTACTTCAAGGTCATCATCTATTGCAACAAACGCATCCTCAAGCCGTGCGAGATTGAATTGTGAGTATTTGGTATTCAAAAGTTAAGTCTTTATTTCATACGGCGAGATTAAGCACCGACTTTATTTTTCATGGAAAAACTTGGAGTGCATGAGAGTTTCCATTGGGAAGCAATTCCTTTGGTTTAAGTGTGTAATTTATAATGAAGTATTATTTTAATCATTGATTTATTTTCAAAATGTATACAGATTATTGTGGCTCCGTTAAACCAACAGACTATCTTGTCTGCCGGGCTACGCATCATTGTCAACCTTAGCACCATTGATTTTTTTTCTTTGATATCTCACAAGAATAAAAATCTAGAGAGAAGTTGTTCAAAACATAATATAAACATAACTGAATATGTGGGGAAACCTAAGAAGTTTTTTAAGCCTTTCAACTCGATAAATTATAACTTCTGGTAAAAAAAGTAATTTATCTAATTTGTTTTTACATGTAGACCTACCTATTGCAACTTGTAATAAATTAAATGAAGTTCATGAAATGTTACCAATCATAATTGTCCAATTTGTCCATTTTCTCTGAAGGACTTGATGTTTTCAGGCAAATCCAAGCGATCCTGGCAGACACGTCTTTGCCTGCGGAGGGTGAGGAGCGGTTGGCAGCCCTGACGGCTGGACCTCGGGTATCGTGGGCCAACGCTCGCCAGGAGTTCTTCATCAAGGGAACGAACCGAGCCTCGCTGGACGCCGTCGAGAAGGCAGCTTTCATCGTCGCCCTAGATGACTTCCCGTACGAGTTCGACGTCGACCAACCTGCCAAGTTGGACCATTACGGCGCCATCTTGCTTCACGGAAAGGGGTATGATCGCTGGTTCGACAAATCATTCACTCTGTGCATTGGCACGAATGGCAGGGTAAGAATTCAGTTTTGATCATTTCTTTAATTTATTATTCATTAATTCAGCTACATATATCATGCCTTAAAATTAGTCAAAAGTCACATTAAAATACAGTTCAACATTGGGTCATGTATGTCGTTGAAAGGTCTGCATTAACTTTAACAACAACAACCAAGAGCTTGTTTTAATGAGAAACTCTATAAAGTGACAAATTGAAAATGAAATGTCAATTGTCATGACTTTATCTGTTCTTTGAGTAGTCGTAGTGGACCCAATGTTCTCATTGTAATTTATGAGATTGGAGGGAATATACTGAGGCAAATCCTTTGTTGATGGATCGAAAATGTTATTTAATATTTTGTTTTAATTGCTGGATTTTCTTCTTTGCAGGTTGGATTCAATGCTGAGCATTCTTGGTAAGTTTTAATTCAAAGTAGCTACAGTTTGGGCAGGCTGAGTTTTGTTTGACTCATCTTACAATGTCTCTTATATTTTGCTTGGTGCAAAGTCAATTATCTAAGAATATAGTGATAAATTCATGATATTTAATTATTTATTTATTTAAATTTAAATTTTAAAATTAAGTGGCAAATTATGTCTAATAAGTAATAATTAATAAATAAATAAAATATAAATCAATGGAAATGTTGACTATCCATATAAATAAAAGATCCATTGCATTCATTGCTATATATTCAACAGGTGTAGGTATTGTTAAATTAAAATATTTTTGTGATTAATTAATAACGTGTTTCCAGGTCATACATACTGTTCTTTAATTTTTTTCAAGAGTATTTATAGCAGTAGTTGCATTGTTTTGAAAATGGTATGATGCTTTTGTTTGTGAAGACAGGCAATGGATTGACGACCTGATGAGCTCAAGAAACGGAAATGGAAATGTGAGTTATTGGGTGTTGGCATTCCAGGGCTGACGCTGCCGTGATGAGCCATCTCTGGGAGTACGTGGTCTGTGAAGAAATGATGAACGTTCGGTAAACAAAGTCTAGATTCCGCTGCTTGTTCTGCTGCCTTCAAGAGATCTCGGCTCTTTTTCTCTTTCTCTTCTTGTGTTCTTTATGGGCTTAGGCGAACCGGTTCAATCCGAATGTTTTCAGGCGCTGTCCAGGCAGACGCAAATATTTCACCTTTTTTTAAATATCGGATTGGGGATTTGACTGATTAACGATTTCAAGGTGAGGTTTGGTTTTTGACTTGTTCGGTTATTGTGACGGTTCGCCAGCCCCACTTCTACTTTTCGTACTTGCTGTAGTTTCTTGCACTGATTGATTTCTTCACTTACTTTCTTTTCAGTTTCGTTAGCTCGTTTTCGAGGGGAATGCGGTTATTTTTGAACTGTTATTATTTATATAGACTGGCATGTTTTCTTCTACTCATCAATTGAAACTTCATGTAATGGAAAGGAAATCAAATTGTGTTTATTTTGCAAACAGCCTGGTATTGCAACCAACCTTGAAACTTAAAAAATGTGTGTCACTTCAGCTTATTAGCTGATACAAATGTTGGTTTCACAATTAAATATTTTTTGACCTAATGGAACGCACTTTTTTAAAATGAGAACTTACTTGGATCAAATTTATAAAGCCAAATAAATGTTTAAAAATAAAATCAACTTTAGAAAAACTTACCTTTAAAATGCATGAATGTGCTACATTGTTGGCACAGAAGTGTCATATTTGATGTGCAATTCCTCTCTGACGTTTCTTTTGATGATCTGAAGATAAAATGCAGTCATGCAATGATAGATTGCTACATGTATGGACACGCGTGTCTGCATCTTCTTTCACACGAATCGTTAGCTTAACTGCGGTTACATTCACCACCTTCATTGCATTTCATTTATCCATTTTATTATTATTATTAAGATTATTCAAATTCTCTTAATTTTGCAATATACACACCCAAAGCTGCTCATATTAATCCAAATCAAACTTCTACCAAACAAACATAGGTTCAATGCTATTACTTATATACTAGGTTACTAGATTTAGTTCAAGTAACCTTTCCACATACTCCACTAAATGGTGTCAACCAGAGGAGTCCTTTCACTGTACCTCTTTCAAATGTATTGATGAATTCTGGAAATAAAACTGAACTGAACTGAACTATTCAGGAATTTAGGGCATATTGATTTGAAATTGGCACACTGAATGAAATCAGCATAAATGTGGGCATTAGAACTTCACTACTGTAATGTGGGCTTAAACCAATCAATGAGTCAAATAATATGTGAAATGCCATGGGCCAATCATAATTAATGCTGGAAGTGGCAACTATGAAAATAAAATCTTGAAATTTTTAATACCATTGCCTTTCCCTGTATCAATTTCCGAGACCCCACTTCAAGTCAGGCATCAATCATTATGCTGTTATTTGAGGCCGACCGAACATGAATGCCGTGATAGTATGTGTCGTGACTGTAACCGCAGTTTCCTTGCGCTACTTGAGATTGAGGTAATGCGACTATCACTAGTGTACTGATGGCAATGTTCTGCAAAGGGCGGACGCACCAGTGCTGGGCCACATGTGGGAATACTGTATCTCTACCGAGCTGGATCCGCACGGGTAATGGTCTTCACTCTTTCTCTTCCTCACTTCACGCAAACATCGGCATCTTAACACACACCATCCATTCATTGTTAGTTATCGACTTGATTGATTGGGGATTACATTTTTGTTTCAAATATTTAACTACTATTACAAGCATTTTTTAGCAGTTCCGGTTTTATATTTTAAAATTCCTATGTTGTTGGCGATTGATTACATATATATGTTTATGTACCAAAACCAAGATAAAAAAGTAAAAGTGAATCAAGATATCATTTAAAATGTTTTTTTGCTATACGTTTATCAGTTGATTGTTGTCTTGTTAATGTACATAGGTAACTTATTGTTTATTTAGACAGAATTGCAATGAGAAAACAAATCATTTACTAAAAATCCTATACCTACATTTTTCTTCATCTCGCGAGCAATTTAATTAACACACATATTCATTTGATCACCATTGATTATCAATCATCATCAAGTATAATAAAATTAGGTACACAATTAACCCGTGTGTTGCTAATGAGGTGTCAGTTGCCATCTTGGATTTTGTAAAAAATTAAAACGTTAATAAATAATACCAGAGTCTCCTTTATGCTCTCAAATGTCCTCCTTTAAAAGTATGCAATGAACCATGCTCCATTGGTCGGACATCAATTCACCTTTTATCTTCATTAGGTACCATAATGAAGTACCATTCTACTAAGAATGTCTTCTTAGTAGCTTACTTCTGCATTTCATTGCTCTCTAGTAGTGATGTGGATTTTACCGTAAATTTTTTTCTCGGTAAATTTACCGTAAATTTACCGTCAGGCGGTAAATTTTTTTATTTTTGTCTAATTCAGGAATCGTGCTATTGGCTCTTGAAATAATTGTTTTAAAAGTGTTTTGGGGGTGCCAAATGTGTATTAAGTGTTCAGGAAATGAAAAGGATGCCGTGGTTCTTCCAAGTGATTTCTTTTTGCATCGTTTGGTCTTCACACTCTAAAATTTAATAAAATGTAATACTTGCACATAATAAAAGCTCAATTAATTAAATAATGCCATAATGGAGAACGTTACTGCCCCTGTTACACTCTCAAAACGTTATTTATTATTATAATTAACAATATTTATTTATCGAATTTAACGTTTTGAAGTGTACAATGTACCTACCTCAAGTCATAAGCTATAAAATTATCTGCAAGTTTTGTTTCCACATAAATTATATGGGTGTAGACATATCCAACAATACACTTTGAAGAACCATTTGCTTCCCCTTATCTTCCCCAGGTCTCTTACAGTCATTTCCAAGTTGCAATTTAAATAATACCTTCATTTAAAACAATCATAAATTTTTTTGCATTTTTGTTTATACTTTGAATATTTGCACTCTTCTCTGCTATGAAACCAAAGAAAATATATGAAGAAACACTTCTAGGGAAATCAAGTACAATTTAACAAGTACTCTACCTACAGAAAATGAAATAAAATAATAGATAAAATTATGTTAGCATTCATGAAATAAAATGAACATTTTCTGCATACTTCTACCTACAAAATCGACATTGGTCAACATTTCACTTTGGTATAGGTAATTAAAAAAACAACAATTTCCAATTCATAAAACTTATTATGTACCTATGAACACCTACAAATCAACATGGACTACTTGATAATGATGGAAAATTTAGTGAATCTCTCACTTAGGGATGGTGTTTTGGAGGTAACCTGCGAAATAAAAACGCGCACCCCGACTGGGAATCGAACCCAGATCCTTCGGGTTTCCGGCCCTATGCTTTACCATTAAGCTATCGGGACGCATTCTTAATCAGCAGGTTGGGTTGCCATACAACTCTTGCGAGTCCGAGTATCTGACCTATACACGAAGACTCGCAAGAGTTGTATGGCAACCCAACCTGCTGATTAAGAATGCGTCCCGATAGCTTAATGGTAAAGCATAGGGCCGGAAACCCGAAGGATCTGGGTTCGATTCCCAGTCGGGGTGCGCGTTTTTATTTCGCAGGTTACCTCCAAAACACCATCCCTAAGTGAGAGATTCACTAAATTTTCCATCATTATCAAACAATCCACTCGTAGCTCAGAAGTTTGAGCATAGCCATTCGAGAGAGATGTATTCACGTTGTCAAATGAAGTCGAAGTGCTTCAGTCTTCGTGTATAGGTCAGATACTCGGACTCGCAAGAGTTGTATGGCAACCCAACCTGCTGATTAAGAATGCGTCCCGATAGCTTAATGGTAAAGCATAGGGCCGGAAACCCGAAGGATCTGGGTTCGATTCCCAGTCGGGGTGCGCGTTTTTATTTCGCAGGTTACCTCCAAAACATGGACTACATTTCACTTTACTGTGAGGTCTGCTTGATATCCCTGAAAGTATTTCCCTACTATGTCCTTGGTTTCACATCGGAGAATGTGTGCAATAAATAGCCAATAGGTACATTGTATAATGCAACATTTTAATGATATTCACTAGATCCCTCCACTTCTCATTTAAAGTGTAAATTTCACTGTTTTCTTGACCTATGCACTTGGCTGATTCCATAGAATATAATGATGATAATTTTGAAAATTTTACCATGGTAAAATTTATTTGGTAAATTTACCTGACCGGTAAATTTACCTGACCGTAAATTTACCGACTCACATCACTACTCTCTAGTCCCTAATAGTGCTTATTTATTTTGGCTAGGTTGGAGTAGGTTTTGATTTTACCTACATTATTATAATATCGCTCCAATAGCTGCTCTATGTTCCTTGCCAGTTGTAGTCTATCTATTCTCTATTAGAATTCTCTATTATTCTCTACTATTCTCTATTACCTATTCCTTCCAGTCTTTGCATGTTCCGTATGTCATCTGTAGGCATGATTGTGTGTGTGTCTTTTTCATGTTGTACCTACATGTTTGTGTTGCACATGTGCCTACTATTTACTAGTAATAGATAATAGTAATTTAATGATGGCATTTTTCACTGGCCGCACTAGGTTTGCACTGAAACGATATCACCATCCAAAATTCAATGCAAATTTCAAACTGAGTGCAGAACTAGTGCGGAGGGAGGGGAGGGGAGAAAGATCTAGAGTAGGGGGTGCAACAAAAGTAATTTTAATAATGTAATGATTAAGTAGCCTGTAGACGTTCTATTTAATTGTAGGCTGGAACTTAAGTGTACCTTGCGTTTTATAGATGTCAATGGGCCGTTAATGTTATTCGATATACATTTTCTTTTAATGAAAACCGGTTTCTACTTAAATATTGAGATATTTCTTCAAAATTTTATAATTTGGAATAGAATGTGAACAGTGTTCACATTTAAATTAAGTGCTTGATGCCTTGCAATTCAGACCGAATGTGAACAAGCAGTTAGTGCCTTTATACTGCTTACATTTCCTCAATAAGTGGGCATAACACGTCGCTAATTCCAAACCATTCAAAGTCCGCGATGTAACAGTAAAAGTGAATTTGTGTCTGGGTATTGAACGGCGATGTTACAAATAGATATCGCGAGAACGGCCACACACAAGGAGAGCCCGAGTTCCAGCCCCCGATGCCGACTAGACTGCAGTGGGACTTGAAACAACCCTGTGTCTCCGTTATTGAAAGTTCCTACCAGGTATGCCATTCGTTCTTCCATTAATATTCATATACTTGATTCCTCTACTGTTGCAGCTATTCTTGAGACGTTTGTTGGTTTTTGGGGTGAGAGGATTTTTAATATTGCCACAACTTATAAAATATTAAATTTGCTTAAAAGAAGACTTACCACGTGCATAGGAGGGGGATGGGGAAATTATCCTGCCCCCCCCCCCCCCCCCCCCCACTTAAGATGGCGCCTCAGAATCACTTTAAATTGTTTATATTCTAAAGAAAACTGTGGGCTAGAACTGAGGTAGTGCCCCCCAGACCCGCGCACAAGGTGTAGAAACCCCCCTCCCCCCATGATGAAATCGTGCCAATGCACCCAAGTATTACAAAATTCGTGCAAGTAAATGGAGGCGTTAGACACCTCCCGACCCAACCTTAGACATCGGTGGATGATTATTGTTATTAAACATCGTTATTAAAAATCATTAGTGAAAGAACCTGCATTGTAACATTGCATCGGAGTATCAGTGCTAAGTTATGTCTTGTGTGCAGTCTGCCCTGCATCGGAGTATCAGTGCTCAGTTATGTCTTGTGTGCAGTCTGCCCTGCATCGGAGTATCAGTGCTAAGTTATGTCTTGCGTGTAGTCTGCGCTGGGCATGTTGAACGACCTGGATCTGCGCATCTTGCTGCACAACGCGTACGGAAAGGGCTTCATGAAGGAGTGTCGCATCAGTCCCGACGCATACATACAGATGGCTCTGCAGCTGGCCTACTTCAGGGTGAGTCTCGTGAAGCATGCAGTAGTTCATTTTGTACCTTCGTGTGTTGTCAGTTGTTAACGGCGCTGAACAAGATTTGCTTCAGTTTAAATAAAGAGTAACACTTGTCGAATACCTAGTTTAAAAAAATAAATATGTCTAAATTCATATACCGTACCGTATATTATACATATTCATTATACATAACATAATATAAATATGTTTGACGTTTTTGGATACATGATGATTTTTTAAAAATAATATATCCAAACCTACATTATTTAGGTACGCGTGGACAAAGAAAAAGCGATATTTGAACGAAATGCTGCTGGTCACAATTAAATTAGAGCTGACTTTCACCTACTAGAGTTAGATGACGAGGAACCATAGACCATTTTTACTTTTGCCAAGTGTGTGTCCATCAGATTACTACTTATGTATATGCTTATTTTAACTTATTTGAATTATAAATTTATTACATTTGTCATTTTGTAATAATAATAGGTATAACGGTAATTCCCAGTAATATTTTTGTAAATAAATGTAATTAAAAATGACATGTGGACTGGTCATCGAATGGACTCAATATTGAGTTACATGTTGCAGGACGCGGGGAGGTTCAGCCTGACCTACGAGGCCTCTATGACTCGGCTGTTCCGGGAGGGGCGTACCGAGACTGTACGACCTTGCACCATCGAGTCCTCGGCGTGGGTTCGATCCATGTCCGACCCCAGCATTTCTGTGAGTATCAGAACCCAAGTACATAGTAACAAGATCTTTAGGTATTTAAAGAAAGTCGTCAATAATTACACTTTTGGACACTTTTATGTTTTTTGTCCCGATGCCACAGGTCACATTTTTCCGATCGAGCTTACATTTTGCCCACCTACTAATATCATTCTGACTAGTAGTGTCAAAGTTTTGAGTGCTGACCTCTGGTTGGTTGAAAAATGAAATGGCTTGTAGGTCACACCATTAATTGACCTATCAAATCAAAAATTAGCTTTGGTTTTGAGGCCGTCGTATGGTTTTAGGGTGATTAGTTTCAGCTAAATCCTCCAATTGGTTACCATTTTTAAAAAATCTTCCGATTGGTTGAAACGTACAATTTTCCGATCAAGTTCAAATTTTGCATGTTGTTCAGATCAAGACCAACATTAATTACAAATCTCATATTTTTCAAATTTTCAGTCAATCAGTCAAGTATTTATAGACTTGTTGCCATTTTAAGAGTTTTGAAACTGTGAAAGAGATTTATCGAAAGTTACCAAATTCACTGCACATGGATATGTTATTGCATAATGAAATCATTATGAAAACAGAAATAATGTAGTAGAGGTATTGAGTTATCTTTGATTGAGTGGACTGCTTTCTGTTGGAGGTTAATTATAATTAGGCGCTCGCTTATCAAAGCTTAACACTGACTGTTTTCCTAGTTTAAATCCCATCATCCCATGTTAACGAAAATTAAGTTTAGGACTAGATAACATAAAATCCCTGTCAATTCCAGTATCTTCATTCATCTGTTTGGTGCAGGTTGAAGGACGCATCGAGCTGCTACAGAAAGCGTGCAACACACATCAGCTGGGCTATCAGGACTCCATGTGCGGCAAGGGAATCGACCGCCACCTCTTCTGTCTCTACGTTGTGTCCAAGTATCTGGAAGAGGACTCCGAGTTCCTCAAGGAGGTGCTGAGCGAGCCGTGGAGACTATCCACCTCACAGGTACAACCATCAACCTCAAAAGTAGTTTGTTCTTGGGGTTCGTTCTTCTTATTCTCTTCTTTTTTCTACCATGAGTCCTCTCTCTGTTCTCCCAAGTCCCATCACTTGCTGCTGTATCTCTTCGTCCTTAGATTCCTTTTCCCTTTCAAGGTTGCTCTATTTTTTCTTCACATTCGTAATAGTTGATTCTGTAACTTCAATCAAAAATATAGTTTCTTTATTGTAACAGGTCTGTTATTATAATGGAAATTAATCACTAATCAGTGTCAAATTGTGGCGAAATCAAATTTCATACGGGCTAACTATTGAGGATGGTAAAAAAAAAGTAAAGACGAGAACCTGCAACTTTCTCACCCGACACATCTCTAAGAGAAGGTAATGTGCTTCTTGGCAGACTCCGCATGGGCAGACGACGCTGATGGACCTGAAGAAGTATCCGAACTGCATCTCGGCTGGAGGCGGCTTCGGTCCAGTGGTGGACGACGGCTACGGAGTGTCGTACATCATCGCAGGCGAAGACATGCTGTTCTTCCACATCACTTGCAAGCGCAGTTCACCGCAGACAGTAAGCCATTGATTTACTTTCATTAACACCATTGTATGTATTGTAACTTTGTTTAGTTGAAGATTCATCCAGAGTAAATGTGCTGAATAGTGACAAATAAAATGTATCAACAGTAACAGAACTAAGCTAAAATGGCCAATTGGGCCAACTAATTGAGCGAGTGAAGCGAGCATCTCCTTTTGGCTCATTTGGCACAGGCCTCTGTTTTTTTTTTTTGTGTTTTTCTGTTACTGACGATATACAGGTCAGAGTTTTTCTTCGATTGAGCTGAAATTTTGCACACGTGTTCGGACATTCTCTGGGCGTTGCTGACCCTAATTTTTTTGAAATCCATTCATTGGTTAAAATTTAAATAAACATCTCCTGATAGGCTGAAAAATGAAAACGGTCTTCGATAATTCTGATCAAACTCATATTTTGCATGATCATTAAGACCAATATTGTCTCTTATTTTACAAAATATATCCCAATCAGTTAAGAACGTATGAATG
This sequence comes from Leuctra nigra, assembly GCA_934045905.1. Lineage (NCBI taxonomy): Eukaryota > Metazoa > Arthropoda > Insecta > Plecoptera > Leuctridae > Leuctra > Leuctra nigra. Next base: position 6,431,612 of record OW203764.1, on the reverse strand, counting down.
TATTTACATTTTTAATATCTGTCAGTAATGAAGTATCGAAATGAATGTTTTCCAGTGCCAATTGAATTGATTCTGATTTGCTTTATGAACCAGATGCTTAGATGCAATTTTAAAGTTTCGATGAAAAGCATATACTTTTAAGTTGATATCATAATCAATTCAATATGGATGTATATGTTTTCTGTGCGTTGTGTACGCATTTCCGGTTCGAGAATTTGCACGTACCCGTGCTCGCTCATCAACGCGTTACACTGAGCGTTTTCCTAGTAATACTTATAGTAGCCACTTCAGGGTGCAATTCTCTCATCAAAACCGCATGTGAAAGTGTTCGACTATGTGAAATCAAGCAAAATCTTTTTTTTCCAATATTAGTTTAGCTGAATCCATTGTGCAGTGGCGCAATTCCGCATGGCGACATTTTCAAGAAACTCGAGAATAGTCGCACTGGTTCACTTCACTTCACTTACCTAATTTTATTTTCTTAAGTGGTCACACATGGCCATCGGTTTCTTGGCCTTTTCTCTGAAACTCGTTGCTCCGCTTGCTTCACAGGACTCGAGCAAGTTTGCGCTCCGCATCATAGAGGCTCTAGACGACGTCAAGAAGCTCTTCCTGCAGCATCGCAGCCTCAAGGCCAAGAGCAAGTAACATACGTAGTGTTTAGTTCCCAGCATAGGGCAAAGTGCAAGGCTCGTGGCATGTTCTTAGCACGCCCCTTATTCTATAACTAAAACAAAATCATTTCAGTTATCAATGCTATCCTTATAGCCATGAATTGATTTCGTTTTTGTTATAGAATAAGGGCCCAGAGGAGTGTTCTATTTCACTAGAGACACAACAATCATTCAAAGCTTTGCTGTCTATATTATCGGCCGCTATTGTTTCTACTTTTGGTTGTAAATTTAATTTCAAGGCAGACAATCAATGCAAGAAGCAAAATGAGAATTATAACGATAAATGGAGCATTTCTCTCAACACAATCTTCGTATTCATCATATTCACACACTTTTTTTAATTTTGTCTTCACACTAACAGATTTTTAAAAATTAAGGAGGAACACACATTTCAAGCTCACTTACTAAATAATGATTATTGGAGTTTGGACCTACGTTACAACATCAAATTGAATCCGAAATAAGTTGTAAAATTCATAATACTTTTTATACCTCCAGGTCGTACGTATTGCCACACGTTATTTAGTATTGCGAGTTTCAGTGCTTTACTCTTGGTTTTTTTAAATTCTGTGTAAAACTAAAAAAATCACTTTGAAGAACAATGCGCGTTCCATTACCTTACCCAGGGGAGCGATTACATAAATAAAATGATAAGTCTCTTGAACGGTGACAAGCTTCTCTTCTCACCCTAGAAGGCCTTGAATAACAATTCTCCTCTCACCCTAGAAGGCCGTGAATAACATTGAGATGAGAGCTTGTCACCGTGGCAAGAAAGTTCTCTCATTATGTAATCAATTGCACCTCAGACCTCTAGAGGGCTTCTTTCAACATAATTAAAAATGTCATGGTTGTGATAGATTGAAAAGGGTCTCTAGTAAAATGTAATGCTTTCTATTATTCTTAATGTTGGCCACTCTTGTTATTCTCATGAAGTTGTCTGTTGGCGCTTGTTTTCTTCCGCAATTCGTTTGGAAGAGTTGTTAGTTTCATCGATGTTGATTAGTAATTGACCGGTAACGTTCACTTATCAATGTAAGTTCCGAGAATCCCTTGATATCATGACATTTGCATTCGCTGTTTTACGCAGAGATACGTTTTACACCTCGATTACCATGGATGTTTGGTACTCAATGTCTGGTACTAATCCACAAAAGAAACTTTTGTAATGAATTTGTTAGATTGTACATATCGTCGAGAACAATTTTATTTTCGTGGGCACTGGAGGTACCAATTTTTTTTTGTTATTACGTAGTACCTACCTAATTAGATTTTACTAATTTGTTTTCTGAAACTGTGTTTATTTGTTTTGCTTCATTGTTTTTTAAGCCCGAGGCATAGTTGAACTCATGACTACGTAATTTATTTTTTAGTGTTTGAAGCTGATTTGAACATTATGATTTTACATTGTTATGAATACAGTTATATAAGTAATTTGTTCCAAGCACTATGCATGTAAATACCGAACACTAGACCTGAGATACTCGTGTCATTGAATACGGAGAATTTATACTTTTGTTTGTAGCTCTATATCCATAATAATAGATTCCATCTACATTATTCATATCTTGATATTGATTATCCAAGAAGTTAGTTAAGCAAATTAGTCAGTTAATAAAACAATGAAATCACTCTATTCACTAAAAAAAAATGTTTTTAGGCAGCGCTGCAAGTTAAAAAATAAAAATAGTGCAATTTAAATTGTACATTTATAAATTGAAAATGATTTCATGTTTTTTTGTAACAACATCATTGTATGTATTACATTACCTTAAATTAATAGCCTATTTTCAATATGTTATAGACATTTGTTAGGAACAGATATGTGAAATGAAAAATATCCGGTCGAACTGGGCTCGAACGAGGGACCTTACACTCTGGTTTAACTGGATATTTTGTACTTCATACTCACATCCATTCCTATCATTCGACCCACCCTGTTTTCCATTAAAATTTAAAACCCAGGCAGTCTCTCATAGCTACAAAGGTCTAAGAATGTCAACGAACATGTTTTTATGTAACATTGTATGTGACGTTAATAACCTCACTGTTAGGGGTGACAAAACATCATTATTGTCCATCTATCTGTTCATAATATTTGCTCAGCCGTCTCTTGGCTGAGATATTTGCTCAGTTCTTCGTTTTTACTTTTAGGTACTTATTAATTTATTTACTTATATCTCGGGTGGTGCACCTACCAACAGAAAATTAATACCCTTTTTATTGAAATCAGTTGTCTTATTTTAAAATGCATTGGTTTACCTTTAGGTACTAATTTGGCAAATTCTTGAAAACTCTTTGCTTTACAAGTATACAAAATTGATTCACTTAGGTTAAAGGTATTTTCCAGTGCCAATAACTAATAAGACATCCCATCTGTGGCTTCATTCCACTTCAAAGTTGTTTGTGTCATCTAATCAATTATGTAGGTAGTAATCATGCTCGCATTCTATAGGAATGTGAAGCCTCACTGAGGAGAGAAATGAAAAGGGCTTTGATTCTGAAAGTATATTGTGAGTTTATGAAATCAAGTGCGTAGCAGAAGGCAACTCCTGTTCCCTCGCCGTCTTAAGATCAATATGCAGCTCATTATAATGATTAATTCATAAACTAATCAATCAATGCATTAGAATAGGAAATTAAGAATATAAATAATACTTTTTAGATAGGTAATAGGTAACTTCTTATCAATTACAGAAATTTGTGAGAGATTTTCATCAATTTAATATTTTAATTGACTGGTCGAGTTTATGTGATTTTGGTTTAGGCATTAAAACAATACATACAGTAGAGGTCGTTATTATTCAGTCATGCCTTCTTTTTCAACTGTTACGGTGAGCTTTCTCTATGTACACTCATTGTAGAAAAACCGATCTATGAAAAAATCGGATTGACTGAAAAAGATTTGATCACACCATCTCTATACCAGTCAATGCATCCTTGTTTCACTCTAGTAGCCGAACCCCCATTTTATTGAAAATAAAATAACAACGATCGATCATCGAGGAACCTGGCTAAAAGTCATTCTAATTTACTCACCATCATAGTTACTTTGGCCTAATTTAAACATTTAAGAAGCAACTTCTAAATCTAGATTTTAAAGTATTGAAACTTGTTGATCAATCTGTTCATAAATCATAACGAATTTACGATGTATCAATTACTCAATACACCAATTAATTTACTGAACAATCGTGTCATCTCACGAAGTCGGTTAAAATGTTAAGTTTCTACTTTCTATATATTATTAAAAGATCCACTTTGGCAACACTGCAACTATCAATGCAATGACACAATAATATTGTCATGTACTATGTAATATACTTAACTTATTTTTTAAGTTTTAATGGTGTTGGTTGTTAACTGAATATCACATGAATGACAAGTGATGAGTGATGTTGTAATAAAGACCAAACAAATGTAATTCCTTATCAAGTTATCGATGTCAATGTGAATTAAAATCCAAGTATTTTTACCTAACTGATGTGTTCTATCTTATTGCTCAAAACTTCAAAACACTCGATACCTGCAGTACTCTAGTACTCTTTATCGAGTTCTATTCTAAAGATGATGTGTTCTGAAGGTGATTCTTCTGATGTAGGTATATCTATCTTATTGCTCAAGACTCGAGTCGCCAGTAAACACTTATTTATTACGAGAGCAAAGTAGGTACTCGTTGTCAAGTTCTTGACTAAAGATGAACAATTATATTGCATTAGTTACTTCAATGAAATAAATACTTTAGACATTTTTGAATATGGAAACGAGTTGTGTACCTAGTCTAATTAGTAGAGCCTGTCCACTAGGTATCATATTTTCCAAACAACCATATAACAATCTTTTGTTATTTGTTTCTACTTTCCATTTGCTGTATCTACCTATTCGCGTTTTCGGGCTGACCAGATGGCAGCACTGACAATTAGTCTATAACCACCATGACACTTACGTGTCAAGCGCAGTGACGCGTATTGGTTTGTTGACGTTGTTTGGTGTCATGGCGGAATCGAAGTGTCAGTGAAGGTGAAATAACTTGTGAGTTGTGTTGTTTACGTTATTACTTTGTTATTACTTCATTTTATCATTTCCACGGTCCACCAGATTCCTTACCATATTGTGGTTCATTTCCGAAGGTAATAAATAGTGCCTTCTGATCAAAAAGTCATTGATAACATCAATAAAAATGGCGGACGAAACGAAAACGATTCCGTTATAGCACTTATACTTTCTCACACTAGAGTGTGCCCCCTTTGCTCGAAAACGCAAATTTTCTTCGGTGCGAGATAGGTGCTAGAAGAAAGTATTGGGTACTTGATCTCCAATACAAATGGTAAACTATGTATGTCGGTTTGGTAAATCAACTCATGTTTCACAATGATGCTGCTTCGAAAGAAATTCTTATTTTTTCCGTTTGACACTAAAACCTACCAACGATAACGACCTGGGATTTGAGGTACACTCTCCCAAATAATAAACGGTACTCGAAAGAAAATGAATTGACTGATTAAGGTTTGATGGCATCATCCCATGAAGTCAGTGCTAACGCATTATCTAACTCTTTTAGGTGAGCTCTGATTTCATTGATAATAACAAGGATTGATTGTCAAGGAACCGGCCCAGCAGCCAATACGTTTCGTACCAAGTACCGTTTATTATTTGGGGGAGTGTACATAGTAACTCGAATTTACATATTTTTATAAAATTTAAAATAATCTTGTTCTTATGTACTGGAATAGTTTATTCTCTTTAAATATTACATTAACAAAGCTATTATGTAAGGTAGGTACATAATTACGTAACAATGACAGTAGATAATAGTAACAACAATAAATAACCACTTCAAGCAAATGAGATAATGAATGAGTGGCATTCTTGTATTGTACAAGCACAATACAAGAAAAAGTAATAAAAATAGGTTCTATTGTTAATTGTTATATAACATTAACAATATTTAGTGTAATGTACCCAGGAATGTTGGTTGATGAAAATGAATTAACTGGGTTATTTTGCAACTTAATTTTGTGTAGAAGTGAATTCACTTCAAATAAATAACTCATCGGACAAACATGCATTGCAAACCAAATCCAATCAGATTTTCGAAAAGGAGTTAACAAACAATCCTTCCAGGCTGCCAATATAGCAACAATTTAATATGCAATTTGTCTACAAGACGGGACACACAATGAAGTCGAGGTGTTAATTAGTGGCGAGTGCTCATTGGACAGTGCTCAATGGATCACTCTCATTGGCTATTTCTGCAGAATAGCCGAGGAGAGTGCACCATTGGACATTGGTTGCATTGACTGCTTGCCACTCACTGCTTACACCTAGACTTGATGACCAGTCTAGTGACATTTCTAGAAGGTACACCCACAGACAAAAATTGAATGATATTTATCTGTGGGTTTTCCATTCATTTCGGTGAAATCATGATAGATTAGCACACAATACACGTGAATATGATATCAAGATGCATCAGCTACCTCCTGAAAAATATTGTATGGATATTTAAGATATCCAGTGTCTTTTGCTCTGCTGCAATGTTGTGTAGAGTTAACGGTGCTCTTTCGTCACAATGCTGGACTTCACAGAATAATTCTATGAAAAATTTAAATAATGAGGTGGTTTGGGGAGCAGTCTGTTGGAACATGTATTCATATTTATTGCTTTTATAAGTATGATATTAGTTCCTTAGAGAGTGAATGAAAGAGTATCAATGACTGTAGTGTTGCTCCATTAATGCTGGCTTCACACATTTTTTTCTAAGCATGCTGAACTTACCAAAAATAACATCTTTGATTCCAAAAGTAGTTTAGGGCTCAAAAGAAATAAATAATCCATATGGTATAGTATTTTTCTCTGCAAACGTAATACTGCCCTATTTTGTACATCCCTCAGATAAGTGGAGTGGGGATGGTCTGCCGCAGGACGTGGAGGTAGCTGTCCGCGAATACAATGGAAGGGATGCTAAAAACAAGGGGTTTTGACCGATTTTGCAAAGCGTGGCAAAATGAGAGAAAAATCCAGAATTTATGTTGGTTGTTCTTGTTTTCTAAATATTTTCATGAGCAGTTTGATTTTCAAGACATAGGTAATGACTTCGTTACTTATTGTTGGAAACAATAAGGAGAGGGATGCCGTAGGAGAGAAAAATACTGTAAGTAATGCAATTTCAAGACCCATTCACTAAGAAAATTGACCATAAACAGTAAACTTAAGAACTTAATAGTTACATACGTTGCGATAAGAATGTTTCTTCCATGACACAACATTGATGTGTTCTTATTGGATTGCCCTTGACATGGAAAAAGCTAAAAGAAAATTATCTCAGTTGACACCTTATAAATTAATGTAATTTTCTGAAGGTATGTAGTGTACGATTAAGATTACATTACATTGTGAATGGGCCCCAACTCGCTTCCCTATTTAGACATCTTTGAACCTGGCATGTCTCTTGGAGGTCCCCTCCGTTGCGTTCTGCACCTCCAGCAGGAAACTGGTGGTGTTGTGAATGTGCGTTCCGCCCAACACGATGCGCACGCCAGTGTTGTTCTTGTTCAGCTGGTGCACGACGCACGACTCCTCGTACGTGACTCCGCCCACTAGGAACACGATCACGTCTTGGACGCGACGACTCGACTGGCCCTGGCCCAGGAACGGGAAGATGTCGTCGCGGAGCTTCATCTTGATCAGGTCCTCCAGGATTTCCCGCAGAACGGGGTTGTGCTGCGTGTACACGTTCTCCACTCCCTTCAAACCCTGCAAAGAAACAAGTATATTATTGAAAACTAAAGAAAAACAGCACTCCTCTTCATGGAGAGCAACGAATTGAGTATTGTATTAAACATAGAAGAACTTGATGATTTCAAAATTAATATAACATTAAATAGATCTTAAAACTTAGTACTATGTATTCTAATTTTCATGTGTTTCAACTTCTTGAAAAATATATCTGTAAATACTAAATATGTTAATTCTGAAGATCCCCATATCTGTATTCTGTACTAATCCACGGGGAGATAATAAATGCAATACTTACAATAGAAGTTGTGCTATATCTATCTACATAAAACCTACCTGAAAAAATATGCTCATTGACAAAATTTAGAAACCTAAAGAAACACCGATTTCAATTACAAAACACACTGAAGCTACGTTTACAGCTCAACGTGCCGACGCATCCACCTTGAAAGATCAACATGGTTTTTGTTTCAAGGTCGACGCTCCGGCGTGTCCGAGCTGAGCCACCTGATTGGCTAGCGTCGAAGCGTCAGCGCGCCCGAGCGCTCGTGTTGCCGAGCTGAAAATGTAGCTTGAGACTATAGAAATGTATGCTTGTGAATGACTTGCCTTGAAGAATCGCTTGGTGATCTTTCCCACGTCAGTCGGAAGCAGCTCCGTGTGTGTTGCGTGAGCGCCTCCGTATTCCACCATGTTGCTCACCGCCTGTAACAGCATCGCACAACACCCATTCAGCTGTTCGGCTGCACTTCTGACTCGGACATTTTTCTAGATTTTCTTCACGAATAGAAATATTCGAGAAGATTTCTTTGAGTGTTTCTTACAAGTACACACTACGGCCAACTCCTTCCCACAATCCTCCCTATCCCGTCTTGATCCCCAATTACGATGAAATTATTTATCCTCCTGCTATGAAACATAATATTGTTCAATTCCAAGTAACTAGTAATCGCACCAACACATGTATATAAATGAAAAGTTACCTCCGCTAAATGCTGGGGAACGCCCCTCTTCTTCAATGCTTGAATCAGTCCCGCAATATCGTTGTGTGGATGTTTCTCATAGTGCAGGGCGTAGAGAAGCACGAGCCGAGTGGCGTCCAAATCTCTTATCCGATCACTGCCGACCATTCGTCGCACAGACTGTGGAGACAGCAAACATTTTTTTAAGTTAAACTTATGTTGTATTGTTCAATATGTGTGATGGGGAAAATACATAAATAACAAGTTATTCTTTTTAATTGTTCAAATTGCAACGGCTCTATTCTAGAACTTTAAATTCCCAATTCTGGCTGGAACTCGATTCCATGCAATGTTTCGACCTTGTTCTCTTCCGCAGGAGATTTGGTTTGAACTTTGGGTGAGCATTGGCTAATCGGAGATTTTTAAGTTATTGAATGGCCACTGATCAGTCACAGGACACAAGCAAGGACCATGTTTACCTAAAAGAATAGACCATTCTAGAATTTATCTGTGAGGCCTAGTTTCTAAGAAAATTCACTAGCAGTTCGGTTGTCCAGTTGACGATTTTCAACAATAAGTAACGAAGTCAATACCTATATATATCTGGAAAATCAAACTGCTCATCAAAATATTTAGAAACCAGAACCACCAGCATAAATTATGGATTGGTCAATCAGACAATACAAATTTGTGTTTCAAATTTCATAATGGTGTCACAATATGCAAGGTGAGGGCCATTTGCAAAAGCATGTTCTCACTCTAGACACTTAAGGTAGTACTCACTTGTAGATGCTGTGAATGCTCACTCTGACAAGCCAGCTCTTGTTCCAGCTCCGATACTTGCAGCAAACTGTGCTTCGACACCAAGGAAGAGAGTTCCCCCACCACTGTAACATGCTTCGATACCGTGCCGGACATTTTCTGAAACACACACACACACATTATTACCAACAGCGTGACGATTCTGAACACTCTCATTTGCATTTCTGCATTTCAATAAATAACTTTATTTATTATTATGGATTCGCCACGAATCATTTCGGCGTAAAGTTATCCTTACGGTTGTGAAATGGATTCGAGCCGTATCCATCATTCAAATACCTAGGTTAAAGCACCTAATGTCCTCGAAGAATGATAATGTGGTTGTATCATTCTTTGAATCACATATTTAATTTAAATTATAAAACAACTCAACAAACTGAATTGTACTCACCTTGAAATGTGGATATGTCTCCACAAAGGTCTTCATATCTGCAATACTCTCCACTTTCTGATGATTCTTGGCTTTCTTCTGAAACTCTTCCATGAGTTCTTTGATTGTTTGGCCGATCTCGCCGAAGTTCAGATACAGATTGTTTGCGTAGAACTCGTCTTGCTCTGCGGACAGCACGACTTCCTTCAGGTCCTTGGGTATGCCGGGAACGTTGGACAGATCTACTCGGTTGTTGGATATCGTCATCAGCTCGTGCACCATCGCCTGGTAGTTCCACTGGTTCAGCAGCGGAGTAATTGCATCACCGCGACGATCCAAGATTAAGAGCAGCGGAGGGATCTCAGTTTGACGGAAGTCGAATAGCGAAGATTCTTTCGACAACGTTTCCTACGAGTAATAAGATTCACTCATTAGTCGACATCTTTAAGTACCTAACATTTGCATAGCTTCACTACAACATTGAATTAAAGGAGGAGGAATATATATTATCTATACACTGTGATTGACCTCTGGAGAAGTGAATTACCACTAGGAAAACGCTCGAAGGTTTGTACGAAGGTACAAATATTACGAAGATACATTAATTTGTACATTAGTTTGAATAATACCTGCTCTACAGGCCTTGGACCTGATTCTGAAGCATCAAGAAATGTCCTTAAAATGACAATAACATTTTAAGATAACAACAGATTAGTCTGAAAATTGGCAAAAATAGGTACCTATAATGTTGGTCTCAATGACCATGCAAAGTTTTAAGTTGATTGGTCAAACGGTTCTTGTTGAAATTTTAATATTCACAAGATACATAGATGGTTTTAAATTTTAACCAATGGAAGGAATGGCTGAAACTTTATAAGATTGGGGACAACTTTGCAAAATTTTAAATTGATCATAGCAACCAATCGTTTTTTTTTTTTATTTGTGCAAAATTTCAGATTGATTGGTTGTGCGGTTTGACCTGGCCAGTGCAGGCAAAAAAACACACAGAGAAAGTGCCGCCCATAAGAGTACCGTGGTAAAGCTCGCTTATTAACAAAATGGTTCTGCTTGAAAAACTGCCATATTGGACACTGGACAGCATGAAAAAAGAGTAATTTTATTTTTATAAAAAATGTAATTAGCAGGGTAATTGTGTAATTCTCATTATGAAATGCACACGTACAACTTTCGCTTCCAGCCAATAGAGGAAAAGGACAGCCTTTTCATTTCTCAAGTCAAAATGAAAGTTTACACAATCGAGCTGTAGGTCAGTGCACCTTAAACTAATGTCGGAGCATCAATCTGTTTTTAATGTATAATGTTGCATTAAATAAATTGTAGGTAACCCAACTCAAGTATTGAGTAGGTAGTGGTACACAATAACGGGAAAAAAGCTGCGTTCAGACCTCATCTCGAGCCATGGCTCTGATGACATTACAACGTCACTGGCAACACTTAAACTTGCCAATATAGTGCTTGATTATTATTGCATTCAATGTACCATAACCCCATGCCCCCACATGTGCCATGTCCCCCAATATGCTCATAGTAACCTGCTATGTAAGTGAGAGACCACACTTACTCTGATCTTCTCCGACAGTCGTTTGGCCATGTCAGAATTGTTCTGGTATCGGATAAAAGGACATTTCTTCAGAGACAGCAGCACCGAAGTGATGCCTTGGACAGTTCTGTGCAGTTGAATCGGGTCCCACATTAAACCTGAGTGAAAAGCAGACATCAGCTAGATAGATTACACTCACATAACCCAGGATTGACCCATAGTTACATCTAATTCCTACTATTTTAAAAAATAGTAGGTAGTAGCTTATAGTAGGCTGGGCACCTAGTACCTACTAGGGATGTCGGCAGGTACCCGGGTACCCGGGCGGTTCCGGGTAATCAATTACTCGGGTAATAAATAATAATCGCGGGTACCAAAAAAAAAAAAAAAAAAAAAAAAAATTTTTTTTTTTTTTTTTTTTTTTTTTTTTAGAGTGTAACTGAAAGACATTTGTTTACGCACAGTTATCAGCTGCGTCTCAGGGGGAAGCTCAACGACCTTGCTTGCTCTGGGGGGTGAGAGAGGAATGAGGAAGGAGGGGTGAAATCATGTGTCGGGAGTAGGAAGCATGGGAAAAATGCGTCTGTATTTTTTTTCAATCACACTGTAGCACAGTGAAAAAGTTGAGTCCTGGGTAGAAAGGTGCACAAATTCGTGTTTTCTTATGATTGAAGTTGTTAGTTATCAAAGAATGTTATCATGTCCTGTCCTGTTTTCTCAAATTCTTTTCAAGGACAAGCACACAGATGGCCCTAAGAGAGGGTCATTTTCTCCTCTCACGCAGCTAAGTGCCACGTGTTTATTTACCTAAACCCCTACCCCCTTACCTAGCTACCCTCCACCAAAAAAAAAAAAAAAAAAAAAACATTATTTTTTATTTTTTATTTTTTTAGGGGGGGGGGGGGGGGGGGTATAATTACCCGATTCCGACCCGAGTATTTATGACGGGTACCCGATTCCTGATTTTTAGACCCGCCGACATCCCTAGTACCTACCTGTGGTTAATTTGTAAAATAATAAGTGGGCGGACGCTGGCGATGTCTGGGAAACATATTTGCCTACGAAAACAATGGGGAGGGGGGGGGGGGGGTTGGGGGGAAGAATGTGGGAAAATATACAAAATAATTTTGAATTTCATGACCAAATTTGGTACCTTTCTATGCAATTTGTACACAATTTTAAGCAAATTTTTACTTATGAAAAATAAGTGGGCGGACGACGTCCACCCTGAAAAAAGAGTGAGGGGACGCGTCCGACCTTGTCCGCCACCAAATTAACCCCTGCCTAGTACCTAACTACCCACCATGTAACTAAATTAATTGGTAAAGTGTTCAATCATTGACAAGCTTACCTTGAGAGCAAGATGGAATGTTCAAAGAGAATAGATGTGGATTCACGGCCAGATAATCACCGTAGAACTCCTGGATTTCTCTGACAACTTCATGTTCATCAGACTCAGCCAGTATCTTGATGTCAGCCTTTGCAATTATGTTGCTGAAATCTACACACAAGCATGCATTTAGTACTCGAGCTTCTAAATGCTTACTACTTTACAGTCTTTGTAGCACTAGCTTAGTTTTTTAGAGATCTGGACAAGTGCATGCAACATATTGAAAGTAAATATGGGTCTATTCACAAAAAGTTATGGTACACTCACACTCGACAGACCATTTAATAATTGTCAATTGAGTATTCTTAAGTTTGAAGTTGGATCATTGATCCTTTCGCACAATACAATACAATACAATACAAGCACGCTTAGTGCTTAATTTGGCTCGCATGGTGCATTCAATTTATCAGTTTTTAAAATCAATCTGGGGCCCTAGCTAGACGTAATTTTCTTGAAGGGCTGTAATAACCTAACTTACGGAGGAATGGAGAGTTATTGCCTTTTAGACTAGGTAATCGAATACTGTCTACCTACTTGCAACCTCAGCTCAAAGAAGCAGCACTAGAAGATTTAACTACATGTGCATAGGCAAACTGACAACATATTTAATCTAAAAACAGTATTGCTTACAAATGTAATACACTCCAAACTTTGGATATCTTAGCTCTTTAGACAGGTAGGCAACGTTTTCTTTTGTCGGCCGCAGAAAAACGATACATTTGAGATGTTTCATAGGTTCTGGTGAGCCACTGTAATCTATTCGTTCAAAAAGATAAACTTCCTTTTGTAATATCTCCGACTGGCTGTAAACCATGCTGACAATACTCGTCTGAAATGAAATAACAGGAAAAATAGGTAGAAATAATGAACTCATTCGAGTTCCACAAACTTCACCATAACCTAACATATTGTGTTAAATTACCGTGTATTTGTCCATTAGTAGCACTTTCATGCCAGGACCACTTTCCTCGGTCATTTTTGTTATGTACATCTTCACAGCGACTACTACGTTCATGATTATATATGTTATTGATACTTAATTAAAATAAATTGACAACTGTTTGACGTTTATTCCACCATCTTCCTTTAATTTCTACAGCTAACAGTGTTGCCAAACTTATAGGATATCCATGATTTTTAGGCGGCGATTTTGAACACGATTTGAAGTGTCGTATGAAAATCAAGAAGTACATTTTTATTTCAATCTATATTAATCTTCTTATAATTCTATTAATACATCAAATATTATTGTACTAGGTAAATCATATTATTAGAATGACACAATTAGATTGACACATTAGAATGGTCATTAGAATGACCATGTAAAGTAGCAAAAAATGCTAATAAACACACTACTACTACTACAAACATTTTACAAAATACCTACATTTTACAGAGGTAAAATGGAAATAAACTGAACTGGACTGTTTATTGGTTCACAAGTAACAAAAATGTGAAAATTTATAGGAATTTATATAAATGTGATGATCAATATTTATATTGATCCAAATACCAAATACCAAATAAATCTCTACACCCTGAAAATGTGTTTATTTGTATATTATTTGTATGTTTCAGCCAAATCCTCCAATTAATGAAAACTTCAATAATTTTAAGTCCCTTCTTACCTCTAAAATAATATCTTCTGATTGATCGAAATTAAAAATGTTCCGACAATTTAAGTTCAAATTGTGCATAATGTGTTGGTCTAGACCAACATTATCTCATATCATATAGGTATTAGGTACACACATTGACTTTTTATGAGTTTTGAGACTTTGTATGGCCAAAATTTTTAGTATTTTTTTATCCAATTTTCAGACTGTCGTCATCTCCCAAACTCATTCTCATTTCAAGGACATTTTATAAATTGAATATCCATTTTCTTGTATCGATAGATTTCAACAAAAAATATGGCGGACAGAATATCCTACATACCTACTATCAGGAAAAAAATAAAACAATGCCAACGTATACTATTTTAAAGGTAAGGAACCCAAATCGATTCAAGTATTTTTCATTTTCTGCTGACAAAATTGAAAACTCATAACATTTAATTCATAATGATATTTCAATAATTGTTTTTGGATTGGCCGGGGGGAAGGTTAGTATGGTCTGTAACCTCTATTTTTTTCGTTTAATATTTCCTTAGTCATTTCTTGACATAGGTAATTATTTAGAATCTTCTCTACATGTTCCCTCCTCCAATAATTAATCCGGTCTCTGGAGTCTCTGTTTGATCTTGTTCCACGCTTCACGTCCTAAAAATAACAGCCAAAAGAGCAGCCAAGCTCTTCCATAGAAAGAAACAACACTGAAAAGTGATAACATCTATAAAAAGCACACATCTGTTTCTCAGAGGCAGCAGGACCGAAGTCAATTTCAATGTATTATTGAGGTAATAACAGTAAATGCAAAAGTGCAACAAGTGGAAAAAATGCTGATTTTGAATAATATGAACATTTGAATAATAATTTGGTGAACTCAGAATTTGACAACGGCAAAACACCAGAAAGTCATCACAAAAAGACGATTTTAAGAGGATATAATCATAACGTCACTTTCTTCAACAGTCAGTATCAAAACAACTGTGTCATGCAAAGCAACTAGATCTATTCTAGTTGTCACAAGATTTTTTAAACTCACATTCTTTTCCAGTATCATAATATGAATCTCTTGTGCAACTATTGGTCTAATCAGTTACTTCGTTTGACGTGAAATGCGAAAAGAACACACACAAAGAGATTTGAGCCATAAGTGTCAAATGAAGACACTCGCTCGTTTTAAATCTACAGCTCAATGTCTAAACCATCGGACACATTAGGTCTGTTCGTTCGCTCTGCACTAGTGAGACCGGAATTACACTGGCCGACACTCGCCCCATGCCGAGTGTGGAAAGTGTCTACACCTTTTACACTTTTTGTCGGTCGAACAGTTCAAGTGTAGCCAGTGCAGAGCGAACGAACAGACCTAATGTCTACTTCTGCGAGAGTGGAGAGTAGCTGTCAGCCAATGAGAGAGCTGCTCTCTACTCTCGCAGAAGATTTTGAAAAGACTTACAAGATTTTGAGTCACATCCGAGATGAAACTTCCTCTGTAAACTAGGGAGTATCAGACGACATGGCTCTCGACAACGTACACAGATTTCGTTGCCTCGGAAGTTTGTTTATGTCCAACGTTTGCATGAATAAGATCGAGAAAAATAATGGTTAACGTTTAACAATAATTGCCCAATATGCAAATGAACAACCTCAATACGACAGAATAGCAGATTTGATAATAACTACTCCATTGCTTTGACTGCTAGAGTTATATTTTGTCTTCTTTCTTTCAAGTCCTGGTCCATTTTTTCCCACTGAGAACAATTAATGCATGAATTGTAGTTGTAGTTGGGATGAGTAAGGCTGGTACAGAAAACGAGAGTGGAGGTTTAAAGGCCTGATCACAGCGCAACATTGTAAATTAGAAATTAGAAAATAATTGAAGTTGACAACGATTTACCTTCATTGACGCTTCAATCCCAATAGTTTGGCATAAGACATAACAAATATGTTAAAAGAGCAAAAACTTTACAAGTTATCGTCATAAGTAAATGCATAAGTTTAAGTTTACGTTGCTTTGTGAACGGGCCTTCACTCATCTTCCAATATCAATGAAATATATTATATTTGGTGTTTTGTGGCAAGATATTTACGATATTATGAATATAAATATCAAGATGAGATTATTGCCTTCAAAATTTGACATAAAGCTTACATTAAACTATGTTTACACACAAAAACACTCAACATCAAAGCGACCCAGCAATGTCTTTGCACTCACTTCACTACTCGCAACACAATATCAATTACTACTGGCTGAGAGAGTCCGTTTGCTCGCAGGCAAAGCAATAGGTACTACTTAAGAGAATCTGTGGCAAGTATTAAATAAATTAACAACGAGGATTTAATTATACAGAAGATACGCGAAATCACAGGGGAGTTAATCTTTGTTCGTAGAAACTAACTCAACACTACAAAAGAATTAGTTTTGAGGTTGATAACAACCAATGTTTGTGCAGAATTGGCAAGTATCATCACTGTCTGAATCAATCACAACTCTTCTTCGTGAAGCCTGTTCACGTCCAAGAACTAGCCATCGCAGTTCCTCTTGCTGAAGATGTCGAGGAACCAATCACAACCCTCCCTCGTCCAGGGCGGTGTCCATGTCGGTGACTATGAGACCCATGATCTCGCGATGCTTGGACGTCTTGCTGAAGATGTCGAGGAACCAATCACAACCCTCCCTCGTCCAGGGCGGTGTTCATGTCGGTGACTATGCGACCCATGATCTCGCGATGCTTGGACGTCTTGCTGAAGATGTCGAGGAACCAATCACAACCCTCCCTCGTCCAGGGCGGTGTTCATGTCGGTGACTATGCGACCCATGATCTCGCGATGCTTGGACGTCTTGCTGAAGATGTCGTCGAGGAACGGGGCGCAGGCGAGGAACTCGAAGACGGAGTCGACGCGGGCGAGCGACTTCTCTGACAGGTGGTTCTGGATGAGTTGGGTGATCGAGGCGCGACACTCGGCCAGTACTTGTAGCATGTAGTTCCGGTCGTAACTGAAGTCAACCTACGCAAGAGGAAATACACGATAATAATATAATATCACAGAAATTAATGAATGCGTGTGATTCTATCACAATGAGTAATTTTCATGATTCTTTTCGATGTTCCTCAAATGTTTCACCAAGGATTCGATCTTGATCCAAAATCTCAATTGAGTTGTAACAACGCGATCGAAATCTGAATCATGATCAAGGTTAAACAAAATAAATTGTGAATTTTAATACAAAGAACATGCAAAATAATGCTCGAATTTGCATGTAACAAGCATTTTAAAGTTCAGCTTTATACTTGCCGCCATTTTGATTTCAATTGTACTAATTGAACTGATTCATGATCGAATCCTAAGTGCGAGATATGACAGTTGTCTTGGGTCACAAAATACATCGCATAGAGTTTGGTTGTTCAGCTCCATGTTCGTGTTTTATAGCAATTCTATGCGAGGTATCTGTAAATTCAAACTGCTTGTGAAGGGTTTATTATTAAGCCAGGGCCACTGAGAAAAATCTGAATTGTTTATTCTAAAGCATTGAGATAGTGTCCAGTTCGCACGCTACCATGTAATTACATGGTATATTATACCAACTTACTATATATTACTAATACCTGCTTACTTATTATAAATAAGTAAATAACATGTTCATACTAACTACCTACACCACGAACGAAGAAGATCGATTCACAAAACAAAGATAAAAAACAAACAATTAGCGCTCAATTTCTCGGGAAAAGTATGCGATTTTCAAAACTCGATTTGCAAAACGACCACTTCAAAATCAGGCACACCGGATTGGTTGATTGAATGCACTGTAATACGAAGCATTTTATAGGCTGCTTTGAACTACTGTAAAGACGCATAACTACCTCGTAGAAGCTGATGACTGCCATGGCCGCGGCCCGGAATCGAACCCTGAACCTGTCGGCCTGCTTGAGCTCGTCGTCGCTGAACTGATTGTTGCGGTACAAGACGCCGATCTTCACCACCACCTTGATCATGTTCTTCACCAGCTTCTCCGCCTCCTTCTTGTTGCCGGTCTGAAGCAGACGAAACATACCTACATTAGTATTTAAGACATTTCAACAGTTTGTTTACTTGGAAGTGCTGAGCATTATATTTTGTTATATTCCAAGATGTTCCAATTGTGCAAGGTCAAATAATAGACTAAAATCTAATATTAAAACAGATCATGAAGCTTCAGATTTTAATAAATGCAATACATATAAATTCATTAAACAAGCTCAAGTGAATAAAATTAATACGGACACTAATGTATAGCAATTAATTAAAGAAACCAAAATGTCAAACTGCCATATCATTTACTTAAATTCTCAAAGTTTTCTAAGCCATAGGGATGAGATTGTTCGGTTGATGAGTGTGAATACTCCTGATATTGTTTGTTTAACTGAGACACATGTTACCTCTGATGTTGAAAAGAATGAAGTTGTTATTGATGAATATAATTTAATGAGGTGTGATTCTAATAGCCGCCATACTGGAGGTGTTATGATTTATTTAAGAAAGGGTTTAAAACACAAGAAAATCATCAAACATGCTAAGAACCATGATTTTTGGGCATTAGGTTTGACAGTAGATTGTGCTTATGAAAAGAAGTTGATATGTGTATTGTATAGGTCGCCTAATGGGAATATCATTGAATTCCTTTCTTTCTTTGAAGAGTTGCTAGAGAAAATCTTATCTTTTAACCTCACATCAACAATATTGGGTGACTTTAATGTTGATTTACTTAAAGATTCAACGTACAGCAACAGGCTGAGTAATATAATTTTGAAATCTGGACTAAAACAAGTTATAAAGGATCCTACCAGAATATCTAAAACTAGTAAAACACTAATTGACCTTGTTATTACTAATGATTATAACTCTTTTGTACACATGAAGGGGTACCCTGTAATTACGGACCACAATATAATATATATTGATTGTACTAGAAAAAAGAGAAAGTATCAAGAGCCTGTTTCTTATGTAATTCGAGATTTTAATAATTTTAGTACTGAATACTACCAGAGTGAACTTATTAAATGTGACTGGATGGACCAACCTGAAGATGTAAATGTGATAGCTAATAACTTGGTAAATAAGATGGTTAAGTGTTTAGATACTGTAGCTCCCAAAAAGACTGTGTCTAAAGGAAGGAAACGACACATAAATCCATGGTTCTCTGAGGAAGTGGAACATGTATTGAGTGAAAGAGACAGATTGTTTAAAATATTTAAAATTAGTAATACGAGTCAAGCGTGGGAGGAATACAAAACACAGAGAAATAAGGCTACTGATTTCATTAGAAAGAAAAAAAGCGAGTTTTTACATTCTGAGATTGATGAAGCAAAGGGTAATAGTAAACGAATGTGGAAAACTTTAAAGAATATTATAAAAACTGATAACAACAAAGAAGTGGTTAAAAAAATTGTGTTTGATGATGGGCAATGTAAGGATGCTGCAACTATTGCTAATAAATTTAACAAGTACTACATTGATAGTATTAATGAAATTGTAAGCAGCATTCCAGACAGTGGTAGAGAAGATATGATCAATCTTTGTTTGTATACTGATAGTGAAATGTGTAATTTCTCTAAAGTTAGTGTCCGTAATCTAGCGGACATTGTTTTGGACCTTCCAAACAAAGGTTGCACTGATGATGGGATAAATGCTGATATTTTAAAGGTTGCTTTCCCTGTCATTAAATATGAGCTTCTGAAGATAATTAACGAATCATTACTAAAGGGGATTTTTCCTAACCAATGGAAACTTTCAACTATTGTGCCTATACCAAAAGTTGTGAATACTACTAAAGCTTCTGAATTTCGTCCCCTTAATATGTTGCCAGTATATGAGAAAGTTTTAGAGAAGGTAGTTCATAAAGATTTATATAGCTACTTGAATGTTAATAATCTGTTATGTGACCAGCAATCTGGCTTTAGGAATAATCACTCTTGCGAGTCTGCAGTTCAATGTGTAGTGTCTGAATGGAAAGAGGAAATGGACAAAGGGAAGATAGTAGTAGCTGTTTTCTTAGATCTTAAGCGTGCATTTGAAACTATTGACAGAGACATTTTATTGAAGAAATTAGAATTTAATGGAATATGTGGAAATGTTTTAAAGTGGTTCCAGTCATATCTTAGTAATCGCGTGCAGAAAGTTAAATGGAATGGTATTTTTTCCAATGAAATGAAGAATGACTTAGGGGTACCCCAGGGATCTGTACTGGGTCCCCTCCTGTTTTTAATATACATAAATGACATGCCTAAACTTTTTAAATATTCTAGTGTTCATTTGTTTGGGGACGATGCAGTTATATATTTTGCTGGAAACAATTACGATGATGTCATTGATATAATTAATATTGAATTGGAAAGGGTTGTTGAATGGCTAAATCAACTCAAGTTGAAACTTAATTGTACTAAATGTAAATCATTATTGATGAGCACAGATCCTAAAATTATAAAGAATGGAGTTACTAAACATATTATATTGGACAGTGTCGAAATTGAAATGGTTCAACAGATGAAGTATTTAGGTGTAATAGTAGATAGCCAACTGAAATTTGGTCCCCATATAAATTACATGTGTAAAAAGATTTCCAAGAAAATAGGTTTTATGGGACGTGTGAGCAAATCTCTATCATTATGGACTAAATGTTTGATTTATAATACGATTATCTTACCCCATTTTGATTACTGTGCCACTTTATTAAGTATTAATAATTCTGACATGGACTCGTTACAGAAGCTTCAAAATAGAGCTATGCGTATTATCCTTAAAGTTGACAGACTCACTCCAATAAACTTTATGTTGAATGAACTTAAATTCTTAAATGTTAAAGAAAGAGTGAGACTAGCCTCAGTTATTTTTATTTATAAAATAGTTCATAATTTGTTACCATTATACTTACAGAACAAAGTTGAACTAATAAGTGACATTCATTCACATTGTACCAGAGCCAGTACTAGTAATAATATTTTTATTGATTTTAAAGCCAAAACTTCAACCATAAAATCTCTTTTTGTTCAAGGTGCTAGGCTCTACAATGACATTCCTGTATCCTACAGGAGCATAGTAAATATTAAAGTGTTTAAATCAATGTGTATAGAATTTATAAATAAGGGACGAGCATAGCAATATGCGATATGATTTTAAATTATTGTTATTGTTTATTCAAATGTATATATTGACATGCATATCAATGTAATTTTGAATGTCTAAAATGTGTATTCCTGAAAGCGTTACGCTTACAAATAAATAAAATAAGACTGATTCAGAAATTATATTGGTTTCTAAAAACAGCATATTAATTTTTATAGATAGGTATTCATGTTGTTACCCCAGCGACGGTGCCAGGGTGTGGGTCAAAATTGTCTCCTGACCCCCCCCCCCCCACTCCCCCCTCCAAATATTGGTTCTGTCAACCCTAAGAAACATGTTTAAATGTATAGATGGTTGCTTTTAAATGGGAGGATTAATTGGGTAAAATTTAAAAAATAATAAAAACATGTTGTTTTTTTCTATAAAATTCTTGAAATGATTCTAATGCTTTGACAAGTCTTCCCCCGGTATTAACATTACTCAACATTCCAATCATGCACGCTTGTTCACCGTAGCAAAAATTGGCGTTGTCCTGCATGTTGCCTTTCAACAGACAATCATTTTTAAATATTGTTGGCTGTACGTTTTTTTCTTATTTTATTTTAGGGTAGGGAAACATTTTAGAAAATTTGAGTGTACTTGATGTTTGCAGCAGCTAAACTACTAAGTAATTTCTGTTCGTTTCCGCTGCAGTACTCACATAGCTCTTGGCCAGCTTGTAGACATTGTCCAGGAGTCGCGCTGTCGTGTCGTCGATGAACACTTTGGCGACGCTTTTGTTGGACATCCGACTCAGAATCTTCTTCTGCGCTCGCAGACCGAGGTCGCTCCCCTTGGAGCCTTCCGCCATCGCTGTAAATGCAGATCATGACTTAGTAGCCATCGCTGTAAATGCAGATCATGACTTAGTAGCCATCGCTGTAAATGCAGATCATGACTTAGTAGCCATCGCTGTAAATGCAGATCATGACTTAGTAGCCATCGCTGTAAATGCAGATCATGACTTAGTAGCCATCGCTGTAAATGCAGATCATGACTTAGTAGCCATCGCTGTAAATGCAGATCATGACTTAGTAGCCATCGCTGTAAATGCAGATCATGACTTAGTAGCCATCGCTGTAAATGCAGATCATGACTTAGTAGCCATCGCTGTAAATGCAGATCATGACTTAGTAGCCATCGCTGTAAATACAGATCATGACTTAGTAGCCATCGCTGTAAATGCAGATCATGACTTAGTAGCCATCGCTGTAAATGCAGATCATGACTTAGTAGCCATCGCTGTACACTGCCTCTTAGCACCAATATGTCTATACGTTTCATTTCTCAGCGAGTCGCTCCAGATTCTCTGAATAGTATTGTTTTACATCAATTTGCCATATTTTACACCTTTTCACAGGAAAGTGTTTGAAGTGCAGTACTCCAAGTGCAATGACGTTCATGCAAATTCACTTGTACGTGAAATGCTCAATATCAAAACATTATTTACTTGCAGCATTCAAAATATACAATTTTCTCATATTTTAACAAATTTACAGTGAAGTCTGGTTTTGGTTTTATCCATGGGAATTAAAACGTCCAATTTTGTCGTCAGAAACATGATTTTAAACAAAATTGTTCTAAAAATAAACAAAAGACCAGTGTATAAAATATTAACTACCAAGAAAATGCTTTGATCATGTAACGGTTACATTTAAAAATAAATTTAGATAACATACAGTCAGAAAAATAATTGTTTTGTTTTTAAGAAGAAGCATACAAAAAAATAAACAGAAGCTATGCCAGAATTAAAAGTGTTGATTGAAGGCATTCGCTTCATTTATAGAACATGAAAGAATCCTCGACATTCACGCGTAGTTTCCGAAGATCACAGCGTCTCGCGAGTTGTGTTTGTCCATGTTTCGATTGGCCACCCACACCAAGACAAGACACTGGCAAGTCTTCAGGGCCGCGCGCTTGGCGGGAACAGATCTCTGCACTGTTCTCGCCAGTGAATCAAGTACTCATTACTGTAATCTGCAGCACCACATCAAGATGAGTGAACAGACGAGCACACAAACAATGACGTAACGGTTTCCTTCCGTCGGCTATTTATATCTGTCACTGCCAAACGTATGCACAATTTTATTAATGTAATTAATCTTATGTTTGCAATGAAGACTTCCTTATATTCTTTATTTTTCCTGTCTAGTCTTTAAATCAGTTTGTATATAGTAATAGTGGCGAATGTCTTCCTTTGAATATCGTGCGATTAGCTATCCTGACACATTGCTAAAGAACGTTAGGTAACAATAAAACCTAAAGAACAGCAACTTAAAAAATCACGATCTTCCTTTTTAAACATTTCAATTCAACAAATTAATTTAGTTGCATCACTTCACTCCATCATTTCTCACCTTAAAAAATATATTTACTCTGTTGAGCAGATACGCCCGCAAACTCTAATTTGCTCGCGATAATCTTTTCAAAGCATGATGTCAGATGTTTGATGACAAAACAGAGAAAAAAGCAGACAGCGAGCATGGAGGCTTTGATCAGAACGAAACAGCCACCTCAACTAATTCTTCTTAAAAAAGGTATGAATGTAATTAAAGCACGCAGCTTAGTCCGTGGGTGTACATGCTAGAATGCAGGAAGGTCGGAACATCGATAACTCGCAGCTATTCTAAGATCCATCAATCAGTAATTTCTGTGTGATGCACCAATGTAAGGGCATGAATCGGAAACTATTTACGTCCGCGTTTCTCCGTCTCTGATTTCCTCGTAGCTGTGTCTGCAATAATCGATCTACTAATAGGTATTCTCTTCCAAGCAGTAGAAACGAACCGTCATCATAATTCATTCACTTAATTCCTTTTTAATTCGAGATCGAGAGGAATTACGCAATGATCTAGTTCGTATTCGTAGCTGATTGCCGACTAACGCATTTATTGCATTCGATCTAAATGCAATCTAAGTGATAAGTGCGGTTAACGGCTTTTCCAAGTCCCTCAATCTGAAAGAAAGGATTATAGAACTAGGGATGGAGCTAACCTGGATTTTGATATCGACTATCGATATCATTTATATATCGATATATATCGATATATCGATATCGCGATATATCGATATATTGAAATATTGAAATATCGAAATATCGATATATTGAAGTATCGATATATTGAAATATCGATATATTGAAATATTGAAATATCGAAATATCGATATATTGAAATATCGAAATATTGAAATATCGAAATATTGAAATATCGAAATATTGATATATGACAATATTGATATATGACAATATTGATATGACAATATTATATTTCGATGTAGGTATGGAAATATTGATATATCGCATAAATGCCTTAAATTGCTCCTAAAACTGATAGGAAAATCAAAAGAAAATTTAAATAGAAATAACAGAGCCGTTGCAAAATATAGGGTCACCGGCCAGATAAGAAAGAAATGTGAATAATCTGAGAAATTGTCCTAAAATGTGATAAACGCTGCACTGCAAATATGAATTATTTTGCCATAGTAGGGTTAAACTTCAATTAAGAATATAGTTGTATCATACGGTAAAGTTTCGATATATCGATATTTCAATATATCGATATTGCAATATTTCGATATTTCAATATTTCAATATATCGATATTTCAATATTTCGATATTTCAATATTTCGATATTTCGATATTTCAATATTTCAATATTTCGATATTTCAATATTTCAATATATCGATATTTCAATATTTCGATATATCGATATTTCAATATATCGATATTCAATATATTCAGGTATCGACATTTCGATATTTTTTTGATATCGATATATATCGATATATCGATATTTTCTCCATCCCTATATAGAACCATGGAACAGGGACAAGAAGGAGCTAATTCCATGGTCAGAATTTAGATCGTGATTATTTCAATAAAACCTCGTGTTGGTACCAATAACGGAGTGATAGGTACCTACTAGCTACATAAATACTTGTTTATATTTCAACCAATCTGTTTAAAAATGAAATATCGACTGAATCTAAAGATTTTCCAGCTTTCCTATTGGCCATTGGATTTCCCATCTATCTCCTGTTTGTTTCTGTCCAGGGGGCTTATTCTTGAAAAAGTTATCACGTCTTAACTCCAAGTTATGATGTCATAAGGAAATTTTTCCTATCTCTCACCATGTTAATATTATGACTTTCTTATGAGTCATTACTTATGACGTGATAACTATTTCAAGAATAACCATCCAGGTCAAACCACCAACTATCGATCTGAAAATCATAACCAACGCGGTCGCAAGTATAGACATTTTATAGCATAATCTTCCGATTGAAAAGTGAAAATGACCCCTTGGACCAAGATGGAAATTCTGCATGGCCATTGAGACCAAATTTACGTCATGAAGTTTTATGACATTTTAACCTTATTTTAAAACAGCTTTCAAATTTGATCTATCGATAAAGTGTCTATACTATGAAATACTTAGATCAGAAACTAATGCCCAGTAATACGCGCGGTCTTTTTCGACTGAGCGAGTCTACAGGAAAAAATCCTTTTACACCTTCGGTAAACAAACCGATGCAAAACATAATCTTGGCATTCTAACTGACTTCTGAACTAACAACTGTGTGGGCGGTATTTAGTCAGTGATGTTTGTACTGACGAAGCGATTATAGCAATGAATCCGACATTGTAAGGCAAGTTAACTTATATCATGACGTGTCTAGGAACAGTCTTGAGGTATGATAAGATAAGAGGCTCATGGCAATGCAACAAACTCCTTGCAACTAATATAATAATATCTATGCGACAGGGAAGTAGTTCAAGGGGAATGACATACATTTAGAAGCGATGAAAGGAAAATTGTATTTTTTCCGCTCAGAATTGCTGGAAATGACGCATTTTGTGATTGTCCTCTTTCGATTATTGTGTTTTCATCATCGTCAACATATCTACTTCCATTCTCCTCGGGACGACCTCAGGTTTTATCTGTCGAATAGACCTCAACTGCAAATCTTTCTCATTGTCCGAATGGTCTCATTCGACAAAAACTGTCACTCATTTCTAAAGGTACGTTTACAGCTCAACGTTCGACCATAGACATTTATACTCACTGAACGCAGTGAGTATAAATGTCTATGGTTCGACGTTCGACGCTCGACGCTCAGCGCTAGCGCTGAAAGATGAACATGGTTTAATTTTGACCTTGAACGCCAGCGCTCGGCGTTGGCCAATCAGGAGGCTCAATGTCGAGCGCTGAGCGCCGAACGTCGAACGAACGCCGAGCTGTAAACGTACCTAAAGAGTATTCACTCAAAGTGTGTTTACAATTGCAAAGTAATCGAGACTTTAGAAAGAGTATCTCTCACATAAAAAGCAAAAATAAAGCTGGGTCCACATAGACCTTTTTTGATTTTTTTTTCTTATAGCCAATCACAAGTCCCGAAACCGCTCACGGCAGACTTGTGATTGGTTAATAAGAAAAGAAAACGGAAAACACAAAACGCAAAAACGGTCTATGTGGACCCGGCTTAAATGTACACTCGGCAAAACAACGATCATTTTTTTCTGCTAAGTACGAATGTTGGCTACAGGTCATAAACTAAAGCCCAATTTACACGGAGCTACTTCTTGACTTCTGTACCACACTTCTTGATGGAAATAAGAGCATAATGATATAAAAGTTGAGCTCAAGTTCTGTGACAAGAAGTTGCATCGTGTAATGAAAAATGGGAATGTGACACAGAAGGTGTACAAAAAATTGTACCGTGTAAATCAGGCTTAAAGGTATTCTTATAGGTCAATAACTAAAACGACAACAAGGATGATAACGAACCATATCATTCC
The DNA here is from genome assembly GCA_934045905.1 of Leuctra nigra. Classification (NCBI taxonomy): domain Eukaryota; kingdom Metazoa; phylum Arthropoda; class Insecta; order Plecoptera; family Leuctridae; genus Leuctra; species Leuctra nigra. The sequence goes on along the minus strand of OW203764.1, from coordinate 6,404,546 downwards.
GACGCGACCTTGTAGAGTCTGTTATATATATTTTCGCATCAGGTCGCGTCACTGCGACTGCTGTAGGTAATGAGCGATGATGACGACGACTTACCTCTAGGAGGCGGTGGTGGCGTCGTGGGTGCAGGTGGCTCAGTGCTTTCAGGAGGCTGTGCAGATGACGCTTCCAAGTACTCCGCTATTGACATCAACCTGCGGTGCCGACGACACGGGGCAAACAAAATAATCAAGCAAACTAAAATAGTGCGTTGAAGAAATAAACAACAGCAAACGATGTGCAGAAATGTTTCGCACGCGTTTCGTTTGATTTACACACGCGTGTGTGTTTGAAATGTGTGGAGAAATGTTTTATGTCTATTTGTAATTGGAATATCCTTGCAGAGAACGTAGAAAATTTTCTAAATAGAAAATGAATCATGGTGAAATTAGTTCGACTTGTGGCTTGACTTTTGCAGCAAAATGTTAGTATGCATGGGCGTCCACGGGGGGTGAGGGGGGGGGGGGGGTTGCTCCTCCTGGATGTCAGGAAAACATACATTTTGTGGTGTTTTACGTATAGTTTCATTATGTGAACAAAATGTTGAAAAAAACATTTCAAATGGCCAAGAAACAAAAACTGCCCTGCGGTGCAAGGCCTTCCACCACCCCAAAGTGTATTTTTTTTTTAAAAATATTTCATTTTAAACAAAATTTACCTTATAACGTCTCAAAATTGATTACAAAAAGTCCAAAAACCAAAAACGCTCTGCGGGGCAGGGTTGGAGGTATAGTCAAGGAAACTATGGTTCATACTCTATCTCTCTCTGCTCCATATAAAACATGTTTTTGTTATGGGTCAGAGAGAGGCAGAGTATGAACCATCTAGTTTCCCTGACTGTACACCCCAGGAGAAGTTGTATTCCTTGACTTGTCCCCCCCCCCCCCCCCCCCCCCACTACCCCTGCAGAAATCATGCAGACGCCCATGTTAATATGCTTAATTGATACAATTATTGTCATACAGAAAAAAATGTTTGAGAATTGGAAAATGGCTTCCAAACAATGTTGATAATTTTGTTGAAATATTGCCTAAACTTAGCAAAATCACCAATTTCAAGGTCAAGAAATCAAAATGTACAAAATCATTGCAAAACATAATTGCCTCGAGAAAATTTGGAAACGGTATCAGTTAAAATCCTAATCCCATAATATTTCAAATAGAAAATGAGGGTCAGACAGAATCAAACAGCAAGAATTCATAAAAGTTGCGTGATAATATTATGTATTCCTAAATCTCCTGAGAGTGATAAGAATGAAATTCTGATGCTATAAAGTGAAGTTTTCCACAATAAGATGATCAAGGTCCCGAATAGAATAATATAAATAACAGGGATCGAATTAACTAATTCAAACAATCTTTGAAGTTATCTTTCGCTATTATACAATTATACAAAGAATTTTCCTACATATCCGAATCAGTCAAATCTAACCTCAGTTCAACACAATACTTCATATGAAGCCAGCGTTATGTTAACATAACATGAGAATCTACTTTATCCCACACATTGTTCTTCAAAACCAACATTATTATGCCATTGTTGAACCAACTCACCCGCTCATTGTTTCGGTTCCAAGCTAACTCAGCAAGTCAACGTACAACACTGTCGAGCAATCGTCACATCGACAACGTAGTCAAAATTATCGCTCAGAATAATGGGGAGTGCGACATTGTGGCTAAGGTTAAGTGATAACCGATAAGCTTCGCTGAAGAATTAGTGGAATATGTGAAGCTTATTGCTCATTTTATGAGGAAAGTGATAAACTCTACCTTCAACACGAAACCAATAACAATGACGTAAGAGAAATGAAATGTTGATGAATTATTGAATTGCAACCGCGCTATGGTGAGCAACACCCATTGCGTGTGTGGAGGTGCGAGTTATATTCGTACTCATGTCATTACTAATTGAAACGCATGGAGCGGAACTTCATGGATTATAATCAAGAGCTCTTGTCCAAGTACGGGAGGTAGACTAGATGAAATTAAGTTCTGCCCGACGGAGTGAACCACTTGGAAAACAGTGGAACGCTTTCCAAAAAAATATCCAAACAAAGATATCGCGAGAGAAAAATAATAATAATAAATAATAATAAAAAACCGACGATAGAAAAATAATTGGTTGAAAATAGCAATACAAATCACTACTAACTTATAAAAATAAAATAAAAAAATCCACAAATTAAAGTATAGCAAAAATAAGGTATAGGTACAGTCAGGGAAACTAGATGATTCATACTCTGCCTCTCTCTGACCCATAACATAAACATGTTTTTATATGGAGCAGAGAAAGATAGAGTATGAACCATCTAGTTTCCTTGACTATACTATAATAAATGGCGTGTTGTTGCCTAACTCTATAGTGAGTGATGTCCTAGTGAGTGGTGTTAGAGTGAGTGGTGTTAGAGTGAGTGGTGTTTGAGTGGTGATACGTACACAGGTTGCACTCAGAAGTGAGCCAGTTGTAGACGATCCAGCTCTCCGCCTCCATGAGGGCTGTTCTTCCGTACGCCACCAGAGCAGACATTCTGCAACAATCATGACAGTCGGTGTAGACAGAGTTCAGGACTCTTCGTGCAGTCTCGAGTCCTCCATGTTGGAGAGGACGCAAGACCAAAGATGTCAAGACTGCATTACGAGCACAAGAAATCCATCCGTTTTCCTCACCACAATTGCTGCACACTTATGTTACTCCGATCTTGAAATACTCACTTTTCCAGTCCATGAAAGTCCGGAACAACATAAGTCAGACATACAGCGAAAACTCACTAACAACCGTATTTATTTTTAATTTTTAGAGAGTGGATACTTATTGATGAGAATGTAGGTTTCTGTGGAAGACTTCCATGGATGGAGTCAGGATGATATGAAGGGATGTGCGTTGTGAAAAATATCCGACCGAACCGGGGCTCGAACCCGAGACCTCTCACTTATTGATGTCGGTCGGTATCAAGAGAAGACGCTGTTAGTGAGTTGTTTCTGTACGCCTCGTGGATGTGATGGCAGACTGGTGGGCTTGATCCCGTGACCTTAGATGACGTCACCACTCATAAACCAATCAGAGCACATCAATCAGAGGTAGTACACTTGGCAGTAGCACAACTTGAGCGAAACGGATCGACTGCTGGTCCGGTTCCTTGACAATCAATCCTCGTTTATTATCAATGAAATCAGAGCTCATCAATAGAGTTAGATAACGTGTTAGCATTGACTTCATCGGATGATGCCATGAAATCTATTTCCGTCAATCTGTTTCTTTCGAATACCATTTTTAGTTTGGCCAAGTGTACATTCTTCAAGCCATAGGAATTCATTACACAGTTGTAAACAGTGTGGTGCATCAAGGATGATTTGTAAAAATACGTATAATAAACGAAAAAATAAACCAATTAAACTGTTTTCATATCGACACGGTTTGAGTTTGTAAACACGTTTTAAAGGAGCCACTGTTTTTTTTGTATGTATACACTAGAAATACATAAAGATAAATAGAGCTTCTGTCCTATGACCGAACAAGTTGGCTCAGTCACTTGGGCTCTGGAGCCTCGGGTTTGATTCCCGCGGTCGTCCTCCCTGAATCTGGATCTCGAGCTCTCAGTTGAGAGGCAATGGCTGGGAAGGTTCCCTACCATTACGTCACGACTACCTCTACTTCATCATCCAAATAACCCATCCGTCGCCATCAGACTTTTTGCAGAACACAAATACACACATATTCTAATCGAAAGGTCCGGTTTTAAGCCCAATGACTGCTTATCTTCAAGTTTCAACGAGGTTTGCTGGGAATAACACGCGAGAATAGTACTTGTATTATTAGCAATTACTGGCCTTGAATAGTTCTAGTTATAGGTGAAACAACTTATAACGTACGTAGTACGTTCTGAAAAACTACCCCAAAAAATCAAAATGCATTTTGAAAAGTACAACAAAAAAACTTAAAAATTTTGATGATAATAATAAAATACAAAAACAAGCAAAAAATCTAAAATAAATCACAATCAAAAATGTTTTTAAATTTAAAATTTAAATAATAAATAATTAAAATAATCATAACAAATTACTGAAATTAGAACATTATGACAAAAGAGTTAATTGCTAATCAATCCCTTTACAAATCCAGAGCAGATCCCCCCCCCACCCCCTGGATTCGCTAACTGAACGGAACATCTAGAGAACAAACGTCTTTCAATCTCGGAACATAAACATGAACACTTCCGCCTCTGTCGCTATTGGAAGTACGCACTCTGATTGCACAGTGGTTGTTATCCAAGTATCACAGTTCTATTCTTGTTGGTCGTATAACTAAGAATCTAGGACGTAATGGCTGTTGTTTTTATTTCTCGGAAATCGCGTGCTATGTTAATGCTATCGAACTGTGGCTATTTACAGCGGAGTACAATCAATATGCCAGTCCCATGGACATAATTTACAAGACGTTGCCATGACATGGTGGTCACAACATTCTCGACAGGAGGTGAGGCGAGGTTGGAATTATTGGAACTATCTCGGCATGATTTCGATATCGAGTCGATACTTCGGTGAAGTTAGATGGATGCGACTTATAAGGACTTGAAAGTTTTAAGAAAATATACGTATATTATGTTTGGTTTTTATTTTATTTCTTTTCGTAAATATTTTGAATTATACATACTTTCTAAAAATTTTACGTTTGAGGTGTAGATGACCCAAAATCGATCCACACCAGATGGCATCAATGGAATCATGTTTAAAGTTACAACTTCCAATTTTGTGTAGTGAACAACATAATGTTCTTTTTCTAAATTCCCATTTTATAACATTCAAAAATAAGTCACTGAAACGTTTGAGAAATTGCGGTCATTGGGAGAAAATTAATCGAATTTCAAACATTAAAGAATTTCATGAAAATTTCAATGACTAAGCGTTTGCCGATATGGCATAGAGAAAATAGACAGACTTTATCAGAATTTCTACTGGATCATTGAGTTTTCAATCTATTTAATTATTACCAATTTTTATATTAGATACCCTACCCGATGATGTTTGAATTAGGGATTTGGGACTTATGTAATACACTTGAACCTGTTAACAGCTATTACATACTGCTTTATCAGCACACAATTCTTTATTAATTTCCATATAAGCCACTAATCCTAAACAAAGAATTAACCATTAAAAAGGAAATGGATTCGCAACAAAATACGAAGAGATAACAAATTAAGTGGAAAACCAAACAGAACAAACCAGACCACAAATTATGAATCAGACTCGGAATCAGAGTCCAAAAATAAATGCAGATTAATTGTGTGAACTACGTACATTGTGGTAATTGGAGAACCAATCTACATTGGGATTTTGGTAATGAGAGACACCCAGGAAATTCTCGTTCGGACAATAGGTAGCCAGTCATACCGAGATGTTAACAACGAGATTGGAGGATCAATTAAAATCCTTATCAGCGCCGAAAACTGCCTACTGATTAGTAAAGTGTCATCAAACACGCGCGTACCGATACGAAAGTACCTAAGTGTTCTTGACAAAACCCTCGGCGGAATGTAATGCAAACTTAACATGGCCATTGTTGATCGATCGCACGCGAAGGATTGCGACGCAAGCTGCAAACAAAAGAGTTCGGCATCATAAATACCTTGTTCACTAGGAAGTGGTCAATGCGGGAGCGGTTCTGTGGCACTGATAACATAGCTATGCCGACGCAATGATTTATATGCCGGATAAAACATTCTATTAATTTCCTATAACATGTCGTTATGCCTGAATTACACGGTTCAAGTTTACTTGAAGAGGTTGAATTCAAGTTTCAACCCTTGATTTCAAGTGAATATTTCACTTTGAAGTGAAGTTTGAAGTGAATATAACAATTTCTTGAAGTATATCAAGACTTGAAGGAAAATAGGACATGTTATAGTTGAAAGGGCTGAAGAGATGTCTTGAATTCAAGACTTGGACGCGTGTTAAATGCTTCAATGTTTTTATTTAGACGATCCAAGTCTTGAATTCAACCCAATGAAAGGGTTGAATTCAAGGAAACTTGAATCGTGTAATTCAGCCTTTAGAACCAAGTGTACTTATATAATTAACTATTAAATGACTTCACATTTTCAATATGCGCACTTTCAAATAAATTTCAAATTATTTATATTTATTTATTTCAAATAATGTGCTAATGAAATTAATTTTTGAGAAATAGATCTCCTCGATAAAGCACAGCGCAGAGCTTGTTGCAATGAACACCAATAAATAAATATGTAAATCTGACTCACAAAAATACACAAGAGAAATTAGACATGTGAGCCGATTTGAGAGAGAAGCGAAAATACAAAAATAAATTAAAATAATCAATTATCAACATGGTTAGGACAGTCGGCTGCAACTAGATGATAAAACATTGAAGACAATATTTCCTACATATTGTCATAACTTTTGAATTTGAACCATTCAAATTATGAAAAATAGTACCGACGTACCTAATCGTTTATAAGTTTGTGTTTAAAAGTTTACGCAAAAAATTGCATTAACAATTGTTTTTTCACACTTTTAATAATGTGAATGGTTCATTATCTTATCACAATAATTTGAATTGTTCCCAAGTGACGATATTTAAGAAATTAAGATATATTATCTCCAATGTTTACCTTCTCGTGCGGCCGAAACAGGTAAAGACGACGTATGTTTCCCACCCACCGCTGTTCGGAAGGTCTGTGTAATCTTCTGGCACGCGCCAGTGGCAGATGTTTCGGCGACGACGGCGGGGCCCTCACATCTTACCTCGCTCACACCTGGCCAAATACCGCATGCAAGGAAACCGTTAAAACTTACCTAATACAGTTCGCAGCACAGCTCCAGAATACAATAGACCAGTGGGAAGAAAGCGTATTGTTTCAATCAAAATCTCGTCGATACACTTTCATATAAGTAGCGAAAGTTATAATGAATTTTGATTAAAATTTCACGTGTGAAATGAAAATATTGTTTAATTTCGAACTCTAATTGTTAAATAACCGCCGAGCCAACGACACCGTCAACAATTTAGTATTATTTTCAAAGTAATTCCGCCCTATTAGTCTCAATTGACCCTCTGCGTCGTGATGGTGTCACCGTCACGAGAGCTACTTGGTGGAGTGTGAAGACGATGCCATGTGCTCTGCTCGCCGCTCAAACGCACACTGCCGCAGCCACTGGCGACGCGGCAAACTGTCAACCAGCAGTCGCATTCCACACGATTCAATCACTCCTTTGATATGATTATAGGAGAGAAAACTTACGTGGAAACCTGTTATCATCGCCTTAACTAGAGATAATAATTGCGGTCGGGGCAATAATAATAATGCATGTAATTGCGTAATCCGAAGAAAATATGTAGCGAAACAAATCAGCTGTTTGAATAATAATAGATCTAAAAGAAACTTGGGTATTTAAAGAAAACTACCCTAAATTAAGGTATTTTAATGATATAAACAGTGAATGGCGTGAATTTGAAGTGACTCCTAAAAATGAACAAATAATTAATGACGCACGTGTGTGTACCTGTTGATAAGTGTGAGTCACAGGTGTGCTGGTGTTAACAGTTGAAGGAAGACTCACTGCAAAATGCAATGAGCGTGATTCTAGTCAGATTTAAAACCCGCTCAGCAGATGCGCGCGCATCGGGCTAGACTGCACCAGGGTTCAAGTTAGACCGTGGTTCAAGGCTTCGCAATGACGAGTAAAAAACTGGTCAGCCATGCTACCTACATGCTATTGTCAAAACTTGTGCGAGTTTTGCTCAGGTGTCAATCGCATGTGATGATTGAGGAGTACAATTTCTAAAGGATTTTTTTTAATGAATCATACTGAACTAAAATAAAATACGTTGTTAGGTATTTCTTGAATATATTTTATTTATATCATAATACATAGTTCATTATAACAATATAACAATTGGTAATTTGTCGGCAATCTACTGCTTATTCCGACATTCTTTCCCGATTTATTTTTTCTCACCGAGAATTAGTGCATTACGCAGAAATTCAATTTTTCTAGAAAATTGTCCCCATGAGTCGATTATATTATACTAAGAGAACATGCAAAAATAGGTAGCTACTAGCTACTTGCTTACAATTTAAATTGCGCAAAATAAAGTAAAAGTTAAAAACACTTCTCATATTATTATACTCAAGTCACAAAGAGATACTGATGATAATGGAAACAGACACTTTCCTTGGTTTGATTAACTCCATGTTTTGATGGGATATCCTATAGGTAGGTACGTCGATAAGCAATATAAAAGATTTGCTTCTAAAATCTTCTAAGTTTACATAATATAAAACTATATCTCTACTAATGAATCAATTGATATAATATTTGTTGGCTTATTTCATCACACCAATCACAAAAATGTAGTTGGGGTACAGGCAGGTACAAGAACCATTGTCATTATGAAATCCAGGAACTGGTAAAAGAAACTTTTTATTTGACCTTTAATAAATTTGAAATAACTAAATTTAAATTCCTGGGACTGGGAGACAATACGCCAATTCATTACAAAGGCCAAACCATAACACATTTTCAAAATTGCCATCACATGACAAAATAGTGGGACTCTTAATAACCCTGATCTCATTCTCAGTTCATGATTTTGTGACTTACCTACTTTACTTGCACATCGATATGTACGTACACAACTCTCAGACACCCATAGGAAGAAGACAAAACCCTCAAGTGTCCATTAGTACAATCAATACAATCACAGCATTACATATTATAATACATTCAATTATAAGAGCTGCTGGGGAAATAGGAAAAAGATGGTTGTTTCGAGTAATGAGTGCGGCATGGAAACAGAGGACCATACCGGACGATTGGAGAAAGGGAGTGATTGTACCAATCTACAAAAAGGGTGACAGGAAGAAGTGCAGCAACTACAGGGGAATTACTTTGATGTGTCAATGTGCCAAAGTATTCGAAAAAGTGGTGGAATTTAGACTGAAAGAAGTAGTAGAGGAAAAGCTCAGGGAGGAACAATATGGGTTCAGGCCAGGCAGATCAACCATTGATCCAATATTCACTATCCGACAAGTCATGGAGAGAAAGTGGGAGAGTGGAGAAAAACTGTACATGGTTTTTCTAGACTTGGAAAAGGCCTACGATCGCCTACCAAGGAAGAAAGTATGGGAATGTCTGAAGCGGAAGGGGGTGGGATTGGGTCTGATTGAGAGAATCAAGAGCACATATGAGAAGAACGAGAGCTGTGTACAAACAGTGGAGGGGAAGACAGGATGGTTTGAGGTGAAGGAAGGACTTCGACAGGGCAGCGTTCTTTCCCCAACACTATTTGTCATTGTCATGGACGAGCTGCTGAGAAAAGTAGAACCAAGCGAAGACCAGGAGACGAATACACTGGTATATGCAGATGATATCGTAGTGTGGGGAGAAACCAGCGAATGTGTTCAAGAAAAGATTGATAGATGGAGCCAGATGACTGAAGAATACGGTATGCGAATAAGTCAGGAAAAGAGTGAGACACTAGTAATGGAGAGGAAGGCAACAAGAAATGTGAAGATCAGGCTACGGGGCTTGGAACTGGCGGAGAGAGGAGAGTTTAAGTATCTGGGGAGCTGGCTAACTAAGGATGGAAAAATAGGAAGAGAGATAACATCAAGAGTGCAACAGGCTAACACATTTTTCCAGTTAGTCAGGAAACTTCTTTGGAATGAGCAGTTCCCCCAGAAATGCAAGATACTCCTTTTCAAAAGCTATTTCCTGCCAATACTCACCTACGGTTCCGTAACGTGGGCGATCGGAGGAAAGGAGGAGAGCCAGTTGCAGGCAGCAGAAATGAAGTTTTTACGAAGCATACAAGGAGTAACTAAGATGGACAAGATCAGGAGTGAAAAGATTAGAGGAGACTTGAAGGTAGAGAGGTTGGCATTTAAAATGGGGAGAGAGCGGCTACGGTGGTTTGGCCACATGAAGAGAATGCAGAGGGAGAGAATACCGCGTCGGGAGTTCGAAGCTGCGAGAAGTGATAAAAGGAGAGTGGGAAGACCGAGGGAAAAGTGGAGAGAGCTGGTAGCAGAAGATGTACAAGAGAGACTGGAGAAGTGGGAAGAAGTGGAAGAAGGAAGGTGGTGGGAAGACAGGAAGAAGTGGAAAAAACTGGTAGAGAAGAAGAACGAAGAGGAAGAGCCAAGCCTGGCCAGCTAGCTTAGGAGTCCGGGCCCTAGTAAATGGTGGCCTCGCCACCCCCCGACCCAACTCTTGGAACCGGGAGGAAGATTATTATTATTATTGTGCTTCACATTATGCATTCATTTCCCATCATATTTACAAAATATAAGACTTATAGATTTAAAATAAAGCATTAATCAACAATTATGTTATGAAAATTATAAAATACCATGCATTCCATATTCTCCATATCAAGGGTAATATTTGCATAGTAATGTCAATTGGCATAGATAAGCACTGACATCCACAAAGTAGGAATACTTCCAATAGAATATTTTCATTTTTACAATTATCTACTATAAAATTGCAATGTGAATATTTTTTACATTTTCTCAAACAAAGTGTAATTTTGTGGAATGTGGAGTGATGAGGTGCAGTAATAATAAACCATAAAAAACACTCCGTGTAAAAATACCAGCCAAGTCTCTTCAACTACAAAAAAATAGAAGAAATCTAAAAATTCAGCACTGAAAAGTAGTGATATCAAAAAATGGGCCAAGTCAAAACTTCATTTTAAAAATAAAAATATACTTGGCGCATCGTGTAGGTATATAAACAGTAAAGAATATGCCGAAAATCAAATGCACCTAATTATATAGTATACCTATAATGCCCTTAAAAACGATGCGCCTAGTATATTTTTATTTTTAAAATGAAGTTTTGACTTGGCCCATTTTTTGATATCACTACTTTTCAGTGCTGAATTTTTAGATTTCTTCTATTTTTTTGTAGTTGAAGAGACTGGGCTGGTATTTTTACACGGAGTGTTTTTTATTGGGATATCACTAGTTTTTTTAGTTTATTTACACAACTTTTAACACATATCGGAGCAACAATGACTAATTCCTTTAAAAAAATAGGCCATTTTCGAATTGGTTACTACGAAAAAATGTGTTTGGTGCTAAATATAAGCTTATTTTGATATTCCATGAAGAATTGCGAAAGCATTGTTCCGATAGGTCCAGCCGTTTTCGAGATATGGCATCACTTCCGGTTTTCATAATGGCGGCTGAAATTACAGCCACCTAGAATTTATTTCTATAAATGTTATGTATCATTATAAGCCTTCTGAATTTGTAGTTATTGTAGTAAGAGGTGATTCAAGTCTGATTCTTAATTTTTATGACGTCATTTCCGGTTTCGGTAATAGTAAATGTATATTTTGACTATTGATATTCCATAAAGATGACCGTCTGAATCATTTGGCGATAGTTTTATTCCGATCGGTGTAGTCGTTTTCGAGATATGACGTCACTTCCGGTTTCAAAATGGCGCCTTCCGGTTGGTTTTATAAAAAGGCACCTCAGACGCCAAAAGTGCACATGTGGTAAAAATTTCAAGTCGATCGGTTAAGCCGTTTAGGCTGTGGCGGTGACAGCGGTGTTTCGTGATATCATCATCATCATCATCATCAGATGGAGATAGGTTTTAAAAGGGGTGTAATTTCACTGTTTTCACGGCCCTCTAGCCCACAAATGGCATTACCTATTGTTCCCAAATTTAGTATATGTTGTCAGGTGGGCCATAGCTCGAAATTAAGTTATTTCGCAACAATGTGAGATTTTTCAATTTTGAGATCCAGTAGGCCGAAAATGCCATGTTGTTGCTTACAGTAAAAGTAGTTGGTCTGCTCCTCAGTTTATATAGGCATTTACGGTATGTTGAGTGAGTGTGAGTGTACAGTACGACTTGGCTGGGTGGAGCGACCGCTCCACTAGATTCATTGAGTGTGAGTGTACAGTATGACTTGGCTGGGTGGAGCAACCACTCCACTAGATAGAAACATTTGTAAGATTAATAGGGGTGGAAATGAAATGACACACTAGTTTATTAAACAACTAATAAGTAAGGCCATTAAAACTGTCAGAAAATTGACACATTTTGTGCATCGAAAATACTGCACGTTTTAGAATTTGATTTGCTACTCTCCATAAAAACCCATTCCTATCAATTAAAAATAAAATTGCTTATACTTATTGTAAGTAATAGAAGCAAATTCTAGTCCTAGATTGGCAGAAATGGAGACAAAATAAACTAATAAACATTTATCATTATAATAAAGTTGGGAATACATGCTGTGGCGGCGCTAAAGGGGGTCGACCCCCTCGAGTCCCATTTAAGACTCAAGTCTCAAGTCCCATTTGAGGAGCATTGGCCTCACAGAAAAATGCCCCCACAGTCAAAATGTACTATATTTCAATTTATGATCCCTCTGCTTTATGCTGTGCCCTAATTTTTTCTGGCACCGTCACTGAATTCATGATCACTTAATTGATATTGCCTTCGATAAAGAATAGTGTAGGTATTTCAAGAATTCAATAACCCAAATAGGTGGTCTTGCTTGCCTAATGAGTCGATAAGTAAACCTCTACTGCTTTCAGCTAGCTCGTGGCAACCCCAAAGCTTGTGTTTCAGAAACATATTACTAAGAAAATGCTCAGTGTAACGCGTTGATGAGCGAGCACGGATACGTGCAACATCTCCAATCGAACACGATCCCAGTTTTAAAATAAAAATAATATGTTGTATTCAGGTAAATTGTCAATAAAATGTGCGATGGGCCGTAAATGGTCTGTTAAAGGAAAAAGTGGTAGGAACTTTTAGTAGGTAGTGATCATCCACTTACAACTTTTCTTAGGTACAAGAGACTACAAGCACACCGACAACAGCAGAAGTGCAGTCAGTGTTGCTGCCAGCGCTGGTGAATTTGCTTCAGGAAGTCCGAAGCTCTTTGGCTGATGTTCAGTGACGGGGAGATGGGCAAGATGTTCGCTTCGTCCATCAAACTTAAACCACACAAACCTGCCAACACAAGACAATTCCCAGATATCATCCATCAAGTTTTCTCGACTTTTGTAGAGACTTCCATAGCAGTTATTAGTTAAATTGCCCAGAGGTGGGATTCTATAACTCCATTGCGACCGCTTAGCAATTTCTTCCATAAGGATTAACATTGAAATAATTGCTAAGCGGTCGCAATTGAGTTATAGAATCAGGGCCCAGAGTCGACTGGATTATGTCCACAAGATTATTAGCTCATGGTCTTGTCGTATTTAGGACCGCCTTCTACAATCTTCTTGCGGACGTAAATTCTCTTGAGGATGAGGCAGCATTTGGTATCTTTTCACTCGCTTACATTTTGTATAAGTTTAACATTCCTGTTGAATACTGACCTAAGTAAGTATGCAGAGGATCAGGGGATGAATCCACCCACTTGGAAAATCCACCGCAGATTGGATCCTGAGTTGACAGGATGTAGTCTTTGTTCTTGCTAAAGTCCACTTGGTCCAGGATGCCGAGGATCTGGAGGCAAAATCAAGTACCTAATCAGTAAATATTTGGAATAACAATAATAGCAACATGTCATTTGGATACACACCTTCAGCGTTGAACCAACCCAGAATGAGTAACATGTATCCACAGGTTTGTTGGGACGACCTTGGAAGCCAGATATTTGTCTCATAATTGTCCATTTCTTTAATCCCTCAAACTGTCAAGGTAAGAAACTGTGATTAAAGAACTAGATTATACTTATGTAATCCTTAGTAGTACAGAACTATTTTGAAACTTTGAATTCATGCTACATAATTCTTTGCTACCTATATATGAACCTAAAAAAAAAAACGATTAAACCAATGAATCGACTAAAAATAAAGTCCTCTGCTGATGACAAGATATCATAACATTCTTCCCAATTAGTTTGAAGCATACAGCTGTTCTGAAGTGACAAGATACATACTTGGCGTTGAGTCAAGCTGGTGGCGATCTGTCCCATGAGCGACAGAGCTGCAACTGCACAGTAAGTCGTCCCACCGTGAGACTCCAACTCTGGCCCTTGTGCAATTCCATAATCATAGGACTGAAACAAAAGTGGTTTCTCAGTAACTACCTACTTGTATGAAAGATATTTAGAAACAGGAAGAAGTACCAGAGAAGAAGTAGCCTACCTAGGAAGGTAATAAAATTCACACCCCATGTGCATGTGTGCAATCAATAATATTCTCCACATTATGCAGGAGGTAAACATATTTTTTTAAGATCTAATAGGTAGTCCACGGCACTTCACTTACAATGGAGTTTCTGATGAATTCTACTGCGAGGTCTTGATCCATTCCCGACCAATCATCAAGTATGTAGCAGATGCAAGCAGCGCAATACACGAATCTCATATCATTCTCACTTCCTGCTAGTGTTGCTCGGAAACTAAAGAAAAGTGAGCGCTTATTTTTACATCATTCCAGATTGAAATAAAACAACAATGAAGTGTATTTTACCTGCCGTCTGGCTGTTGTAATGATTTGACGCTCTCTATGACCGCAGCTTTGTGTACTCTGCTTAAATCATCACCAAGTATTAACAATGTAGCAAGGGCTGTGTAGGTCATAGCGATATGTCCACACTGATATGCAGACAAATCACTCGAAACTTCAGTGCAGAGATTCAAGCTGGTCGAGCCTTGGAATCCACACCGTTTCCAGGCTTCTACTGGCTCTGTTGATCAATTTCCAGTGAGTTTGATGAATCAGAATAGTAATTTGGTTATATAGATCATAGAATGATGTAGTGAACCTATGTTACTCACCATTATCAAAAGGCACAACCTGCAAACTGTATATCCAATCAATTATTTCTTTCTTCCTTTCGCAACTCAGCTGATCGAGTCCATTTAAAATGTCAATACCAGATATAGCGAAGAATGCTATTGTCATCCTCAGCGAGTCCTGAGCTGCTGCAGAGGCTGGTAATATGTTCAAATGGTGAAGAAAGTACCGGATATGTTCTTTGATTACTAAATGCGGCTCACAGATGTTCGGCATAATGATTGCAACACTACAACAAAATAAATTGGGAGGAGACCAACAGCCGGCCTTAACCTAAAATATCTGGACACCACCTAGTATTATAATGAAAATGTGTGTTAATTCAATCGTAAACGATTTGTATATGATGCACTATGAAATAAAAATTAATTGTGAAATGTAACGTACGTATATAACAAGGAAATTACGTTATTCAAGAAATTAATTGTTATCTCTCAGAGCAGTGCATAGCAGACGGCCATATTGAAAATTTCACTGCCTTCTACAGGTGTCAGACAGTTTCACAAATTTGTTCACAACTTTTCTACTCTTCCCAGATTTTTGGTCTGTTTGGACTTCTTAGTTTGGACTTATCTTTGGTTTGGACTAAGCTCTTTGGTTTGGACATTGCTATTTCCCCTTTTTTTTTACATTTTCGCAAACGGTTTTAGAATCTGAATTCTGAGTTTGTTTTTAATTTTATGATCCCGAAAATGTAATTAATTAACATATTTCTAACACAAAATGTAATGTACCTAAGTTTTCTTATCCAGAATAATACGATTTACGAAGTTACTATTAATACCGCTCTGAAATAAGTAGATATTCTCTAAAATTATCTTGATTTTATTGGCAGTCACTTATCTTTAAAAGACACTGACCTACTAAATTAATCTGTAAAACCATTGATCGTGTTATGTTATGGACTCACATCACATACCTAAATCTATGGCTATCAAAGTCATAATTCTTATTTATAATTCAACACAACAAGTAGAAAAAAACGTGCTAAAATTACATAAGCAAAGCTGACAAAACATAATTTCCCCAATCAACAGATTTGGGTCTGAAGAAACGGGAGTATCAAATATTGCAGCTCTCGACGTGAAGTCCAATCGGTTCTTTTTAAATAAGAGAGGGAACAATTTATGACTTATTTTAAACTATTATTCTTCCCATTTTGACATGCACGATTGCTTGCAGATGGATTTTATGCTAGGCCCAATTGTCAATATTTCTTCACTCTTCCCTGAACCCTGATAACAGGGAAATGGATTGCAAAGTAAAGATTCAGGTGCCATAGAGTGAAGTCATGTCAAGACGTAATAGAGACTTTCTCTATGTTTGACAGCCTGTCGTCAATGGGCTGAGAGATTATCTCAAATACACCCGGGAGCGCATCCACAAAGAGAGATTCTACAGAATCCCAGAGATTTTGATTGAGATTTTGTTTAATTAACCCAGACCAGACTTTAAATAAAATCTCAATATAAACCTCTTGGATTCTGTAGAATCTCTCTTTGTAGATCCGCTTCATGGTAAATTCAAAATTTTCAGACCATACATTTTAGATAATAAAATGCATTAGATTATTCAATATGAATCAACATTCAGGCACTTTTGCCGCCAGTGTCACCTAGTGATCATTTCAGACATTTATCTCGTTGTTGGGGCAAATCAACTTGGCGAGGGCACAATAAATTCACACAACGGTATATAACAAAGACCTTTCCACATACATAAGAATGAAAGCAATGGCGTGGCTAGGGTGAAGCCCCCCCCGTCAGATGTGGTCTGGGGCGCTAGCTCTGTGAAAACTTTGAATTCCTCAAATGTATTAATTGGGTTTTAATAATTTTGTGAATGATATGTACTAATTGAAATTTCTTCAGAACTCAATTTTTTGTTCTCATAAACTATTGCTTTTTCCGTAGTTTTCCACACATTTCAAAAGAAATTTGTGCCATTTTGAAGATGGATTATTACTTATTCTTATTTACAATTAATTTTGTGGGAAAGGACACACCGACTGCTGACTCTGGGCTCAAGAAGCCCCCCCCCCCCATTAATCATACGATATAATCATATAACACATGAGAAAACTAGAAGAAACTCCTCATTCTCCAGGTGACTGTAAGTACTAAAACGGTAAGAATAAATAAATCATCTTATAGTAGTAATAATAATAATAAATAATATATTTATTCAAATATAAGTTATAACTTAAAACAATATTTAATTAAAATAAACATTGACATCAACTGGAATTGATTTCACTTGATTCACCAACATTCACATTCGCATTATTCTCCCTCTCCGCCGCATTGAGGAGCTTGGCAAGTCTTCTTCCGATGAGCTTCGGATGGAGGTTATGTTTGGTCCTAAACTCGATGCTCTGATGCGTGACGGCACCATGATGTAATTGAAATGAACAGAGCGCTTTCAACGGCTGCACCAAGATGTCGCTGATGTCGGAATTACCCTCGAGGATCGCCAGCGCGTGGCCCGCAGTTTCTAGCGTGGAGAGGCAGCCATCGGTGGGCTGCGTTCGAATGATGTATTCACTTGTTCTGTTCACCAACAGTTTCACCTATGCACCCGTAGAAAAAAGAATACTAGAAATATATACATCAGGAATGCTACTTTTTACACAAATTGATTCAATTATCCCTCATGTGAAGCAGCAATGAATAAAAAATGTTGAAGTGATTATGAAAAGTTATGAAGCGAGCGTTACTACAGACAAGCGTTACTACGGACTTCTATGGTCGGTGACAGGCTAAGCTGAACCCGCGCTAGCATGGGTCGGCCTATGCCTGGCAATGCTAAACAGGGTTTAATCGCCTGTCATCGACCTTACGTCTCTTTCTCTGTGTTTTTGCTCGCCTTGTTTTGTTTTGATCACTTCGATCACTGAAATTTTGCACATACACTAACTTGCACATTGCACATACGGTCATGTGAATAGGTTTCACTGTTAAAAATTGAAAAATTGAAAATGTTAAAAATTGAAAATGGAACTGTTGGACCGATCAACTTCAAATTTCGCATATTCATTGGAACCAACATTTTAGAAGCTTCTGACCATTTTCAGACCAATCTGGCAAGAAGTTCTTGAGACATTGACAATTTACACACTTAACCTTTTAACTTTAATTCAAATAAATTTCAAAGAGATTATTACCTACTAGTACCTACAGAGCAGCAGGTTTCACATGAATGTGAATTCTCAAGCAAATGCAATATGAAGGCTCGCTGATCAATGCGTTACTATTCCGAGCGTTTTCCTAGTGAAGATTCTATTCCCCCCATACTTGTTACAATACAGTAATAAACGTGCATATTTCTGGTTTGATTGCAATGACGTGGGTTCAGAGAGAAGATTACTGTCCGTCATAAGTCAATCAACACAAATTATTTGTGATATCGACTCAGATCAATCTTATATCATCACAAGCCACGAAGTACACTGGTAATTTGCTGCTAGTTAATTGTGTCTTTCTCACCTGACGTAGATTATGCAACATCGGCGAGCTGTGGTAAATCGCCTTGGCTTGTGGCCACGTGCCATCGATGAGAATCAAGTTGTAAGCCTCAAGGTCACCGGAGATTAACGGCAGATTCTCTATCACAGTTGCGTCCTTGGAGGGGTACAGAAGAACGGAGTTTGGGGATGCGAGAATCTCTTCCAGACCAAGATGTCTAAAAAGATACAAAATAATTAGTTTCTTCAGGTACCTTCCTACCTATTTAATATTACAATCCATAATATTAGAATACATTTACAATTATTAAATATTACTAAGGTGACCATACGTACCGGTTTTACCGGTACAGTACCGTTTTTAATGCTCTTGTCCCGGTGTCCCGAGAACCTTTGCGAAACGGCTCATTTGTACCGGTTTTGAAATTGCCGCTTAAAATGTCCCGCTCGGTAGTTCACTCTAACGGCGCTAGATGGAACTTTTGTCTACAGCGGTCACATCTAAGATGCGTAAAAGAAGATGCGCACGGATTTCGATTTCGTTGAAAGTTAAGATGGCGTGTGTTTAGTTTGTTTAGCCGGTTTGTGTTCCTGTCATTCATCTGTCTGTGATATTATTGTTACTTGTTAGAACTTTTACTGATGGCTTAGGAGGAAGTGTAAATTTAATGAAGACTTAAAGAAAGAGTTTGTGTTTATGAAAAAGGTAACAACTGATACATAATGACCACGAAATAAAGTGCATGGTCTGCGAGACAATACTGTCAATAGCTCACGGCGGTAGGTCGGACATCAATGACCACATAAAAACTCCATCATCCAACCACAAGATCTAGATTTTTTCACGTTAGTTTACCTACTTTCCTGAAAATAACTATACTTTTAAAGTGATTTTAAGCCATAATTGAGTGATGCATTTCAAAAAATTCGCTGCGCGGCATTTTTCTGGGGGCCAAGCCCCCCAGGCCCCCCTTCGTATCACTCAAAAACTTTGTCCCGGTTTGACTCCTCCCGAATATGGTCACCTTACATGTTACTCGTATAAGAATTTATTTATTTACAAGAAGGTAATTAGTACCTACACTGAAGAGGCTTTACTTTTTTGATATTCACTAGAGTAGGTAGGTACAGCTTAGTGCTTACTGACTCAAATGAATTACCTTGGCTGTGGAAACTTCTTTCCCTTGAAGATAAGGCATCGATCAGGAGCTAGACTGTGAAACAACATCGGAGCTGTTCGAAGCGATCTGCGTTGCTCTGCTGGATGCTGGAGCAAAATAATGCGACATTTTGTCTCGAGACGCTTGCTGGGAAGAAATGGGCACCAGCAGACTACTGTTGGTCGGCTAAAACGAACAATTGTTATTAGGCTTCCTCTTCATATTACCATGCGTATGTAGGAAAAACGAAGTAGGTAGGTGTAGTATGATGAATTGTGAGGTGGTGTTAAGAAACAAAATCAAATTTCAGGTTATGTTTACCTGCACTGCGAGCAAATGTTTCGCATTTTAGGCGGTTCCAAGGGTAACCCTGACAAATCTTTCCACGCACTTTCCATAATAATGCCATTAGATTTATGGAAACCAGTAAATAGTGCACATAGGGAACGCAGATATTTTATAATGATAATATCAGTTTTAAAGTTAAAAACAACCACTTGTAATTTGATTGCACAGTAGTGACCGGAAGTGACTGAACTCAGAAACGCTACTAGTCAGTGCAGCAACTGAAAAACAATTTACTATGAAACTAATTATTTGAATCATTAATTATGTAAATAAATATACTACATAATTTCAATTTTAAACAATAATATAGCTTTAATTCCTTACAATGTAATATATAATTACATTTTTAATTATGAAAGTAATATTTTGACTTCATATCAAGCCAGCTGACGGAAGCAGTCAGAGAGGTTAGGTTTCTTGAATTCTTAACTTCTCCGGCGCGGTGTTTACATTGTGTTGTCAGAAAATTTAGAAGTCATCAATTTGGAATCTCACTTTCCAGTGAAATGTCCACTGTTACTTGTGATAATGATGTTGATGATGAGTATGAAGAAGAAGAAATTCTAGTATTTGTTGAGGTTGACGGATTATTGGACACCGAAGTGATGGATATCTCTGCTCCTCAGAATCCTTTTTTCAAAATAATTGGACTGGACACAACTTCTCCATACATGCAAATCGGAAAAGAGGTAGGTAATTTGCTTCAAATTTGCTTAATTGCAACCAAAACATTTTGGTATGGCTCATTTTGCTATCTTCTTGTTTCTTCACTTGTTAAATGGAGCTTTTCTATTTTTCCTTTCACAAGCGGTAAAAATACAATAAGCCGCTGCCACGTAGAATACAGTATAGCCAACTTAATTTTGAATGTTCCTTCATCCCTTCTGACGAAGAGAAATAATAATACCTACAATCGGCTAGTGGCAATTTCATGTCATTGGCTTGGTAACTTTACCTCCCTCTGTTTTACCTCCTCCTAGCCCCATGTTTAATCACATTCAGTTTTTCCAGTGTTTTGTTGGTGAATATGCGGAGATGCTGGGCACTGCCTTGTTTTTCGAGAAAGACCCAACTCCTTCCAATCGCGATTCTACATTTGACGCTCAACCTGACATTCCACTCCGTTTCGTTGGCAAGACTGATAAACATCTTGTTATGAACCGTGTTTTTGTGAACAAGAAAAATCGCGACAAAACCAAACCTGTGGCGAAACCAAGCTATCTGGATGCAGAACTGATGAGGTTATTACCGAGTGAAATGACTAGAGATTATTGTGATGAAGGACAGAGCGAGGAGGTATTGAAGCGACTGTCGCCAAGACACAGAGAAGAGCAACCAACTGCTGGACCATCCTGGGCCAGCGATGATGTTCCGTCGTTCCCCGGTATCCACAGCAGCACTTCAACAGCCGAGGTTTCCCAAATGATTGCAGAACAAATGAACATTAGGAGCGACATCGATCTTACAAGAGCAAGGCTTAAATATACCTAACGACTGAACGAGAAAAAAAAAATTATGTTGGCATTACATTCTCACGTACCTATGTAAATTTTGTGATCTTTGTGATGCTTTGTGAATAATGATACTTTATTAAAATTTTGTGACTTTATTAACCCTTGTTTATTATTTACCTATCTGCAAAGATAGGAGTAGTACCTTACCTATTGAAGATACAAGCTGTATCTTGATAAAATTGATAAAATGTATCTTTCTAATGTTTGAAATTTATTATTAGGTAGTATCTTGCCCCAGCACATATACATTTACCCTTGAGTTTTGTGAACATTCCAAAAATTGCGGGTGGGGGGGGGGGGGGGGGGGAAACAAAAATGTCAGATTACCTATACCTACACTTTTAAGAAAAGAAAATGAAAACCCTTAAAAATAATAACATAAAAATTGAAAATAAATTAAAACATAATTTCTTATCTGTTCTATTTTTATTTTATTATAAAATAAAAATATTCGTCTGATTTTCTATTTCCATTACTTTTTGATAATAATAATAATCCTTCGCCTGGTTCCATAGTTTCGTCGGGGGGGGGGGGGGGGGGGGGGGGGGGGGGCAAGGCCACCACTTGCTAGGGCCTCGGACTCCTGAGCCAGCTGGCCATAAATTTGTTTTTGGGGATATTAAAGTTTGAAGGTTTTCATCGATTTTTGTACTTAGTTTTTTCATACATCGAGTGTCTTAGTCATTTTTTTATCTACGTTTTATTACGTTTCATATCATATCGTGGGCTTGAAGGAGAAACTGCGTCTTGTTTTTATATAAAAAATTAGAGAAAAAATCACTTTATAAGAGATACATTTTTCAAGTCCCGGATGTGTTCAGAAATACCAGTCAATACATATTTTAAAGGGGAAAATATGTTAATCAATTAAACTGAAATAACTAAGTTATGCTCAAACGTTCTTCAAAACGTACTACCTAGATAATGTTATTAGGAACAAACGAGTAATTTAATAAATACTAAGCTCATTTGTGTACAACGTCTACATTTTTCTATTTGTTGTGGTACTTTTCCGGGTACTTCCAATAATAACATCGCCATTATCTCAGCTCGACATTCATGGACATAGTCAGTTTCTCCTACAAGCCCACGATATGCTTCATTGACATCAGACATACAATTTTTGTTACAAAAATCGAAAATAGTAAGAGTAATCCTACTTCTCTCATACACAGCTGTGAATCGAGTTTGAACCATTATGGGCTATTGGTCGAATTGGAAGTTTTAAAATGTTTAATTCAATTCCAAGCATTTTCATTTTGGTACGTGCTGGTTATGCTCGACGGAAGAAAAAGCCTACTTCTAACCAGATGTGATATCGATTAATTAATTATTAATAATGCCTATACTCAACACTCAACAGAGCCGAGGCTCAGTACGATTGACATGAAATTTCAGCAGCAGATAAAATATCTTCTGTTTGAAATTCCTATGGCTATTGTCCAGTTCCTCCGCCCATAACAATACAGGAGCAAGCAAAGTGAATCCCCCATTTCTGAGAGATATACTGGCATGTGTTCTGGCATTTGACCTCAGGTGCTGTCCGAGTTCTTGTCAAACGGACTAATAGAGAGGGAGGAGAGGAAACCTGGTTCCGGCTTCGAGCATGGTACCGGCATGTAGAGCATGTAGTAGGTACGGGGCTGTTCAAGCTGACATCCTTTATGACCAGCCCCTATACTCCTGGGGCTGGATTCACAAAAGGTTTTAAGCCTTATTCTGGCATAACATGCCGGAATAGCATTTTAACTACCAATATCTCTATTACCATGATATTAGTTATTATTATCACTAGGAAAACGCTCTGTGTAACGCGTTGATGAGCGAGCACGGATACGCGCAACACCTCGAACCGAAATTCTGTAATTTCGTCACAGACTTGTATAAAAATATCCAAAAACTCCTTAAATATTGGCCCAAATAACTATGCAAAGTTTTAAGTTGATCGATTGATCAACTTTATGATTGAACGGTTCCGTGTTAATTTTCAAAAATCACAAAATCTCCTTCAAAAAATATATACATGGGACCACTCATATGATATAAGTGTGTGTACACAATATCAAATCGAGTGTTGAACGGTCATTATCAGTTTCATATTATGCGTTTGAAAGTTTCTACTCTAACTACCTTGCCTTGAACTGAAGATTCGAAGTCGCCGTGAATTTGACAGCCAACACGCAAAATGTCCCTAAAATGACAAAAACTTTTGAAAATAACGACAGATTAGACTGAAAATTGGCAAAAATACCTTAAATGTCCACGCCATGCGAACCATGCGAAGTTTTTAGTTGGTCGGTCAATCGGTTCTAGTTTAAATGTCAAAAATCACAGGAAAAATGGTTTCAAATTTGAACCAATGGGAGGATTTGGCTGAAAATTTTTATGATTGGGTACAATGTTGGTTGCAATGACTTTGCTAAATTTCAAATTGATTGAACCAACCAATCGAAAGATAATTTTTCTAAAACTTGAACCAATCACAGGAGCCCGTTCAAAAACGATCCCAGGGACCGCATAGATTACGTTAACATATGTGCAAAGTTTCAGATCGATTGAATTTGCGGTTTAACCTGGGCTGTGCGGACAAAAAAACAAAAAAACAAAAAAACACACTTTCTCTGTGTGTTTTTTTGTTTGTTTTTTTTTGTCCGCACAGCCCAGGTTAAACCGCAAATTCAATCGATCTGAAACTTTGCACATATGCTAACGTAATCTATGCGGTCCCTGGGATCGTTTTTGAACGGGCTCCTGTGATTGGTTCAAGTTTTAAAAAAAATATCTTTCGATTGGTTGCTCTGCTCAATTTGAAATTTAGCAAATTCATTGCAACCAACATTTTACCCAATCATAAAAAGTTTCATCAAAATTCTCCCATTGGTTTAAATTTGAAACCATTTTTCCTGTGATTTTTGAAATTTAAACTAGAACCGATTGACCGACCAACTAAAAACTTTGCATGGTCATTGGTACCAACATTTAAGATATTTTTGCCAATTTCCAGTCTCATCTGTCGTTATTTTCAAAAGTTTTTGTAATTCTAGGGACATTTTGCGTGTTGGCTGTCAAATTCACGGCGACTTCGAATCTTCAGTTCAAGGCAAGGTAGTTAGAGCAGAAAGTTTCAAACGAAATGAAACTAATAATGACCGTTCAACAGATTGATCTGATATTGTGTACACACTAATATCATATCATATGAGTGGTCCCAGGTATATTTTTTGAACGAGATCCTGTGATTTTTGAAAATTAACAAGGAACCGTTCAATCATAAAGGTTTAATCTAGGTTTAATCGATCAACTTAAAACTTAGCAAGGTTATTGGGACCAATATTTTTGGAGATTTTGGAGATATTTATATAAGTCTGTGACGAAATTTAAGAATTATTGGCTTTTAATGCCATTTTCGATTGACATAATTTCGGTTCGAGGTGTTGCGTGTATCCGTGCTCGCTCATCAACGCGTCACACAGAGCGTTTTCCTAGTATATTATCATAATAAATGGTGATTTGTACAATAAAATTCATAAAGATATGCCGGTAAAACATGGTAATAGCTAATATTGATATTAGATTTTTTGGTCATAAAGTTATACTTCTTTGTGAATCCAGCCCCTGACGAAAGATGCTCTGGAAGATTCTCTGGAGGTAGGTCGTCACATAAACACCACAGTCTCTCTGGCCCTGGCCCATCAACAGCAACAACCAAGGCAGAGTTGAATGGTCACCCATCCAACTATTGACCCCGCTCATTGTTAACGTCCGTGATCTGAAGAGAACATGCGCGTACGAAAGTGGGAGGGAATGGGGGACCCCCCCCCCCCCCCCCACCCCCTCAGATTCAATTACCATCCCTATTTTCTTATACATATGCCAAGATGAAAATATGCTTAAAAAGTGTTAAAATCGCGTGGAAATGCCCCAAATTCATGGCTGAAATTCAATTTTTTCCGGGACTCTCCGCCCCAGACCTCCCATTGTCTTCTTCGACTGGCCGCACTGGGGTTGCACTGAAATTACGTCACCGTAGAAAACTCAATGCTAGTAATTTCAAACCGATTGCAAACCTAGTGCGGCAAGTCTATTCCCCCCTTGCAAATTTACATGTACACCATATTAGCACCATATACATACACCATATTTACATACACCATATTTACATGTGGTACTACATACCTATGTTCGAAGAAACTATGTAATTGTATAACCTGTAACCCTTACTTTATGCTGTAACGCACTAACAACTGGAATAAAATATATTTGAGCGAGCGTAGCGAGCGTCACCACGGTACTCTTATGGCACTTTCTCTGTGTGTTTGTTTTTTTGTTTTTTTTTGTGGTCAAAGCCCAGGTCAAACCGCTCAAGCAATCGATCTGAAATTTTGTACACATACTAACGTACTCTATGCGGTCCCTGGGATCGTTTTTGAACGGGCTCCCGTGATTGGTTCAAATTTAAAAAAAATTATCTTTCGATTGGTTGCTTTGATCAAATTGAAATTTAGCAAAAACATTGCAACCAACATTGTACCCAATCATAAAAATTTTCAGCCAAATCCTCCTATTGGTTCAAATTTAAAACCATTTTTCATGTGATTTTTTACATTTAAACTAGAACAGATTGACCGATCAACTTAAAACTTCGCGTGGTCATTGGTACCAACATTTTAGGTATTTTTGCCAATTTTCAGCCTAATCTGTCATTATTTTCAAAAGTTTTGTCATTTTAAGGTCATTTTATTCCATAATCTTGAAAAATGTATACTAAATTGTCATCCCTGCCTTCTTTAAGCTTCTGTTCCAAGGCAAGGCCTGTAGAGCAGCCAAGCTATCCACAATGTAGGTACAGTAAAATGAAAGCATTTTTGAGCTAGCGCATAAAATCGGATGCAGTACGAAGGCCAAATCCTCTAATTGGTTTAAGTTTAAATAATGTCTTCTGATTGGTCGACAATAAAAATGTTCACATTAAGTTCAAATTTTGCTTGGTGATCAAGACCAACATAATATTAAATTTTACATATTGTAAGCCCAATCAGTCAAGTATTAATTGTAATTTTACGAGTTTAGTATGGGATGTCACAAGAGATTTCTGGAGAAGGTATGTAGGTAAGACTTCACGACACAATGGATCTGTTATTCATCCAGAGTATTATGGAGATTGAAAAGTTGCAGAGAAAATCGTCTTGTGCCGTGTCGTGCATCGTTACTATGGGGATGTTGCATGTTCTGTGCTCGCTCATCAACGCGTTACACTGAGCGTTTTCCTAGTACACAAATAACGTACATAACAAATAACGTGTGTGTGCGATCACAACAAACAATGTCGTTATTGAATTACGAGTTTATTATGACATGTAGGTACTTTGAAAATATGATAACGTTGGGTTAGACAGCGTCACTACGGTATTCTTTCTAGTTTCTTCTGCACTGCGATTGTATAACTTTGCCCGAAAACGCTCTGTTTATCATTGACACGTCATAGTCGATCGACGACAAAGTTGAGTCAATACTAATCTCTCATAAGAGTTGTCGATCGACTGTTGACAAACAAATACGATCCCACGTTTGTGTGTGTGTTTTTGTATAGATTTTGTCCCAGTTAACACCGTTCTACCAAACGATCTGAAATATTACATTACACACTAATGTCAGAGACGCTTCACATTAGTAGGTGACAATTTTCAAACTAATCTGTCAAGAACGTCAAGAATAATTTACATTTTACGGATTTATGTTTGTTTCGAAATAATTTAAACTAGGTATGTAAAGAAATTCAAAGACAAAATTATTACTGCTCTTATGACGCATTTATGTTACTTTCTATTTTCAATGTATATGATAGCAGCAACGTTCCTCGCATTTGAATTCGCATGCAATATAAATGCTCACTTATCAACGCGATAAACAGAGCGTTTTCCTAGTTTTGATTCCAAACAATTACAGGTTTCTCTCATCCAAAAAGGGAAAACTGATTTCAATTCTTCCGCAAGACGAAAAAAAACTATAAATCATAAAACTTCAGTTCCGATCAAACCTTGATTCCAATAGATCTTGAAAATATCGATTATTTCTCCGGCGCTTCCGTGTACGAACCCGTGAACAAATGGCGCGGCGTGGCGTGTGGGCGTGCGCGATAACACGGTCACGGCACGGAGATCCATGTGTCGTGGACCAGTGTGATGCTGTGCCCCTGAGAGACCGGTCGACGCAGCCCGCGCTACAGACTCGATACGTCGACACGGCTACGGTAGGTTACGCCGAGATATGTATACATGCACACACACGAGATGATGGAGACATTCAACGTGTTTTATTGACGGCTGGCTAAATACGTAAATAAAATACATCAATTCATAAAGAAAATCTTAGCATAAAAAATGTATATTTACCAAATAACACAAATATAAAATTGGGACAATTTGATAAAAAAAAAATACTGAATTTCGAAAACATTAATATTTTATCCATACAGTTTTAAAATGATATTTTTTGGCACAATCAAGCGCAATTAGAACTTTTCTTTTCAATTCTTACAAATAAAAAAATAATACGAAATTTATGCATGCGCATTTTCTAGTCATACAACCTATATAATTTTTAAACAATTTTCATTTGTTGAAAAATTAATTGAACCTACATTTTACAATGTGTTACCAAAGATAATTAAAGCAGGTGTTACATATACTGAAAGTGTACAGATTTCCATTCTTATATTCAATGATTAGGCATATTATTGAAATGAAATGGGTTATTATCGTGTATGAAACAACTTTATTTGTGCCGACGTTTCGAGGTCCGTGGTGATCTCTTTTTCAAGGCAAAAAGTACAATAGTTTGAATGTCAAAAAATAAAAAAACAGAGAAATACACAGCATGTATTTTCGTCGACAAATGCACATACTTTTACTTGCTTCCAAGGTCTGCAGATAGGCAACTCTTCTTGTACACATGTTACATGATGTTACACGACATGATCCAGTATAGATTAATTTCTACGTCATCGCCCATTCAGTGTACAATTTATTCGTAAACGTAAGAAGCTAGAAATTGAAATCCATCCATATTCCTTCCGTGTCACTTTATTGACATGTTCACAAAGGTTTGACAGGTCAAATTCTATAAGTGATTGACATTAATTCATAAGTTTAAGTTTACGCTGCATTGTGAATGGCTAATGATATGAACTAAGAAAGTATGTTTCTTATCAGTGGCTACGTTTCTAAAACAATCATGGCGCTGAACTCAGCCCGTTTTGAATCATGACACGTTCCAATTTCTTCTCCAAACAGATATTTCGCAAGTTATTTGGCGGTCACAAACTTATTACTAATAAAGCCAGTCAGAGAATTATTACCAAGCCAGAAAATTAGGAGACGTAATTGTCGAATAAATTAGAGTTCAGAATATTAATTCTGAAGTAGAGTTCATTTTGTTGTTGAAAATATTGCATTTCAAAGACGGTTGATAATTCTGGCGCTGTTTGCGTGATGGTCGATAAGTGGCCAAAAGCTTGTTGTGTGTTTTGATTCCGATTGTTCTCTTTATAAAATCTCAAATGCAGACTTAGCGTAGCAGATCGTTAATAACTTACACTATTCTAAGTTGGTTAATAAGCTATGTATCAGCTAATAAAGTATGGAATTAGCTAAAAGTAGTAACAAACATGCAACCTACTGAATGCTGTTCGGTGAATAATACATTGACGCGAACCGAGTCAAGTATAGTGTGATCATTAATTGGCTTTTATTCGCAACGTAATAACACAAATTGTTTTTCAGAGTAGCATTTTATCACACAATTTAACATTCTATTCATAGGCTGAAGGAGCTTCTTTTGCTTTATATCAGCAATGCAAATAATTGGAGTTTTCCCCTAAGGACGGACATTATAATGGCACGTTGATGGGTCAAATTTAATATCGCCAATAAAGAACAGAATCACATCTATTCATAATGGTGCCATAAAGATGGTGGCAACAGTGAGATGACGTCACGTGCAAACTATGCATAATTCCACTTCCTACCTGTACTTTTGTGTAACTGTCAGTTCATATCATGACGACTTCGATCTAGGCGTGTCTGGTGACAGAAATGCTTTTCAAGAATTGTCTGCGAAGCTATTAACGAGATAAAAATTAAGGAGACGTTTTCAACTTATAATAGTGACCGCAAGTAATCAGAAGAAGCTCTGGAGTGGTGTGCATCTCGTTCTCGTAAATTCCTCTCGCGTCTGGATTTATTTTGCTAACCTGATTGCGCAACCTTCCGGTTAATAACCCTGCGCTGCGCTGCGCTGCGCTGCGCTGCGCTGGTTGCGGTGCATAATGTTGAAGAGGTGATGAAGGTGGAGATGGTTTTCTCTGTGGCTAGACACAAAACACCGCAGCTGCATGTTGCGCTGTTGCTGCATGTATATCTCAAATAATTGAGATATTATAATGGTTCCAATACAAGAATTGCATTTATAGAAACTTTTTAGATTTTTGTTTAACATCGAACCATCACACTGTACTGCAACTAGTCTAAAAGCGCCGGATGAACTTGTATGATAATGACAGTGAAGAAGAATACCTAGGTGTGTGACGGTGTGAGGCGGTCGTGGCCTATTAGTAGGGAACTTCACACGATTTGCCTTTCAACGGTGCGAAACCGCACGAAATTACTTCAGCCAAAAGGACGACCGCGGGAATCGAACCCAAGACCTCCCCGTGCCAGTGATTTTTTTATATTATGACCGATCAACTTTTTGCATAGTCATAGACTCATTGGGACCAAAATTTTAGGCGTTTTTGTCAATTTTCAGACTAATTGTCGTCAACTTCAAAAGTGATTGACATTTTACGATCATTTAATCACCTAGCTTGTTTGGAAATATTTGTCAAATTTCTTGAAGGATATTACAGTTATTTTATCACTGCTTCTTTGTCGCATTTCGTCTCATTTCCAAGGTCTGTAGAGCAGAAACTTTCAAACGCTTCTTATCATTCACATGCATACGAGAGCTCGCTCACCAACGCGTTACCCAGAGCGTTTTCCTAGTAAAATAACATGGGCCACCCACATTTGCTGTAGGAACGATTATTTCCCCAATTTACTGCACAGACTCCACAGAGCACAACAACCGTATCGGGAACATCAAGCGATGCACACGCTGCATTGCAGAGTGTCAGAGAGAGACACCAGATGTCTCCTTCGTTTTGCAGAGAAAGACACTTCGTTTTGCATCCACCGCCTCTCGGAGCGTGCACGGAATGTTCGGCTAATTGTTATCGTTAATAGCCCTGTGGGGTCTCGTAGATTACAAGGCGTATGACTAACTATACTAACTAGTACACTAGAGCTGCCTTGCCGGGCTTTAATGGACCTCTAATTAAAAGCTAAAACTTTAGGGAGGATATTTGGGATTTTAATTCAAGATAAAGCAATACAATTTTATTTAATAACATCATAGGTTCTGGGTTGTGTTGTTTGGTGTCAAATTTTGGAAAAAAGAACATATACTTGGAAAGCGCTCTGTGAAACGTGTTTATAAGCGAGCTTTCGTGTTGCCTGGGAAACATTATTCGTGTGAAAGTTGCTGCTCTCTAGACAATGGGAAAATCAGTCTTACCAAACGCGTCAAAGAAGTGATAATTACTTTGAAATTTCTGTGAATAAAATTGACAAATATTTCAAAAGATGCAAAACGCCTAAAATGTTGGTCCTAAAGGGCAAACGGTTTACGTTTGCGTATACATTCGATTCACACAGGATCTTGTCCCAAAACTATATACGTGACCGCTCATATGACGTTAGTGTGTGTGCTTTTCAGATTGATTGGTGGAACGGGTTGACCTGGGATATTGCAGGCAAAAATACAAACAATAAAACAAACACAAAAAAGTCGCAGAAATAATGCGAGTACCTACCGGTGATAACACAGTATAACTAGGCAAACTCTTCTTGTATAACGCGTTGATAAGCGATCATTTTCGTGCATGTAGTTTCTGTGTGTGAGTTGCTGATCTAACTAATACTCTTGTTGTGAAAACGCCCAATATGGTTCAAGGGATCTGAGGTGGGTATAAGATAAAGTGTGACAAACTATTTGATTTCTATAGCGGTTACGAATATAATTTGTAGGTAGAATATGATAACATGTAAATGTTGGTATCAACGGCAGTGCACAGAAAAACAGATGAAGTTCCGGAAGAATACGGAACTTCGGAAGTCTGAATCACACGAATTTATTTATAAGTTTCAAGTTTGTCTTAAGTCTTTATGAGTCTTGATTCAAAACATTGAGCGTGTAATTCAGGCTTTACGATCACTTGGTTCGTTGAAAAATGCAAAAGAGCAAACACTACGATTTCACGTGAATTATTTCACTTGATTCAGTAGCGTAGAAAACGAAGATATTTTGACAGTTGTAGGAATATACGTTTTGAAGCAACGTCCAAGTATACATTTGGTGGAAGTGCCATTTCAGGTGGAAGTGGCGTTTCATCAGCTCAAATTTCTCTGACATTCTAAAGCTATTAATTTTTCATAGAATTGTCCGTCTTCAACTTATCACATTTCTCTTGATAAAAACTCACATTTTCTTGACCTTTACGAGTTTCCCCCCCACCTCTCTTCGCCGTCCCACGAAATAATGCGAGTTAGAGGGTCGTAAAACCTCATTACCCGGGGGCTATAAGACATCGTCGGCAAGGTGTGGGTCAGAGGGTCATTAGGAGGGTGGAAGCGACCCCCAGGGAATGTCACGTGACACTATTGGGTCGTTAGTCACACGTGACAGTGCGTGAAGTTGACACAAACACAACAAGAATATTAGTTATAGAACTTCAACTTGTCGTCGGCGATGTCCGTCAGATGGCGGTGGAGGCAGATGGACGGTGGCCGTGGAACTTTAGGAGTGTGTGGGGGGGGGTAATATTACAAGACATCGGCATTCCCAAGCACACTTCCACTTTTACTATGGTTCTCACTCACTCCCCTCTGTTTGCCCGGTCACAACGTTCAACAATTCTCTACCGGAAATTTCGAACACACAAAAGTGTTAACGTGTACTTTTTTTTTAGCAAAATCTTCTGATTGGTTGCTAAATGAAAACGATACATGTGTCCGATCTAGTTCATATTATGCGTGGACGTTATTACTAATATTTTGTCCGATTTTAAATTTTTCAGCCAATCGGTAAAGTGCGTCAAATCAAATGTTTATGTCATCAAGAATGAAACAGGACAAGCAAAGACGGAGCCAAAGGAGACAAAGGAGACGCTCGTTTCGCTCTCTCAAGAATGTATTTCAGAAATAATCATTCGAAGAACAAATGTTTATTTTGAAATATTTTTCAAACTTTTCGAGATATTATTATTTACCGCATATTGATCATTGATTACACCATATTACACCTCTCAATGACATCCCCTCCCCCCACCCACGGAGTCGATGATACTGTTCAGGGTGGCCATCAAAGAATAATGAACGGAAGGAGGAAGATGTGAGAGAGATTCTTAGCATCTGTTTTGGTTCCGCGACACACACACGAAAACTGTGTGAAGTTTTCATGCGATTTGAGTAATTTGAACAGTTAAAAAAAATCGTAATCAAGTAATTTAATTTTGAGCAAAAGTTCTAACTTTATACTTTTACGAGCGCTTGAGTTGAGTTATTTACTAGATAACTTAAAGCTAGATCCACCAAATTAAATATCTTATCAAATCGAAAAGTGTAAAATGGATCGGCGATTACAAAACATTCGATGTTTCTTATGAGGAAATTATAAAAATGGCGCAAGAAACTAAAAGGTGATATAAAGGATTCTTTGCCATATAAAAATAGCCACAAAGAAGATCAAAAGGAGAACAAGTCCGGTAAAGAGAACGAATGGTGTTCTGATGTTCCATATAACTGAAGTCCTATACGCTCCTTGAAGGAACGAAAAGGGATCACAGAGTTAACGTTAAGACAGCGTTTTATCCTCGTTCAAAGGATAATGAAAGGACCAAGACGTAGTACCTTGGTCGTAAGACCGTACCCACATGGGCAGAAGAATGATTATGTTACTTATTCTATCAGCGAGCTTCATCGATGGGATATCGTAAGGAAAGTTACCACATCTTTCGAGAAAGTTAGTCTAGATCATTAACTTTCGTCTGACATTTATGTGTCTTATTATTACAAGAGAAGGAGTATATGTCTGTCCTGCTCTGATTTATGAGCCTATTTCATATACGTTATTAAATTATGGGATCATAAAATATGTGAATTTAATTATCATGAGTCTATTGTTGTTTAATCAAGAACGTACACTCACTTTACTATAACTGACGTGACGTGACGTTATTAAGGGTCGTTTAACTTTGACTCTAACTTCAACTGCTAATCATCTTGTAATTTCCGATTGACTACGCTAATTTTAACAATATTTAAGTTGATCCACCTTAACTCTTAGTTGGAAATATCGGACCTAAGTCAATGGATTAATTCGATTCGTTCTGACGCTTCGTTCCTTTAATCAACCTTTGGCGCTGTACATCAAGGACGTCACGCTAAATAAGTGTTATTTTGACACCCCCTCCCCCACCCCTTGTCACGCTTATTCACACTTCTAGAACCCCCTCCCCCTAAAAGGACGTCACTCTACCCCCTCTAAACAGAATTTGTCTGACTGTGAAATGAATCAGAATTTATCGTTTTTAGTGAAATAGTTCCCGAACTGAAATTTAAAATGCTTTAAAATGTCTATCAAAACGTGAGGTCCCACTGGCTAACCCCCCCCCCCCTTCCCCTTCCCCGGCACACTGTGTCCAATCTTGGTGCACCCCCTTCCCCCTGAACCGTGACGTCCTTTATGCCCCTTATATTTTAAATAGTAATCTTGGTAGGTACCTACAAATTCTCTTATATACTTTAACTTTATCGGTTAAGAACTTAAAGTTTTATTATTGAAACTAGGTTAATAATATTCTAAAATGCAATTGCGAAACAATTGTATGCTCCTTGGCTTCACTTCTACCCCGCGTCTTAGCAGACTGTTGCTTCTGATTGGCTCATTGATTGCATCTGTAATGGACATTGACGGATGAAGAAGTTAACTCGAGTTGCAAGGAGTCAAGAGATCAACGTGAATCAATGCAGCGGAGGAAACCGAATGAGAATCACGGACTTCCGCTCTCATCAATAAATACTCTCGCGCAGCTCATCCCTCTTCGCTAATTGAAGTATCTGGATCGCAGCATCCGCTCACGAGATGTGGTCCATTCACCGACGTCGACAAATACTTGCCTATTCTTCATATCGGAAGTGAATACATTTTGTTGTTTCTGGTATTGCATTGTCGTACGTAGTTATTTGTGCGAGACCGATTCTCAGTAGTACAATATAATTATTTAGACATTATTGGCGTTTCAAATGTTCTAGAAATAAAAACCAAAAAATCATGTTATTCATTTTATAATTCTTAATAATACCGTGTTTATAGTACACAGCCATACATCCATCCATACATCCACAGTGAATTCTAACAATTCAAAAGTTCAGTAGAACTTGTGTATACGCACTTGCAAATATAAAGTTTGGTTCACTTTAAAGCTGGAACCGGAACCGGTACCGGAACCGAAAATAACCGTCATTTTTATAGAAACCGGAATCGGAACCCATATGAATATTTAGGTGGAACCGGAACCGGAACCCTTTTTAATATTAAATATTATTTGGTTTCCATAACGTTTCCATTATGGTTCTTAATTAATTAACTTATTTACAACTTAATTTTTAAATAAATGATCACCGAGTAAAATTAATGTTAGAAATTTCTGAAAACTTTTTTTGTTAGTTCCTAAAAGTCGATTAAAAAAAATATTTTGAATTACTGGCT
Organism: Leuctra nigra; assembly: GCA_934045905.1. NCBI lineage: Eukaryota > Metazoa > Arthropoda > Insecta > Plecoptera > Leuctridae > Leuctra > Leuctra nigra. Next base: position 6,369,352 of record OW203764.1, on the reverse strand, counting down.
GAGTTTGATGGAACCGAAATGGAACCGGAACCGGAATCGGAACCGATATTTTTAAAAACTTGGAACCGGAACCGATCTTCATTTGTGTTCCGGTTAAAGTTTATGCTGTGCTCATGCGCCCTGCTAACGCACATTCTACTTGACTTCTGTTCATGCGCCCGGCTAACTCACATTCTACTGCGACAGAATTTGCGGGATTGATATCCAAGTCTATCGGTGTCAAGTAGAAAAAAATCTAATTCGACGGGGTATCGAAATTTCTTGAACACCTACGTGATATCGATGTAAAAGAACAATTCCCACGTCTACGCATGACCTGCGAATCGTGCCGGAGATACGCACATTCCACTTAAACTAGTTCACAGCGAGCGAGAGAACATCCTTTATCCGTCTTATTTGGCCACTTGCCTCAGTGTCTTTCCACTTTTTGCCTTCTCTGAGTTTCATCTATCTCAAATCTGTCGAAAAAATGTACATAAATTCCATCATCATTGTTGAAAAATTGAAATGTGCATTGCGTTATATCTGTGACGTTATTTATTATCATAAAAATGCACCGCAAACTATTTCATTTCCATTTCCTGGATTCAAGATCAGGTTTAGCCGGATATTTTTTCATTCACACATTCCTGTCCTCCAATTATCCTGACTCCGCTAGAAATTTCCATAAAACCCAGAATCTCACAGTTCTTTTGTCGGAATGATACTGCTTTCAACTTGTGACCAAACAACCCATTTCTGTTGTTATATTTTACTTTTGCTTAGTAGATGCCTATATGCATATATATTTTATAGTAATATATAACTGAAATGTGGTTTCAATTTACAAAATGTCAAATGTCAAAACTGCAAATAGAAAAGATAATCCTCCTCTGGGATTCGAACCCATGTCTTTGGATTTAGTATCTAGTGGAGCGGTCGCTCCACGCCAGCCAAGTCGTACAGCGCGCGCACACTCTCATTTAAAAAGGCTGGAGCAACCCACTTTTACTGTAAGCATCAAAGTGGCATTTTCGACCTACTGGATCTCAAAATTGGAATATCTCACATTGTTGCGAAATATCTTAATTTCGAGCTATGCCCCACCCCACCACATATACCAAATTTGGGAACAATAGGTTATGCCGTTTGCGAGCAAGAGGGCCGTGAAAACCGTGAAATTGTACGGCTTTCTTCAGATGATTATAATAATAATGATTATTATTTTTCATCTTCCAATAAATTCCGCGGTCTCCGCCACAGCCTAAACGGCTAAGTTGTTTGACCCAAAATTTTCACCACATATACAGCTCGTCTGCCTGATGATACCTTGCCCTTATGAATTTTTTGTGCCGCCATTTTGAAACCGGAAGTGACGTCATATCTCAAAAACGGCTAAACCGATCGGAACGAAATTTGCGCCAATCGATTCAGACGGTCCTTTATATGAAATACCAAAAGTGAAATTAAAGTTTTCTAATTACTGAAACCGGAAATGATGTCATAGTTTAGCGAAATCTGCCTAAATTCACTTCCCCTTTATATAAAAACCAACTACATATTCAGAAGGCTTATAATGAAATATTAGTATTTATATACATATTAATACAATGTGTAAGAACTTTCAGCCGCCATTTTGAAAACCGGAAGTGATGCCATATCTCGAAAACGGCTGGACCTATTGGAACGATGCTTTCGCAATTCTTCATGGCATATCACTTTAAGTTTATATTTAGCTCCAAACAAAATTTTTCTTCGTAACTAATTCGGAAATGGCGTATTTTTTTAAAGGAATTGAGGAATTACCCATTGTTGCCTCAATAAGTTTTACAAGTTGTGTAAATAATCTAAAAAAATAAGTGATATCCCCATAAAAAACACTCCGTGTAAAAATACCAGCCAAGTCTCTTCAACTAAAAAAAAATTATGAAATCTAAAAATTCTGCACTGAAACGTAGTGATATCAAAAAATTAGCCAAGTCAAAACTTTATTTGAAAATTAAAAAATACTTGGCGCATCGTCTTTTTAGGGCATTGTAGGTATCGGTACTATAAGTATATGTATTTATATCTAGTCTATACTTCTAAGCTATTTATATACACGATGCCCCAAGTATTTTTTTAATTTTCAAATAAAGTTTTGACTTGGCTAATTTTTTGATATCACTACGTTTCAGTGCAGAATTTTTAGATATCATAATTTTTTTTTAGTTGAAGAGACTTGGCTGGTATTTTTACACGGAGTGTTTTTTATGGGGTACTACACTACAGTAGCATGTAAACATGATCGCGCTTGTTTCCGTCCTGTCAAGCTCGGCGCGCTCGCGGTGTCACGTGACAGCTCAAGTTGCTGACAGCCACGGACAAGTGAGTCTCAATTATTACCGACTCGTCGTGTTTCGACAACTGGCTGTTGACAAATTGTGAGCGACATCGTCCGACAAGAGGCGAGTCTTGTCAGACCTGTCGATCGATGAATCGATATGAGACTCGTCACCACAGAACAAACAGCTAAACCAACAAATACCAGAGCGGGTTGGAATTGCATAATGAACATGACAAGTGCCGAGGTGCAAATAACGAGCAACAAGTCATAGTATAGTGATAAATGACATTTCAACTCAAAATGTATGATAGTAATTAATGTGTATTAAGATTTTAACAATTTGAAAAAGGAGTAATAATTTATTATGGGAGGGGATGCATTTGCTTCGTATCAATGATTTTGTCGGACTTGTGACGTATTCGAATAATCCATATCGGTATGATTCTCATTTACGTTCTTGTTTGACGTCATGTTTAATGAGTGATGTCAGAATGTCTGAAAGTTTCACTTCACACCTCTGACCAATCAGCCGAAAAAACAAAATATTGTTTTGGGAATCATAGCACGACATATTCCACTTTTCTAAATACCTTGGTCCTGGACCGCTTCAATCACTAGTAGTCAATTAATCAGCAAAATGAAAATAAAATCGGTAATGGAAGTGCACACAAGTTTTTATTATTGGTTTGAAGACCTGGAGAAGTTCTGTCATCTCAAGATGTAAGTAATGTTCAAGTCACACTAGTTATTAGTTTGAAAAGTATTTCTTCATCGATGTGGCAATTACTTATTGGTTGGACAGATGAGTTTCTAGCTCCTGGCAAGGTTTCGTCAGTCAAGATAATGCAACTAATAATTCACACTTAGAAATACTAAAACGTCTGACTTTTGAGAGGAAAAACCAACATCAACACAAGAAATCATAGGAAATTTCTAAATCTGTAATAACTATGAGTATGACTTGTTCTGGTACTGAATGAAATCAATATCAATATCCAAATTCTATTATAATTCAAAATAATTAAATAAAAATGCAAATATGTACAACTGGTGTATCGAGTTTATGTAATTCAATCCTTTTCAAAATTATTTTGGGTAGGAGTTGCAATACCGAGACGTCTCCAGGAGGTCTATTCTAGAACGATTTTCCAATTCCATTCTGATGGAATTCGGTCACGGCCATAAGGATTAACATTGTATGGAATCGAATTCTAGTGAAATTGGGAATTTAAATGTTCTAGAATAGGGCCCCAGTTCGCATTGTCCGAAGATCAGGGAAGATATTTTTCTGATTTTTCTCCACAACTTATTTCCATATTCCACCTCTCTATTCATCTTCCTCTCTGATTAAACATTTATGTCAATAAATAAATAAATAAATAAATAAATAAAGAAAGAAAGAAAGAAAGAAAGAAAGAAAGAAAGAAAGAAAGAAAGAAAGAAATTTATAAATTTAAACTATTTAGTTAAGACTATTCACAAACCTTTATTAATTACTATTTCGCCAACTCGTATGAGAGAAAACATCATTATTTTCAGGAGAAAAGGAGAAAACAGCAGAAAACAGCAAGTTATCGTCCTAGAAAATTAGTTACTACACCAATGGTTGTGATCTTACTGTAATGAGGAGTGCTGATGAAAATGATGAAAAGTGGCCGAAGGATTTTGATGTTGGAATGAGGTCTCACACACGTATTGTAAATGTGGATGAACATGACATGGTCTGAACCCAGCTCAACCAATCATCGAGTGTATATTCAGATGCTATTATATTGATTATTGAATACAATGAGATACGCTTGTTTAAACAGGTTTTATGATTTCAAACTGTTTGTTTGATCATTAACGCCTTTTACTCTAAAGCCGCATTCACACAAGCGCGAAAAGCGGAAAGCGTTTTGCGCTTTTTTTCTATTAACCAATAACATTCACAAGTATGCCACAAGCGGTGTCTGGACTTGTGATTGGTTTATAGAAAAATCGCAAAACGCTTCCTGCTTTCCGTGCTTTATGTGAATAATATTGCAATTTTAAAAATACGTATGGTTTCAATAAAGTTCGTAATTGGAAAATCGCCTTTTGCTCCATCAGCTTTAAAGGCGTTCTGACTTTGAAAATACAATGTTTTTTAGTCTCGTCGAATTATGAAACATCGGGCTGATTTCGAGGGCAAAGTTTCGTCATATAATTGCCTTGTTCTTCATCATCTTACCACTGACAGTCGGGCATTGTGGAGACATCGTTAGAGACACAGGAGAGCCAGCTTAATGACGTCACAGTAATGACGTCACTCAGCTCGTCGGCGGAAACCAACAGAGCGAACAGCGACAAATGCTAATCATATTCCGAGATGGAACATTGAAAAAAATAAATAGAAAAATAGAATTTCCCTCGTTTAGGAAGCCACAGAATATCACATTAATTCCTCATACATTCGTATAATTATAGTAATATAATTCCTTTAATTGGATGATAATTCACAGGACCCTTACCTAATATCGCGAAATGTTGGTGTTACGACGGTGCTGAGCTCTAGGTCGGTGCTACCATGGTGCTACGACCAAACACCGATCGAATATGACATTTAAGACGTAGCCCGGTGCTGGAGTAGCACGATTTCTCAGCACCAGTCGAGAGTGGTGCTACCGATAGGTCCTACGACGAAAGAAGCGAAAATGGCCGCCTACATTGCCGCAGCTTTTGGTGATGAAGATGTAGAAAATGTGAAACGATATGTAAGAGTAGCAGATATGACTGATTTTGAATTGCATAGAAATACCAGATTAAATAGAGTCATTTTTTTATGTTTTGGACCTGCTTTACGACGACTTGGTGCGCCAGAACGATCGGAATCACGCGATTCCAGTTGACACCAAACTTTTAGTTGGGTTATCGTTTCTGGCGAGTCGAGTGGAGATGTACAATGTTTCACAGATGTCAGTCAGTGAAATATTTTTTTTTTATTTGTATTTTCATTGATATATAAATGTATTTAAGTTAAATGTTTCCAAAATTTAAAAAAATAAGTTTTTTGCCCTAAAAAAATATTTATATTTTACAACGAGGCGGTTTTCAGCAATTTGTAATAATTTTGAGAATATTTAATAAAATTTTGAATTTCAAAATCTTGTGAATACTGCTGATTTATTATGGAGTAAGAATAAATTAAAAATTTTAAGATGGATAATTTTTATTTTATTTTATTTTATGAATTATATATTGTCAGGCTTTAAAGATTTTTTTCTCCATAACCTGTTTGTACACAAAAATATGATTTATTTTGTATCCTACTTCTACAAATTTTGTCCAAAATACTTGATTTTTTTGTGAGTGTTCCATGGGGCTCTGTGAAGGACTTTACGTATCACTTTCTTGATCTCTTATCAGACAATTAAGAAAAAAAATTAACAATGCCTTCATTTTAGAGAAAATCACGTTGAAAAAATATCACGGTGTAAATAAAATCATAATTTGAAAACAAATTTGAATATTTAAAAAATTATATGTAGAGTCCTACTACTACAGGTCAGCTACATTCTAGTGGAAAAAAACTTAAAAAATCTTATATTGATGGAGTAGCACGAAATATAAATTTCATTGTTGTAAAATGAGTAATTGTTAAATATTTACGTCCATTGTTAAAAAAAAATATTTTTAATTTTTTTATATTTAGTGTAAGTCTACATATTATGTGCCAATTTTGAAGTCAATAAAATAATTATCAACAAAGTTAGAAGTTACACCTTAACGAAACTCGTGAGAAAAATGATGTGGCACTGGTGAAGTTTTACTTCACGATAAAAAAATTCGTTCCAAAGTTTGTAATTGATTCAAATTCAAGCTCGTTCTATTTCATCCCGCTAAAATTAACCAATCACAATGCGCCGGTAAAGTAGCATCAATGACGTTTGGTGCTGAAAGTGGGCGTGGTCGTGTTGTCGTAGCCCGTCGGTAGGATGTGTATACTCGATCGGTGTTACAGCATCGTCCTGGTGCTGTGCTACTGTAGGACGGGGCTACGACGTAGCACCGTCCTACCATCTCGCGATATTAGGTAAGGGTCGGTTCAACAATTCAAATATACAATAAAATAGAATTAGTTATTCAAAGACCAAAACAAGACAGTCAAAAAATGACGAAACCAATATTATCGTGAGAATCGTATCATTGATGCACACATTATGGCAAAAATTACAATTCGTGACTTACCCGGGATGAAAAAAATAAATAAACTAACATGACATTTTGAATTAACATTCAATTATTCCTTGCCATTCTCTTCAATTCGAATCTCAGAATGGTTTACACCGACTGTTTTCAATTCCTTGAATGTCTGCATTCAATTGTTATTCGTAATCCCGCTGTATTAAAAACTGATCTTCTTGTCAAAACAAGAAGTACCTGATTGTAGTTCTTGCGGTAATAGCAAAAATAAATATCTCTCAAGATTTCAGAGGAAGACAATCAGCAAAGTGATAACAAATCGATCAAATAATAATGTATCTATAATAATATCCAGTTGCTTCTGTTTCTTGAATCCCAATCAACACTCTCCTCGGTCCTCCTCGAAACCTCTTTCCTCCAGATCTCATCCGTCCAAGATCTTATTTGTCGTCCATCTCTTTCTTCGGTGAGAAGGATGATTTTTTGGGTGCATTTCCTAGTAATTCTCTACTCTCTAGCAACTGCAATTCCAAGGAAAATAAATGTGAGAACTGCACAACAAATAATATACACACAATATTTGTAAAAAAGCGAATATTAACTTACTCGGGTATGAAATACTGCGAAAATAAAAGCTCTGATATCAAACTTCTTCTTTCAACAAACAATCAGTCTTTGAGCCCGATTACAGCGCCTCCCCACGGTAGTTTCCTCGTACCAAATGCCCTTCTCTCACCAGATGGCTTCTTGCGCAGCGGCCTGGCGCAGCAATGATGTTTATTAGACACGCATTTTCCGCCGGGAGACAACCGGAAGTCCGGTTCTGTTATCGTGACGTCACCAACCACAGCCTCCTGGGTCCCAAAGCTTATCTCTAAATTGCCACATTCATGCCTGCCCGCTGGGTCTTGTGCCTAAAGGGAGCGACATATTTGACAGTCAGGTTCTATGCTGGCGAGAATGACGTCTAAATTAAAGAGAGATTTTATTTTAAATCGCGTTTTCACTTTGAACAAAATTCAAACGCGGCCTATAAAATTCGTTAAGTGCTTTAGTTAAGTTGCGATAAAAAAAACACTCGCCCATTGAGATTGCGAACCTGTTATCTTTCAGCCCGCAATGAAAGCTATTGGGGTGATTTGAACGGGGAGGGGGGTGGGGGGTAATGTCTCGGTTAGGGGTGCTGATCTTTACCTGAAGCCAGTTTCCAAAAGAATATAATCTTGTTATACCGCATTTCCTTTGATTTAGTGCCAAGTTCCCTGCTTAAAATGAAAACAAAATACCGGCATTAAAGATAATATTCTCAGTGAATCCGGTATGGTAGTAAAAAAAAGTGAGAGTTAAGTATAACTTATATTTATTTCTTATTTTTGGACCAAAGTATCCTGTGGTTTCGCAAACTAAAATAGGAATTCCTAATACAAATAATTTTAAGATTTTTTTTCAAATTCCGTGACAAAAAAATTAACATGCGCACCAGATTCTTCTAAATTCTAAAGGTAAAATGCAGTATTGAATTGTGATTAATCCACGGTCTCCAGTTAACCCTTGCAATCTGTATCATAAATTATGACCTACGTGTGTAAATGATACGCACAATTATTCAAAAACTGCGATATTGAAATCGAGCCATCTTTCAAAGAGACAAACTCGAAGAGAAGTCGGCTCATGGCGGCAGCTGTCTTCGCTCTGATTCGTCGCATCAAGCACGTGTCACGCCAAATCGCTCGCGGCGGAAAATTGGAAAATTCATCCGGCAATCAATCGGTCGGGGATTGAAGGAAAAGCTGTCTTAGATTACTTGCCGACATTTTCCAGAGGCAGAGCTTCGTCTTAATTACAACAACTCTGACAAGACGGGGCGTGTAATTGAAGATGTCGGTGGCAACCAAGAAGCAAAGTTAGACGTCAAGTTGTACACCACGTGACAATGTGTGACGTCATAATCAATCACGAAGGAGCGAGTTGATGACACGTTAAGCATCGCATCAAAAGCTATTAAACTAATTACACAAGTTACATCAAAGAATTACCTCTGAGAAAACGACTAATGGAGAACATTATTGAATTCGAGTCTTTGGTTTTCTTAAGATAGTTGAAAACAAATTAAAGCAGTCCATTACCCAACTCCATTCAGACTTTTCTAAGAGTCCGTTGAGATTCTGTTTCTCTTCCTGTTTCGAGAAGTCTTTTGTATGAGGTGAAATTCCACCACTGCTTTTACGCTCTTAATCCCTGAACATTCGAATACCATGAAACGCTAATTAATTTAAAATGTAATTTTAAAAAAGGAAACGAACTAAATCTTTTTTCCACCGCCCTCTTGAACCGCGGTATCTCATGAATAAGGCAATATGGCGGCGGGATGGGAGGTCATGTGACTGTTGGACGAGTGCCCATGGATGATTTATGTCGGTATATTGACCCTGTGATGTCACGGGAGTAGCTAAACTCCCTAACCTGTCACGGGAGGTGTGATTTATTCCAGAAGAAGGGAGATGCGATTTGGTCAGGAATTTACAGCGCATCTTCTTAGACCGGATATTTATTGACTTTCACTTTGAGAAATTTTAAATGTTTACTTTTTTACCGCGTTGGAGGGTTGGACTCTTTTGACGAGAGAATACATAAAACATGTGTGATGACTTTGGGGTGTTGCACAGACTTGAACAATGAGGCAATTTAGAATAGTCGTCAAACACACACAGTACACAAATATAAATTTTGTAGAAGTTTTTAGACTGTATTTCTAGAAAGGTGGAATCAAAATGAAAGAAAATATTACAATCTTGTACAAGGTGGGCAATTTGTATAACTTAAAAATACTAGGTAAACGCCATGTGTAACGCATTGATATTTAGCGAGCCTGTTTTAATTCGAATTAATTTTCGTGAAAGTTACTGCTATATTAGACATTGGAAATAGTCAACAATCGCTAAACTATACTCTCCACAAACACCCTAACTTTGTAATAAGTAAAAGTGACAATTTTTTTGTAAATTTGAATACATTGTGCATACGTTTGGTTCTATGAATAGACTGAAAACTCAACTATGCAGTGGAAATGCGGACACGTATTTTGATTCATGATTGGCTGTTTTAAATTTTTTAGAATAGCTTATCCGAATTTTTATTCATGTCATCATATTAGAGCTAACCGTAACGAGTGCCATTTTCAAAAAGAAAGTAGATAGGCCAAACGGTCCCAGTATCAATTTTCACCCAATCATATTATGATCTTGTCCAAAACTGTACATGTGGCCGTTTATATGATATTAGTGGATGTGCAAAATTTCAGATCAACTGGTCGCAGGCAAAAACAAAAAACAGACACAAAAACAAACAGAGAAAGAAAGAGTGTTTCTTTGCTGTGTTGATATTTGCTAAAAGGCGGAAGATTGTTGAATGTTCGTGATACATTTAATTCTACGGTACTTAGTGATTTTGCTATTTGTTTTGTAGACAAAATGTCTCTCGTCCATGTCGAGGAGGTTCTAATAATGCGCTGATGAAACAGAACGAATGACACTCACGTTCAACAAAAACAAAACACTCTTCATGTAAAATAGTTAAAGAGCAACCACTTTTTAAAAAAAAAAAAATCTAGAATCCACAGCCATATCGATTGCGTATTCAGCTGGAAGTTTCGAGCAGCATCAATGATTACCTGCGTTGAGTGAATTCCCGACCCAGGTGAATTCATCGCTCAGTCTGCTCATACAATGACGGGCTCATACAGCAATGACACGGGCGTTGAGCGAGGACTTTCCACACCTTCCCTTCTTCATGTTACTGCGCTGTACGCATCAGACAGTTCCTCTGATCAAGCTGATACTTGACATTTATTTCAGGATCGTACTTATAATCCTGCAGAGATGGAGAAAGATCCCAATGTACCTTTTCTCGATTTGATGTTGGACAGTTATAGTGAAGTATTCTCTTCCAAAACGATATTGTGTCACAATTACAAATATTATTGGATTAAGATAATAATTACTGGTTTTCTAGCTCGTCTCAATCATCGAAATGCAGAAATATTGAAATATCCAGTACGTACAAAATTGTTTAATAAAATCCGGTTATTGGCCAAATATATATATAAAAAAATTGTTGGTTGTTCGTCCAGACAAATTTAAATTTTGTACAGATATTGAGCCAACATGAAGTTCACGTTTTGCTTGCAATGCGGTGCCTTGGTATCACCTACACTTTGATACACCTTAATATCACATACACTTTGATACACCTTCATATCACATACCCTTTGATGCACCTTGATATCACATACACTTTGATACACCTTCATATCACATACCCTTTGATGCACCTTGATATCACATACACTTTGATACACCTTTATATCACATACCCTTTGATGCACCTTGATATCACATACACTTTGATACACCTTCATATCACATACCCTTTGATGCACCTTGATATCACATACACTTCGATACACCTTGACATCTTTCAACATGAGCTGAGTCACTACTAAGTGACCGATCAAAAGTAAGTCTTCCTCTCAGTCCTTAAATACGTCATAGGTATCTGGAAATCAACTTTGTGAAGTGGTATATTTCCAAGGTCTATAGATCGGCAAAACTTAATCAGCGACTCGGCGTCAAAACTAAAGTTCAATTACCAAACGCAGCATTACCAGCGTAAATTAAATTAAATTAACTAATTCTGTTCATTCGTTATTCCCTCTAGACCTTTCATGAAGGGAAATATTGTGTGGAAAAACTGCGGTGGTCTCGATCGATATCGTGAACTAATTGTTGGCGAATGCATTTCCTTGAGACAGTTGCATTTATAATGTAATTCCCTCTTATTGCAATCGTTTGAATAACAATCCTCTTTGTGTCAGCTTGTATACGGACGGAGGTTTGTAAAATGCAATTATTGCTGCTGGCTGCTGCAATTAGAACGTTTTGTCGAGTTTATATCGATCTTTACGTTCCATCCTGACATGACTCGACGCTCGTCTCTTCTCTTGACATTTCCACCATGCATCCAAAGAGAGCTAGAAAAACTTACAATTTCTCGTAAAACATATAACGAGGTCAAAAGTACTTTAAATAAGTACTTTTTAACAGAGTTCCATGTTTAATTGCTACTTTTCCAAACAATTCAAGATGGCGGCAATTCAAGATGGCGGCAGTATAGTGTTCACGTTCAGGTTGGTCAAGGGAAATTAGTTAAACATCATCTATAACGTAAACCAGGGCTCAGATACATTGGTATAAATCTAGTATATTCACTTTATAATACAATTGTTGTATAAACTTTCTCGTGAGTGCATCACATTCCATCTAATATAATAAGTTATTCCATTCTCTTAACACCTGTGCGCTTATACCGTGTGAGTTTAGCAACGCAGATTCCCCTTCCGCCCGTCATCAAGATCTGTGTAGGCGTGCGTGACACACACTGACAACAACAGCTGTTCAGTAGCAAGTGGATTCCTGGTGCATAGCTCCTGTGAAAATAACCGACAACAGTAGAGTAGCCGCACCATGGACGCAGATTCCCTGCAATCTAGGGTAGAGAACTTTGAAATCAAAGTTCTTCAATCCCTGGAAGATTTTCGAAAGATAGCAATAGCAGAAAATCCTGACCATCAACCCGTCCCTGCCGATAACATCAATCTACATGAGAAATTTAAGGAACTTGAGAGGCGGGTAATTTCTAGCTTCGAAGAAATCAAGCAAGAAATTACAGTGGCCAAAACGCAAATTGAACAAAATGCAACTAGGATGGATGCTCTCGAGCAGTACTCGAGACGAAACTGCATTCTGATACACGGTATCAGCGAAACTGAAAAGGAAGACACCTATGAACAGGTGTGTGGCTTCCTCAACAATCGGCTGAAGATGGAAGTGTCGCACATGGACATTGACAGATGCCACCGTCTTGGTTCTCGGAGCGCCAAAAACAAGTACATAAGACCAATAATTGTTAAGTTTATTGCATATTGGTGCAAGGAGACATGCTGGCGCCGTAAGAAATCCCTAAAGGAATCGGGATTTGTTATCACTGAATCACTCACGCGCACCAGACAGGAACTGCTGACTAACGTTCAAAAAATAGTGGGATTTACGAAATGCTGGACCCAGGATGGCGCCATCATCGCGATCCAGGACGAGAAGAGAATCCGAATAACGAGTGCTGACGATCTGCGCTTACTAGCACCAAAAGCATCCGGCCAAAGTGACTCCTCTACGAGAGTACCATAGTGTGTGATGTACTAAGGACCAACAACAATAAATACAAACTGACCCAGCAATACTCGCCTGACCAACCGTATGCTTATATAATTTATAATTTATAATTTATATTACCTATTAATTTTATTTAGTTTATTGTAGTATATCTAGTGGAGCGGTCGCTCCACGCCAGCCAAGTCATACGGCGCGCGCACACTCTCATATAAAGGCTGGAGCAAACCCACTTTTACTGTAAGCATCAAAGTGGCATTTTCGGCCTACTGGATCTTAAAATTGAGAAATCTCACATTGTTGCGAAACATCTTAATTTCGAGCTATGGCCCACCCTACAACATATACCAAATTTGGGAACAATAGGTTACGCCCTTTGCGCGCTAGAGGGCCGTGAAAACAGTGTTTTAGGGCGGTTTTCATAATAATAATCTTAGTAGTAGTAGGCTGGAGCTAAAATCCGGTAAACAGGCCACAGCCTAAACGGCTGAACCGATTGATCTCACATTTTTACCACGTGTGCACTTTTGGCGTCTGATTTAACCTTCTCCCCATGACTTTTTTGTGCCGCCATTTTGAAACCGGAAGTGGCATCATATCTCGACAACCGCTGGACCGATTGGAACGAAATTTGCGCCAAACGATTCAGACGGTCATCTATATGCATTATCAGTAGCAAAATACTAAAAATTATGTTAACGAAACAGGAAATGACGTAATGAAATTTGAAATACATCTATTGGCATTTTGGCAACAAAGGTTGATCCTATTATTTTGATATTTATGTAACGTATGTACTTTTGACATCTCATTTGAATTGTTATAAAACCAACCGGAAGACGCCATTTTGAAACCGGAAGTGACATCATGTCTCAAAAACGGCTAAACAGATTAGAACAAAACCAGCGCTAAACGATTTAGACGGTCAACTTTATGTAATCAGTAATATTTGATGATTCAAATATCGAAACCGGAAATGACGTCACACATTTTATGACCTATACCGGAAATGACGTCATAAATATGCTAAATGACGCTAAATTCACCACTTTATACTTTAAAATAGATATAAGTAAACGTACTTTGTAAATAATTATAAATTCAAGGTTGCAGTGTTCTCGGCGGCCATTTTTAAAACCGGAAGTGACGTCATATATCGTAAACGGTTGTACCGATTGCAACCTAAGTTTGGAAATGTGTTGGACTAATAATTATGAATTCAAGACGACATTATTTTCGGCCGCCATTGTTAAAACCGGAAGTGACGTCAAATATCGAAAATGGCTGTACCGATTGCAATCAAATTTTGGAAATGTGTTGTACTAATAATTATGAATTCAAGACGACATTATTTTCGGCCGCCATTGTTAAAACCGGAAGTGACGTCATATATCGAAAATGGCTGTACCGATTGCAACCAAATTTTGGAAATGTGTTGTACTAATAATTATGAATTCAAGACGACATTATTTTCGGCCGCCATTGTTAAAACCGGAAGTGACGTCATATATCAAAAACGGCTGTACCGATTGCAACCAAATTTTGGAAATGTGTAGGAGTAATAATTATGAATTCAAGACGACATTATTTTCGGCCGCCATTGCTAAAACCGGAAGTGACGTCATATATCGAAAACGGCTGGACCGATTGTAACGAAACTTAAAGCTATTCTTCTTGGATAATTATTTTAATCTTATATACCAAACGCAACTTTTCTAAGTATCCAAATCGGCATAGGCGTATTTTTTTAAAGAAATAAGTTCTTGCACGGACACAAGCTGTGCTACAAGCTGTATGAATAAACTAACAAAAGAAGTGATATCCCAGAAAAAAACACTCCGTGTAAAAAAGGCAGCCAAGTCTCTTTACTTTAAAAAAAATCAACACCGAAAAGGAGTGATATCAAAAAAGGAGCCAAGTCAATGACATTTCCAAATATTTAATCGTATCTTTGAAATAAAAGTATAAACACCGAGAAATACTTTACAAAAGGACTTGGCGCATCGTTTTTTTAAAGACATTTTTCTATTCATAAGCATGTGCCATTTATATACAACCGTCATTTTGAATGTTTAGAATAATAGGGAAACATCTTTCAATTAGGTACATATTATACATACCTTCTGTAAAATATTTTCTATATGATTATATACGCTATGAAACTTGTTGTCTATGCTTTCTATAAATATACACAATAGTTATCTTCGTAATATTGTTTCGTGGTGAATATAATTAAGTCTCATGCGTTATACCTTCTCATCATGTAACAATTTCTATTAATACACATTTTATAAAAATACATTTCACAAAGAAGACAGTCATATTGAATTTCTATTAAAAAATTTAACTTTATACACTTGACACTTCAAAAATATATAATTGTGTTCCATTAGTTAGTAATTATTTGACAACGTTTCATGATTTCCTTCAGTCAAGATCAAATTATGAAAAGATACCAGTCTAATATCGCCATATTAACAGTACTGCAAGAATCTGTATGAGCCCACTTCCAATTGATATGAAGGGATGTGTGTTGTGAAAAATATCCGACCGAACCGGGGCACGAACTTGGGACCTCTCACTTGCCGGGCGAGAGCTCTACCAACTGAGCTACCCGATCGGACGGGCGGACATTAGACACAACACACTGATGAGGATCCTGACTCCTGACTCCATGGAAGTTTTCCAAAGAAACCTACATTCTCACCACTTCCAATTGTTATGTAATTCTTTCACCCTTATATTACTTATATATTACAGCATAAAATCATGCTTCTATCGCCATTGACAAAACTATAAAATAGTCATTACTAAAAGTAGCTTGATTCATAGATTCTGGCTCTAATAGAAAGAGGAAAATGTACCTACTTGTAAATTTCTTTCCACTTTTAGGATAGAATGATGTCTTTAAAAAAACGATGCGCCAAGTCCTTTTGTAAAGTATTTCTCGGTGTTTATACTTTTATTTCAAAGATACGATTAAATATTTGGAAATGTCATTGACTTGGCTCCTTTTTTGATATCACTCCTTTTCGGTGTTGAATTTTTTTAAAGTAAAGAGACTTGGCTGCCTTTTTTACACGGAGTGTTTTTTTCTGGGATTATATCTACATCGAAATATAGGTAGGCTATATTTTTTATACGTACCTTACCTAATGATAAATATAGATGTAAATGGATATGACTTAAGTAATAGTAACTACATACTTGACTCTCTCTTTGACTCTGTAAGCACAAACACATCAATTTGCCAACACCCTCAAGACCTCACTCATTTATACAAAACGTGCCACGGACTAAAGATTTTTCATTTAAATATTCGCGGAATCAATTCTCACTTTGACGATGCGGCAATTCTCTTACAAGATACCAACGTAAAGTTTGATATAATAGTTCTCACCGAAACTCATCTAAAACATGACACCAGCCAATTTACTATTGAGAACTACACTACATACAACTTTACAAACAAGACGACCTCTCATGATGGCGTAACTGTACTTGTCAAAGACGACGCATTTGATACGCTGAATGTCCAGAGCCATAAATATTTTTCCCAGGCCCACGTTGTTCAAATCGACGTAGTACGGAACTTTATATCTTTTTCAATTTTTGCAGTATACAGATCCCCGTCCGGAGATATCCAAACATTCATCTCCGAACTCAGTAGTAACAGTAAAATGATGAATAGCGATCACAATGTTATTGTAGGTGATATTAACATTAATATATTTGACAGTTCAGTACTCCCGACAGATTATCTCAACATATTGAATGCAAATGGATTTTCATCATGTATCAACGAACCAACACGTGTAACATCATCATCAAGCACATGTATAGACCATATATTTATCAAGTCCAAAAAAAGTAGCACGCCTTACAAAAGCTACATACTCCACACCAGCATCACAGATCATTACTCTATTGGAATTGGTTGGTTCGAAGTAAATGAGCGTAGTAGAGAAAATTCTAATAATAAACAAAGAGAAGTAAAGCTAATTAATTATGAACAGCTTAAACTCAGTCTAGAAAACCACGAATGGGATATTATATTAAGGGAAACCAACCCAAACACAGCCACGGGTTATTCGTGAACACTCTGGTTAACTTAACTGAAAACTCCACAACTGTTAAGTCTGTCAAGATAAAAACAAAAAAACTCAAACCTTGGATAACCTTAGATGTAATTAAAGAAATTAGATATAGAGATAAACTCTATAAAAAAACTCGCAAATATCCCGAACTTACAGTGCTTAAGGATTACTACAAAAATTATCGGAACCAAGTAAATTTGTCAATAAAAAGGGCTAAGAATGAATACTATAGAGAGAAAATACTAGAAGCTCAAGGTGACAAAAGAAAAATATGGAACATCGTAAACGAATTTACGAGCAGAAATACTAAAAAGGTGGAAATTAAACAAATATCCACTTGTAATGGTATTGTCACTACAAAGGAGAACCCTAAAATCATAGCAGATGCCTTTGTTGACTACTTCAGCGACGTAGGGGAAAAGATGGCTGAGAACATAGCTAGGTCAGACTTATGCAACCAAAATACCGACACATATTACGAAAATATTAATTCTAAATCAATGTTAATGACGCCAGTTACTCACAAAGAAATAATTAATTACATCAATGAAATGAAAAATAATACGGCTTCTGGTACTGACACAATAAGCACTCTCACTTTAAAATCAATAAAGAAACAGGTGGTCTTACCACTCCACCACATTATCAACACTATCCTTGAGTCAGGTATTTATCCAGACATGTTTAAAAACGCATTAATCAAGCCTATCTATAAGAAGGGAGAAAAAACTCTTACTAGTAATTACAGGCCAATTTCCCTACTCTCGAACCTCTCTAAGTTAACTGAAAAATGCATAAAACATAGAATATACAACTTCCTAGAAGATAACAAGCTAATATCACCTAATCAATTTGGTTTTCGCTCGGGGATGGGAACAGAGGATGCTATTGCCAAACTTACAACTCAAATAAGCACACGTATTGATAATAATGAAAAATGTTTAGCTATTTTCCTAGATCTAGCGAAAGCTTTCGATACTGTCTCCCACCAACTTCTGTTTAAAAAACTTCATAATATGGGTATAAGAGGACTTGTACTGCAACTAATTGAAAGCTATCTGCATAATCGAGAGCAGTTCGTTGGTATAAACGAAACTGTAAGTAAACCAAGAATAATCAAATACGGAGTGCCTCAAGGTACTGTTCTAGGACCCCTTCTCTTCCTTATATTTATTAATGACCTGTGCTCCTTGTTGCAAAACAACGACACTACAGTATTCGCTGACGATACAGTTTTGCTCTTCTCCTCACGGAGTTGGGACGCAGTACACGATTTAGCTGATGTAGGTCTAAATAAAGTAAAAAATTGGCTTAACCAAAATATGCTTACATTAAACAATGAAAAAACCATGTACATCACCTTCTCTCCACGTGCTAACTGCCAGCCAAAGAATTCTATATTGAAAATCCATAATAGTAGATGTAAGGACCACTACCGTGACTGTCTATGCCACACACTAACCAAAACCAAATCTCTACGATATCTTGGCATCACTATCGACCAACATCTTAAGTGGGACGAACATATACTATCAATAATAAAAAAGTTACGTTTTCTTATGGTGAACTTTTATCATTTAAGAGATATTCTTTCTTTTGATAGTTTAAAACTTGTCTACTACGCTCTGGCTCAGTCAATTATACAGTATGGAATCGTAGGCTGGGGAGGGACATACGACACGCACATGTGCAAATTGAACTCTGCCCAAAATATTATCCTTAAAATCCTACTTAAAACTGATTTCCGCTATTCAACAAAAATGCTTTACGAAAGAACTGGAGTTCTCCAGGTGAGGAAACTTTATGCTGTATCTCTATTCAAACAAATACACTATAAACATTCTTTTCTACCAACTAACCCCGGAATATCTCATATACAAACTCGTTCAAAATCTTCAAATAAAATTTTCCAACCTAGGGTTAACAAAGGTATTACGCAAAGACATGCAGCTTTTCTTGGTCCCAAGCTTTACAATCTTTTACCGGATAATATTCGTAAAACTAAATCACAAAATATATTTAACTATGATATAAAGAAGTGGCTAAAAACGTATCCGATCAAATCGCTAACGGACAATATAAACTGTAGAATAATGAAGTGAAGTGAAGCAGTGAAGCAGAGAGTCTAGAATGTATACACAGATTTAAATTTCAGCCTGTTCTTATTACTTATTTCCTTTGCTCTTCACAAAGGTATCGTTTCAATTTAAAGTTTTTATCTAAAATGAATTATACCATTGTCATATCTAAATTAGGTAGGTACGCCTTCGAAATTCTCGAAGCTTCAAATTGTACTCCTCACCATTACAACTTCTCATTCTTGTATTTGTTATAGATTAAGTCAAATTAGATTGATTATTATAATTAGTTTTATAAGTTACTTATGGTGCCAAAATATCTTATTCTTATTTTCGCAATTCTAATCAGATCTAGGGAGGGACTTTCATTTTACTCTAAATTCAGATCCATATTTAGTTTAGCTTCTTAATTTAGTTTGTTTAGTGTATAATTAGCATATCACAAATTATTCAAGAAATGTAAACTACTTATAAGTATCTTTTTTAGCTACCTCTAAATTATCTGATGGTATTATATTATAAGTAGAATAGTTATGCCCTAACACAAGATATTGTTATCTTAAAAGGGTATAATAAACATAGACCAATGTAACCATTATTGTAATGCTTTGGAAAAATAAAAATAAACTTGAAAAACTTGAAACAAACTTGAAACTTTAATCAAGAGTTTGATGATGTGAATGTAACGTACTCGCATTCTATTTGCTTAAGCAAACCAATTGTTCTGGCAAATATTCATGGCCGATGCGATTGAGTTCCAGTGTCAATAAAAATGGTGGAGGATCGGATACCATTTCATTTCATTTGTTTAATTCTTGTTGACTTGCTCTGCAGGGGCAGTTCATTAAAAAGAATTGCGATATAATCTCTTTTTAACCGGTATAAAATATAAAAAATAATTAATACTGTAATAAAAATGCAAATTTGTGTTATCGAAACACGATCGGTGTATATATATAGACTTATCACGTGTCTTTCTTATTTCTTGCCCGTTGGGAAATTTCTAGTTGATTATTACAACAGTTGATAATATTGATTTATTTTATTCAAACCATAAAGGTGCGTCGATTGCTCTAATTATTTTATTTTAATATTATTTTGACTTTTTGATTATTTTACTCATGTAGGGAATATCTACTAACAATTTGTACAATCATATTTTGTTTTGATATCACAGTTAAATAGTCCAGGATTCATTGAACTTGCACATCATTTACCTGGTTTATGTTCGGTCCATTAGAGTGTCTGCATCATTCAACTGTCACTGATACCAACTTAATTATACACCAATAAACGATTTCACGTGTTGACCTAAGCATGAAATATTTGTTAATGTTGGTATTACAGTCACTGTTTCCAGAACTGTCGTGAATTACTAACTTCATTCCCCTCTGACTCGAACCCTTCCCTATGAGACTGAGATGTGTCCAATGTCCATGACAAGAGGTCCCAGGTTCGTGCCTCGGTTCAGAGGGTCATAATCCACACACCTACGTCACTCGAGTTTATCATCTCGTACCATTTGTTTATCAAAGTACTCGAAGTATTTATTTAGTATAAATATATGATAATTTAAAAAAATATCACACAATATTCTGTTTGTTTTTTATTGTTCGCACTTTTACATATAGGCTAATGGCGACTAATGGATGATGATGATGATGATGATAATTTAAATTAATTGATTCCATTTCGTCTCCACAATATAATAGTTGGAAAGGGTGCGCAGGTCTTCGATCTCCTTACTGTACTCGTGGACGGATATGAGGATATAAAGGTGAAAAACATGCTTAAAAGCCATTGAAAATATTCTGTTTGCCTGATTGTGAACCGAGTTTATTTCTACTTCTGCTGAAATCAGGCGTAAGAGCGGTTTTTATCACCAATTCCACCGTCGCAATAATGCCTTTGTTGTATTTCAGTGCGTCGTTAAGCCATAGTTAAACCAATTAAAAAGGGTCCAAATGTGTATCATTATACGAGATGTAATGCACAAACAAATGTGTTGTACAAAGGACAGAAAATGTGTTTAATTAATACAGCACAAATTAATGTGAGTGTATGCATTTCCCAGGAAATTATCAACGTTGGCTGACGTTATGTTTTCATAACCGTGTCTCGCATTACTGAGTGGAACTGAATTCTTCAGGAAGATAGTTTCTGTTCTGAGTCCACGGGTTTATTCAAACAATGACTGATTGAACTCAGCTATACATATCTATAATTTAAAGCACTTTGGTATGAGCGATTCTTACTAAGAGCAAAAAAGAAAACGTCTGCAGATAATTTGAAGACGGAATTCAGTATTTATATAAAAATGGACAATATTTTCAATTTCCGCCAAGCCGATTAGAAGGCTATGGACTCGCTCTTGTGGACGGACTTAAAGAGTTCTCCGCGCAAAGGAAAACGGCATGAGTCGTCACTTCAGAATGTTATTATATCTTATTGATTTAGCGACAAAGCGATGTTTTTAATCGGCCCGACTTCTTCGCTTTAACAACAGCCGAGCCACATTGAGTAATGACACTCGAAACTCCTTGATTTGTTTTAACTGTGTGTTTCTCACTCACATAGCTGACAATGGAACTGTCCATATCAAATTATATAAAGTTTTCTATCTGTTTAAGTTTTCCAGTAAATTTTATGATTGTAAATTTACAAATTACTGATTTACAAAGAGAAAATAGTTAGTTTATCCTGGTAATATCATGATATTAACAGTAATGAATCTGTTGTGAAAGAGTTGGCCTGACTTCGTTTGCCCTGTAACGCAAAAAGAACAAACAAAGAACAAATAGACAGACAAACAGATAGACAGACAAAAACAAAACAATGCAGGGATTCGAGTCATAAGTTTCAAATGGAGACGCTCGCTCCGCTCGCTTAACAAAGTTATTAGTGTTTTTGATTGGTTTTCGTGCAAAATCGGATTAATATGAACTATTAAAAAAATCACATGTTTTGTTTAAAAGTTTATTTTGACTATGCATTCCGATTTCCTATATATTCGGTCAGCTTGTCTGACAAACTCTTGCTAAAGCGTCAGATAGATATTTGCAAGATACATTTGTTTGATCACGATTGCTCGCCTCCAGCGTTGATGATCATTCATATGCATTGTCACAATATTTCACCTGATCCTAGAATTGATAACATTTGTTTTGAAGAAATCTGCGTTTTCTGTACAAGAATTAGACATTCAATTTATATAACATGAGATTTTCTCTCAGTTATTCGATTCCAAGTCTGTAGACAACGTACCTACATTTTGATTGAAATTTGCATTATAAAATGAAGAAAGCCATTTGAAAGGAGTCTCAAATCTAAGACATAATCTTTAGAAGAAAATAACACTTTTATCTTGATCTAACTTCACAAACCTACTTTGTTTGCATAATTTTATGTTCAACGAAACGAAATATAATTTCTTTCAAATCAACTCATTTTCGTCTTGTAGGTACAAAAGAATGATTTCAATTCTGGCAATTTTTTCTTTTAAATTTCTTAAAGAGTAGAAATTCTTAGTTTTCAGACAAAACATTGGTGCTAGAACGACGCCTGTTATTTTAACCTCAGCTGCCTCCAAGTACTAATTAAGTCAGCCAATAGCCACCGCCTTCGAAGCACAACTTCACTGAAAACTTGAACGTGCAATAATGAAGAGTCAATTAATATTCTGATATTACTGATGGATCTAAACACCGAGTAATATTGATTCATGGATATTCTGTTGTGAAGCAAAACATTGAAAAAACCTGACCCAGAGACATTCTGAGAGAATAGTTCGAATTTATAAATCCGGAACAAACGTCAAAGGCCCTAAACACTCCACTATCTTTGATCTTTGATATGGTGGAAATACGATAAATAAGGGAAGTAGTAGAATGAAACCTTTCCACCATGCCATCTACTTAAAGATATACGTATAATTATTTACAAGACCTATTCTCAGTCTCGAACTCAGTACCAATAGTGTTTCAGTTTTGTCTTCACACCAATAATTTTAGTTAAGCTCAAACTAGGCACATTATGACACATTATTGGACACATTGCGACCTTTTTAAGTGTATAAATATAAACTACTTTAAAATTTTGAGGCCGAACTTGACTTAGTACGTTACTCAAAACTGTGGAATTATTTAGATCACTGAGTTTGAATTTGTTCTCAGGGCTCGATTTAAATAAATCGAATTAATGTAAGACAACTAAAAACGCTTTTGAGAACCGGAATACATAAAGTTTCTAAAAGCCTCTTAACAAAGCATTCAATTGCTCGCACGTAATCCAAATATTCAAACTTTGTTTCCAAATAGAGTATCCGGGAGTTATAATTTATAATCTATTATAGAATAATAGATAAAATATTCTAAATGTTTTCTAAATATTTTAAATGAAATATTCTCTGGTTTGTGAGGAAATGCGCTCTGAATGGAGCGTGAACTCCGGGTTGCTCGTCAAGAGGGTCGTCAGCACATCTTGGCAAGCTCCGGCGGCTGCCAGCCAACTTTGATCTCTGACAAGAGAAGAGGTAATCTAATGACCTGGAACAACCCCCTGGGGGTGGGGGCCGGGGGCCGCCGCTGGGCCGTGGGAGGACTACGTAAATTTAAATAGAACCCCCGGAAGAAACAACTTCTTTGAGTAGCTCGTTTCAATTATTCGTCCACGGAGCCAATACACGTCGACGTGATCACCGAATCTCGTAAAACTCCGAGTTCCGACGAGAATGGTCTTTCAAGTCGTCTTTTCATCGGAGAGGTTATTAGTGACCTCGCTGAGAATCACAACCGAGAAGAAGGTAGGAACGCTTTGAGCGAACATCTACAATCATTGCCAACGAGAAGAAGAAAAACCAACATTCTTAACAAGTCTGTTTTGGAGAATTCCAACGCTTTAATTATTTAACCTTTCTGAAAATGAATGGGGGGAAGTTTATAATTATTTTCAATTAACTCAAATAAAAGAATTCTGCGAGTGAAATGTTTCCGGGCCAAATGCAGGAGGCTTTTTGCGTAATAATGCAGCATCAAAGAGAACGTTCAATGGAATATGAAACGATTCAACGTTACATCATTTCCAAAGCAATTGCTCGTGGTCGATATAGACACGTGATACCTGGCGTTTGATGATCCGGCGGATCGGTTTCGCCCTCTATGCGGCGCTAACAGGATAATGCGATAATCGACCACCACGCACAAGAGCTAATCTCAATTAGTTAACACTTTCGCAGAGACCAGGGCCTGTGTCGTGGCATGGGGGGTGGTATTATCATATCAACCCCTCACGCTTTGATCTCTTGAAAGCGCTTAAGTAGCGTTGAGCTCTAATTTCCTCCAGCATCGCGCTTCTTTGCGACTTTTGCCGCAGCTTCGGAGATGATCTCATTTCAAGTGAACGTCTTTTGTTGCGCCGTTGTGTTCGAGGAGTTTGAAAAGTTAAGGCATCACTTGAAATATCTACAGAGTGCTTATGATACGTCTTTTGTGCGATCAACATGAATCTGAGGCACAAAGACACTGCGAAACCCGCCGCGCAACCACAGCTGTCAACATAATATGCAAATAGTTACAATAATCCGGTGTCTAATGAAACATTCATGATTAAAATTAATTGAACAACATGCTTTAGCTTAGTATTTTTAATTTATCATAACTTTTCAATATAGGTCATAATGAAACATGAAGAAGTGACCGTAGATAATTACTGTAAATGAGGCATGTTGGATATGAGAGGAAACAATTCCAGAGTTGTAGTACTTTACATTATCAGTCATTTCATGATAACTCATGAGAACATGATGCGTGTTCCCATGTATTATTTTGATATAATTAAACGAGAGTGGTGAGGGATATTCTAATTATATCTGTATATATTTGTGTGTTTATGTTTGTTTCTCCTAAAAGTCACACCGAACAATGCTCTTGAACACAAGTAGGTACCTAATGCTAAAAGGGGTCACGTGAATAGGTTTTAATCATCCTCTGATTGGTCGAAAAGTGATAATGAGACAGTTGAGAGTAAACGGAGTTGTTATCAATATTTTGTTTATATTTTCACGGCGATTTGGACCAACATCATATTTTATACGTTTTCGTTCAAATCTGTAGCATAGATACATTCTAAGAGTATTGAAAATATTTGTAAACATGATTGTATCGCGACATTAGCACTTTGATCACATGCAAATCATCAGGTTTGTGTATGCAGCTGTTACAAACAAAGGCTCGCTTATCAACGCGTTACACTTCGTTTTCCTATAGTTACACATAATCCGGTGCTCTAATGAAATATGCATAGTTAAAATTAATTGAACAGTAAGCTTCATATTTTTTATAGTTCATTAATCAATAATATTCAATAACAAATAATATATAGGTCATGTTGGTTAACATCTATGAAGTAGTGGCCGTAGATAATGGGGCATGTCCTGCATGTGAGAATTAACCATTGCAGACCATACTTATCATCAATCAATCCTTTATAATCTATCCAATTTACCAGGCAAATAAATTAAATCATTTAGATTCAATATGTTTGGTGAAAAAGTATAGTATAATTTCAGCCTTTCAGGTTCAAATGTTATTACAAATCGATCAACAATAAAATTGAAAAATCCAAAATGTGGTAGCAAGTTTGATGCACATTTTATTTATTGATTGTCGCTTTGATCTATAGTCGGATGTAGTTTCCGCATTTCTTTCTTCAATTATTTTCGTAATGTGTGTTGTCAGTTCGAAGTAAACTAAAGGCACTCTTAATGACACTTCCTATGCTTGTTACCATGTAATACAGGACGGTACTCATATGGTTTAATGATTGGTACTATCCGTGATAATATTACAGGGTAGTTAAATCTATTGTTTAAATCCTGGTCAATTTTTTTTCAAAAGGTCTATTTTATTTGCACCCCCAACAAATATAAATTCGTATCCCATCCGCTAGATCGCGTGGAGTTCGCCTCTCATTGCATTAGACGTCACCGGCCAGGGCAGCTGATAGGGGATGCGCATGCGTCACAGTAACCATGATGTGATTTTCCTCTCTTGCTGGATATCTCGCAACCGTATCATCACATCATGCTCTCGAAGTCAATGAAAATCGAATTCCACGCGATCTATCGGATGGAATACGAATTTATATTAGTAGGGACAAATAAAATAGATGATTTAAAAAAAAATCGTCGAGGATTTAAAAGTCAGCTGTACAAAGGGGTAAACGAAAACATTGGAGATAATAATCCTAAATATCGATACTAGGAAAACGCTCAGTGTAACGCGTTGATGAGCGAGCACGGGTACGTGCAAATTCTCGAACCGGAAATGCGTACACAACGCACAGAAAACATATACATCCATATGGAATTGATTATGATATCAACTTAAAAGTGTATGCTTTTCATCGAAACTTTAAAATAGCATCTAAGCACCTGGTTCATAAAGCAAATCAGAATCAATTTTCAATTGGCACTGGAAAACATTCATTTCGATACTTCATTACTGACAGATATTAAAAATGTAAATAACTTCATACGTTCTTAACTGATTGGGATGAAATTTTGTAAAATAAGAGACAATATTGGTCTTAATGATCATGCAAAATATGAGTTTGATCAGAATTATCGAAGACCGTTTTCATTTTTCAGCCTATCAGGAGATATTTATTTAAATTTTAACCAATGAATCTGAGTAACGCGTTGATGAGCGAGCACGGATACGCGCAACACCTCGAACCGAAATTCTGTCTATCGAAAATGTCATTAAAAGCCAATAATTCTAAAATTTCGCCACAGATTTGTATAGAAATCTCAAAACATTCCTAAAATATTGGTCCAAATAACCATGCAAAGCTTTAAGTTGATCAATTGAACCTTTATGATTGAACTGTTCCGTGTTAATTTTCAAAAATCACAGGATCTCCTTCAAAAAATATACCTGAGACCACTCATATGATATAAGTGTGTCTACACAATATCAGATCGACTGTTGAACGGTCATTATCAGTTTCATTTGCGTTTGAAAGTTTCTGCTCTAACTACCTTGCCTTGAACTGAAGAGTCGAAGTCGCCGTGAATTTGACAGCCAACACGCTAATAGTCCGTAAAATGTCAATAACGTTTGGATTTAAACACAGATTAGTATGAAAATTGTCAAAAATGCAGATAATGTTGGACCCAACCATCATGCGAAGTTATAAGTTGATCGTTCAATCGGTTATAGTTTAAATTTCTAAAAACACAGGAAAGATGGTTTTAAATTTTAACCAATGGGAGGATTTGGCTGAAACTTTGTTTGATTGGGTACAATGTTGGGGGTAATGACTTGTCAAAATTTCAATTTGATCAAAACAACCAATCGAAAGTTAATTTTTTTTAAATTTGAACCAATCAATGGATTTCAAAAAAATTAGGGTCTGCAACAATCAGAAATGTTACGTACATGTGTGCAAAATTTCAGCTCGATCGAAGAAAAACTCTGACCTGTATATCGTCAGTAACAGAAAAAAAAAAAACAAAAAAAAAAAAAAACAGAGGTCCGTGCCAAAAGAGCCAAATGGAGACGCTCGCTTCGCTCGCTCAATAACTTTTGTACCTTCTATTCAAATTATGAAATATATGAAAAATAATTATCATTGCTAACTTTTCATTCGATCTTAGATAAACATCTTAGATCTCATCTTATAGATTAGATCTTAGTCGATAAATACCAACATATAAATACAATATTTGTGCACATACTCGTAGAAAATCAGATTTTCCATGAGTTTGGCACACATATTGTATTTATAAGATGGTGTTTACAGTGCTAAGGTCGACTATAAAATTAGCTACGCTAAATATTTTTCGTTAATTGAAGGTACAAAAATTATGTCGATATTCAGGAAATATATCTCCAATGTTTATTTCAAGTGTAGTTGACTCTTAAAAGAAAAAGCGTGAACTATCCCTTTATATATGATCGCTGGAACTACTAACTACTAATATTCACTAATACTAACAAGGCTTCTGAAATCAGAACGGATTCGAATTAATATTTAACTGCGGCTCCTGATTAAAGACTGCCACGACTCCAGCAGCATCTCTTCGTGTCGTGTCGCTGTCTCGGAATCTTGGACGCTGAATCGAGTTCCACGCCGATTGAGTGAAAGCATCGCTCAGTTTCAGGGAGTGTAATTGACAATTGAACGAAGCTTCGACTGGAAGTGGTCTTCGATCGACCGTTGAGTGGATTACAGAAAACAGAAGGCGAAACGGGTGGCAGATTGACGCGAACAACACACCTGGGTCGTAGCGGGTTTCTCGACACCACCTCGTGTGTGAGATTTGAGTGAAATGTAATTTACATACCGAAGTATAATGAAAGCATCTTGACGTTTGCTTCACGCTCCGAGGACTTGAGACAATGTTTGTTTTGTATAATAATAATTGTCGTGTTGCAGTATCTCGTTGTAACCAGTGTGGTTCACGCGATATTTGTGATAACTTGTAGATACATGTATCTAGGTGCGTGGATATATCTAGATACTATTTTCAAAAGTGTTTGTATCTGTAACGTTTAGAGTATACCTATCTATGGTCTCATACTTATCTGATTGGAGTGAAAGAAAAAGTCTAAACGGCAAATTAAAATGCCGTTTAATTAAATTTATAGTTCAAAGTTTATTACTTCACTAAATTGAATATTAAGGCCAATGCATATCACGTGACTTTATTTCTCTACATCCGATCAAAAGAAATAGTTACCTATGAGTACATACATTACATCGTTCATGCTGAGTAATCCAAGGTGATTTATGAAGGAAATTCACTGCATACTGGAGCTTATCAATATTTGCAGTCAATAATATTTATTTTTGCAGTGGGTTTAAGAATAAAATAAATGAAAATCGTGTGTATCCGTACGCGTTTGAAAGCTGTCAAAACCCAGTGCTGTTATTTTAAATATTACATTCATAATAGTGGATATAATTAATATCTCAACATTTCGTTGGAAAGATGAAGAAAGAGCGCATGTTTTGTTGGCAAAATTGTGTCAGGTTTGTGATGCATGTGTGCCCTTTTATTAGATTAAAGTTTGCTGTTCTTGGCAACTCATAGGATTTCCTTAAACTTCAGGTCTTGATTTGAGAATATTTAGGTGCAAGGAAGTAAAATCATCTAATAAGTTATTTTCGCAGTTCTTTTCTGCGTAGATTAGTTCCAACAGATGTGTCCTAACTTATCTGCTGAGTGAGAAGTATTTGCTAAACTGAACCCTTCCAAATGAAAATGTGTAGCTTTTTGGTTGAAAAGTCACGTGATATGCAGCTACCTTAATAGTCGACATCGACATTAATTATTTTATAAGCCCATGCAGTGCTCTACTCATTCTTAAGAGAAATAATAGGTTTTTCGTAGTACCATCAGAAACATTTTCAATAGCACTGAACAGCACAGCACTAGACAGTATTGGTTTTAACAGTAATTGTATGACCTGTACGTCCAAGCCTGTATCTCCAAGAATTCCTGCCGTTGTATGTATTTTGTACCTTTTCAGAAAACAGTTCTGGAGCTAACCATGAGAGGGGAGGAATATAATCCATACAAAAAGTCTTCATTTTTTTCTAGATATTTATGCGTTCCTTCAGCTTTAAGTTGTCAAAAGTTCACTTAAAGTCAAAATGGCTCAACCGATCGGATTAATCTGACTTTAAAGTGGATTTTGAAAACTTAAAAGTTGTACCCCAAATATGACGCCCGCGCCTGTAACTGATGGCGCTGGTTGTGAAGATCCTAAACATGAATGTCACACCTTCCTTTGGAAAGGACGTTAAGGCGTTGACACCCTTTGTATCTTCCACAGGAGTAGGCTACATGCCGGTATACCCCGTTTCTCTTCTCCTTCTAAGTGTTCCATCCCACATAGTTACTCGTGGAATTGCATTCCGTCCAGAATGTGATTTAGAATGTGCAGTATCTTTGCTATTGTTCACATTGCGCAGGTGATTGAGCCCACTTCCTCTATTCAATCTTGTCCCCGAAGACACTTGGTTAAACCGAAAGAGAAGTCAAAGGGTAAGATTCTGGATGTTCCGTGGACTGTAACTCATTGACCGCCCCAATCAGCCGAACGCATGAGTTGTTGCCAAGCAGCAGCGCATGGGCTGATTTTGCCAAATATTATTGGAGAGTTGGGTTCAACGCATCTCTTGTGACAGAGATGTTGAATGGTTTCGTTGCATCGAGGAAGTTCTATCACCAAGTGCAATTTGAGCGATTTATTTCAATTAATAGCAGAGTTATGCCCACTGTTGCATCAAGAAACGGAGCCTTTTTATGTGGATTCAATCTCCATTCTCTCGTGGTATATGTAGGCCCTCTTTGCATGCAGAAGCAGATGATATATCTCTGGAAGAAAAAATAAAACATCTAAAAAGCTAATTTCACGCTTTCATTCAAAAGTTTATATTACTAATATAAAAACGCATTTCCTCTCAAACTTTGTGTAAATTCTAGCTCAGACTCCAAGCAAAGGCAACGAAAGTTTGCCGCAAGTGAAAATTCCTTAGCAATTCGCAAAGCATATTTGTCTAATAAATTCCCGTGGGATTAATTCGTGACGTGGTGGGATGAACGTGCCAACAGACCTGCAAATTGCAATCAAGTGGGATCAAGACGCTCCACGGCGCCATGGATGCTGCGAGTCGGGTTCAATGTGGCCGTGCCCGACACTTATGTCACGTGACTCGCGCACGCTCACAGGGATCAGATATTTCAATAATGAAAACATTTACAAACAATGCGCTCGGAATTGTAATGTGGTTTCCGATGAGCTTTGAATGTTTCGCTAGCGAAGTAGGGCGAGCAAATAATTTCTCTCAACTTCCCTATTTTTTATTATCGTCAACTACTACCTATAGATGTAATGATTTTTACAATGCATTACCTGCGTAATGTTCTTCACGTAGGTTTTTTTATCCACTGTTAAATCAGAAGTTAAGTTTAACAGTTACTGAATGCCGTGAAGGAATGTAATTGGTTGTTGCCATTGAAACGTAGACGTAATTAACTGTTTAAATTTAGCAGATAATTGAAACACCGGCCCTTAATATGGATGTAAGATATTTGCGCTTTCTAGAATCAAACAATGTGAACTGACATCATAAAGGCATTACATTCAAGGTTATTTTTTGTAATGTAGAGTGCTGTGAATGTTAATAAAATATTAATCTGTGTTTTGCGACAGGAGTTTAATCTCCACGTATAATTGCTTTTGATGATGGTACGGTAAGTTTAAGAAGAAGTTAGGTACGACTTAAGAATACAGCTAGTATGTCAAATAGCCATTCAAAATAGTTGGTAAAGACAGCCCGACTACACACATGTAGAACAAGAGACATCATGTCACAGAACTGCAGATGAACTTTCAAACGACAGATCAAACGGATTATTTCGCGCCAACTCGGTGATAAAGACCATTTGATCTCTTGATTCCAGATTGCTCCACTGACTCGAGGCTCGCTATGTAGCTGAAGAGAATGAAGCTGTCGGGACCTCCACGACTCGTTGTCTTCCTCAGTTTCCTCGGCTTCCATCTCTTGGCTGCAGGTAGGTCGTGTGTTTTGTGTTCAGATGCCCCACATTCCACTGCAAGACTAGGTGGCGAGGCGCTCTAATGCCTTACATACTACTTGGGTGAAATAAAACGTGTCGCTCATTATGCTCTAATGCCCTACATTCTACTTAAGTAAAATAAAATGAGTCACTCTTTGTGCACTAATACTTCACACTATTCTTGACTTGGACTTATTTTTTTTTGTTGAGTAATCAGACAATCTACCCTTATTAAAAGTAGGTACAATACAAAACTATATAATATTGAATTTGGACAAAACCATATATTTTTAAAATACGTACCAAATTACTATATGATAATACTAAACAAATTTTAAATTCGATAAAAAATTACTATATGAAATTATATTACCAAATTGACTATAACAAATACTTTCTGTTTACTATAAAAACTCAAAACTTTACAAACAATGTAGTTAAACAAAACCATCAACTACCAAAAAAAAACAATAGAAGTTATGAAGCAGATGGTAAAAAAAATCTATATTTATAAAGTAAATGAGACACACTAAACGATATGTAAAAAACAATAAAAACTATAACTAATTTATAGTTATCTTTCATAAAAGAAATGGTACACGTTCCACAAATAACTATTACGTATCGGACGCATAAAATACTCGAGTCGCGAGTAACCGATGATCGACCTCGAAGACATCTGTAAAAGTCGCGACTTATGGACGTGGCAATTGAACAAAGTGCCACTCCCGCGCTGTTGCAACAAGTGCCGGATATGCACTGCGGATAGTGCAACAGCCAGCACATTGCACATTCCGTGCAATTATTACTAATGCAAACGCGGGCGAAAAATTATCGACATGAAACGTGCATACGAATTAAATTCTATATTGCAGTCCCCATTGCAGAAATTGAATTATTAAAATTAAAATGCAAGAATCATGATGGAGATAAAAAATAAATATATTGCATTGCTGTTGCCATTTGCTTTATTTGTAGATTTGCATTTGCGGTGCGCTAGAATTGTGTTTGTATTTCGTAAGTAAAAAGTACGACTGAACTATGCTGAATACTTAGTAGACAAGCTGCTTAATTCCGTGACATAGATCCTTAACATTACTCTAGGGAGTGGAGATGTTTCGGGTGTAGCCCACTAACCCTCATAATTACAAGCTTAATTGACAGATTAGGAACATTACTTTCGATTTAAGGAGCCGGGTCCCACGGAGCGTGTAGCTATTAAAAGTGTGACAAACTTATAGGCAGAGGCTCAGAGAACGAAAAGAAAGGAACTGTCACCGACGTTATTTTAGCGAATTCACACATCAAATATTTATGAAATGTAAAGTGTGGTTACAAAAGTAATCAGAGTAAAAACGTAGTTTTTCCCTCACCATATAAATACATAATTTATGTACCGCAGAGGTAGAATGCCTGGAGTACATTTCAATGATTCTTGAGGTGAGCACAAATAACAGTAATTCTGCTTTTATGTAATTATATTTGTAATTGTGACATGTGTAATTGTGTAAAAGAATACGTCAATGTAACTGTATTTGTTGTCATATGTCAAATGGCATATGAAACATCTTGATTACATCATTCTAAAAGTGTGCAACGCAAAATCGAGAAAATGGACTTTCGGCATTCTACCTCTAAAGTACAGATTCATATTACGTGATAAAAACCATGTTCTAATGATGCTTGAATGAAGTTCTGAAGTTAATATTAAGCAGTAGATGAATTCAGAGGAATGACGTTAGCTACATACGTGAGACCGACCATCCATATACTTACCGAGTACCGAGCCACTTGTTCAAAGAAAGAAAGTAAAAAGGATTTTGCTCGATTTCCCCCAAAAATTTAGTTCTTAAAATTAATACTAAGATTTTACGTTCGGAAATTTCTCATTGAAAGTTTTACAGTCGAATGTCGGATTCGAGATAATCTGAGGCGGTACCTTCCTTGTTCCCCGTCGTCTTCACCTTCCTCAGACAAGGTCACCCCCTAATATCCTAGGAACCCATGACTGTTCCCCGTCGTCCTCACAACCTCTCCCGCGAGACGACGGATTCGAGATGTGTCTGAGGCGGTACCTTGTTCCCCGTCGTCTTCACCTTCCTCAGACAAGGTCACCCCCTAATGTCCGAGGAACCCATGACTGTTCCCCGCCGTCCTCACCTGCCGCAGACAAGGTCACCCCCTAATGTCCTAGGAACCCATGACTGTTCTTCGTCGTCCTCACCTTCCTCAGACAAGGTCACCCCCTAATGTCCGAGGAACCCAAGACTGTTCGCCGCCGTCCTCACAACCTCTCCCGCGAGACGACGGATTCGAGATGTGTCTGAGGCGGTACCTTGTTCCCCGTCGTCTTCACATTCCTCAGACAAGGTCACCCCCTAATGTCCGTGGAACCCATGACTGTTCGCCGCCGTCCTCACAACCTCTCCCGCGAGACGACGGACTCGTGATGACGCCATTCCAATCAACGCCTCCGGGAGTAAAAAAATTTGAATCAGTCGTAATTGTCGTCGCCGCCTAGCTCTTGCGTCGCGGCGTATAAATATTTATGACGCGGGCGATTGAATCATGTGGCATGTGAACGCTAGTGTGTGATGAGTTTCGCTAACTGCCGGAGGAGAAATGGCGGGCCTCGTTTATACGAATGTCGAGAGAGAAAATAGAAGTTATTTGAATGCTGATGAAAAGCGTCGAATGTTATTCGATAATATGTTTTCCTGGATATGTGCGTGTGCCCCGTCGTAAATTATTCCGTTTTACATAATAACACATTTAGCTCACTGTAATGGAGTTATACTTTCTTTTGTTGTGTGTTTTAAGCAAACTCTAGTTTTGGCTCTTATGACCATACTTTGTCACTGTAATAGGACACGAAATCACCTTTTGCAATTGAGTTGCGCTAGTGTCTCTAATTTGAATGAGGTAAATCCCACACCTGTACCTTAAAGTTTGTAAACTCATTACTACCCGACTCAATTTATTTTTATTTGTTAACAAATATTAATTATATGATATTTTATCCAGCAAAACTTCAGGTGAAATGTATGGTCGACCATGCCATATGAATATCACTTGAATATGAAAATACTGGAATATAAATCCTTAATTTTGAATGTCATAAGATATAGAATAAGTTAGAAATACCGTTTCTGGAGCCAAATAAGTATAAAAAATGTATTTCTTAATACGTAACAATACATCTTGTAAAATATTAATTTCTCACGTTTAAAGAACTCTCCAGCGACACTAGCGCCGGCGTGAAACATCTGCGCCTCGGACGTCGTCGGCGTCTCGACGGAGGAGGGTTAAGTGATATTGTCGACGAGGAGGGAAATAAACGGAACAAATGGCAGCTCATTTCCATCTCGTAATGGAGATCGGATCACGTGATGACGCTTTATAAAGACACATTGTATTCATCTCTTTTCTTCTCATTGAGCTGTTCTCTTCGGAGTGCTCTAATCTGTTCACTTTAATAACAGCACATTTAACACATTATTGCGGATATGCATTTTCATGCAATTCTTGTAAAATAAACCCGGTTCGAATTAAGGTCAATGCATTAATGCCGTCTTGTGAATGCAGTCACATTTAGAAGGCACTAAAACTTCATGAGCAGCACAAATGCCGTGAAACTGTGGCAACTTCGTGCAAGAGTGCCTGGTTCGACCCTCGGTTCAACGGAAGATACCAAATGATACTTTGTGAAACGTGAACAACGAAACTGTGGCAACTTCGTGCAAGAGTGCCTGGTTCGACCCTCGGTTCAACGGAAGATACCAAATGATACTTTGTGAAATGTGAACAACGAAACTGTGGCACCTTCGTGCAAGAGTGCCTGGTTCGACCCTCGGTTCAACGGAAGATACCAAATGATACTTTGTGAAATGTGAACAACGAAACTGTGGCAACTTCGTGCAAGAGTGTCTGGTTCGACCCTCGGTTCAACGGGAAGATACCAAATGATACTTTGTGAAATGTGAACAACGAAACTGTGGCAACTTCGTGCAAGAGTGCCTGGTTCGACCCTCGGTTCAACGGGAAGATACCAAATGATACTTTGTGAAATGTGAACAACGAAACTGTGGCAACTTCGTGCAAGAGTGCCTGGTTCGACCCTCGGTTCAACGGAAGATACCAAATGATACTTTGTGAAACGTGAACAACGAAACTGTGGCAACTTCGTGCAAGAGTGCCTGGTTCGACCCTTGGTTCAACGGGAAGATACCAAATGATACTTTGTGAAATGTGAACAACGAAACTGTGGCAACTTCGTGCAAGAGTGCCTGGTTCGACCCTCGGTTCAACGGGAAGATACCAAATGATACTTTGTGAAATGTGAACAACGAAACTGTGGCAACTTCGTGCAAGAGTGCCTGGTTCGACCCTCAGTTCAACGGGAAGATACCAAATGATACTTTGTGAAATGTGAACAACGAAACTGTGGCAACTTCGTGCAAGAGTGCCTGGTTCGACCCTCGGTTCAACGGGAAGATACCAAATGATACTTTGTGAAATGTGAACAACGAAACTGTGGCAACTTCGTGCAAGAGTGCCTGGTTCGACCCTCGGTTCAACGGGAAGATACCAAATGATACTTTGTGAAATGTGAACAACGAAACTGTGGCAACTTCGTGCAAGAGTGCCTGGTTCGACCCTCGGTTCAACGGGAAGATACCAAATGATACTTTGTGAAATGTGAACAACGAAACTGTGGCAACTTCGTGCAAGAGTGCCTGGTTCGACCCTCGGTTCAACGGGAAGATACCAAATGATACTTTGTGAAATGTGAACAACGAAACTGTGGCAACTTCGTGCAAGAGTGCCTGGTTCGACCCTCGGTTCAACGGGAAGATACCAAATGATACTTGGTGAAATGTGAACAACGAAACTGTGGCAACTTCGTGCAAGAGTGCCTGGTTCGACCCTCGGTTCAACGGGAAGATACCAAATGATACTTTGTGAAATGTGAACAACGAAACTGTGGCAACTTCGTGCAAGAGTGCCTGGTTCGACCCTCGGTTCAACGGGAAGATACCAAATGATACTTTGTGAAATGTGAACAACGAAACTGTGGCAACTTCGTGCAAGAGTGCCTGGTTCGACCCTCGGTTCAACGGGAAGATACCAAATGATACTTTGTGAAATGTGAACAACGAAACTGTGGCAACTTCGTGCAAGAGTGCCTGGTTCGACCCTCGGTTCAACGGGAAGATACCAAATGATACTTGGTGAAATGTGAACAACGAAACTGTGGCAACTTCGTGCAAGAGTGCCTGGTTCGACCCTCGGTTCAACGGGAAGATACCAAATGATACTTTGTGAAATGTGAACAACGAAACTATGGCAACTTCGTGCAAGAGTATCTGGTTCGACCCTCGGTTCAACGGGAAGATACCAAATGATACTTTGTGAAATGTGAACAACGAAACTGTGGCAACTTCGTGCAAGAGTGCCTGGTTCGACCCTCGGTTCAACGGGAAGATACCAAATGATACTTGGTGAAATGTGAACAACGAAACTGTGGCAACTTCGTGCAAGAGTACCTGGTTCGACCCTCGGTTCAACGGGAAGATACCAAATGATACTTTGTGAAATGTGAACAACGAAACTGTGGCAACTTCGTGCAAGAGTGCCTGGTTCGACCCTCGGTTCAACGGGAAGATACCAAATGATACTTTGTGAAATGTGAACAACGAAACTGTGGCAACTTCGTGCAAGAGTACCTGGTTCGACCCTCGGTTCAACGGGAAGATACCAAATGATACTTGGTGAAATGTGAACAACGAAACTGTGGCAACTTCGTGCAAGAGTGCCTGGTTCGACCCTCGGTTCAACGGGAAGATACCAAATGATACTTTGTGAAACGTGAACAACGAAACTGTGGCAACTTCGTGCAAGAGTACCTGGTTCGACCCTCGGTTCAACGGGAAGATACCAAATGATACTTTGTGAAATGTGAACAACGAAACTGTGGCAACTTCGTGCAAGAGTGCCTGGTTCGACCCTCGGTTCAACGGGAAGATACCAAATGATACTTGGTGAAACGTGAACAACGAAACTGTGGCAACTTCGTGCAAGAGTACCTGGTTCGACCCTCGGTTCAACGGAAAGATACCAAATGATACTTTGTGAAATGTGAACAACGAAACTGTGGCAACTTCGTGCAAGAGTGCCTGGTTCGACCCTCGGTTCAACGGGAAGATACCAAATGATACTTTGTGAAATGTGAACAACGAAACTATGGCAACTTCGTGCAAGAGTATCTGGTTCGACCCTCGGTTCAACGGGAAGATACCAAATGATACTTTGTGAAATGTGAACAACGAAACTGTGGCAACTTCGTGCAAGAGTGCCTGGTTCGACCCTCGGTTCAACGGGAAGATACCAAATGATACTTGGTGAAATGTGAACAACGAAACTGTGGCAACTTCGTGCAAGAGTACCTGGTTCGACCCTCGGTTCAACGGGAAGATACCAAATGATACTTTGTGAAATGTGAACAACGAAACTGTGGCAACTTCGTGCAAGAGTGCCTGGTTCGACCCTCGGTTCAACGGGAAGATACCAAATGATACTTTGTGAAATGTGAACAACGAAACTGTGGCAACTTCGTGCAAGAGTACCTGGTTCGACCCTCGGTTCAACGGGAAGATACCAAATGATACTTGGTGAAATGTGAACAACGAAACTGTGGCAACTTCGTGCAAGAGTGCCTGGTTCGACCCTCGGTTCAACGGGAAGATACCAAATGATACTTTGTGAAACGTGAACAACGAAACTGTGGCAACTTCGTGCAAGAGTGCCTGGTTCGACCCTCGGTTCAACGGAAGATACCAAATGATACTTTGTGAAATGTGAACAACGAAACTGTGGCAACTTCGTGCAAGAGTGCCTGGTTCGACCCTCGGTTCAACGGGAAGATACCAAATGATACTTGGTGAAATGTGAACAACGAAACTGTGGCAACTTCGTGCAAGAGTGCCTGGTTCGACCCTCGGTTCAACGGAAGATACCAAATGATACTTTGTGAAATGTGAACAACGAAACTGTGGCAACTTCGTGCAAGAGTGCCTGGTTCGACCCTCGGTTTAACGGAAGATACCAAATGATACTTTGTGAAACGTGAACAACGAGACTGTGGCAACTTCGTGCAAGAGTGCCTGGTTCAACCCTCGGTTCAACGGAAGATACCAAATGATACTTGGTGAAACGTGAACAACGAAACTGTGGCAACTTCGTGCAAGAGTACCTGGTTCGACCCTCGGTTCAACGGGAAGATACCAAATGATACTTGGTGAAACGTGAACAACGAAACTGTGGCAACTTCGTGCAAGAGTACCTGGTTCGACCCTCGGTTCAACGGAAAGATACCAAATAATACTTTGTGAAATGTGAACAACGAAACTGTGGCAACTTCGTGCAAGAGTGCCTGGTTCGACCCTCGGTTCAACGGGAAGATACCAAATGATACTTTGTGAAATGTGAACAACGAAACTGTGGCAACTTCGTGCAAGAGTGCCTGGTTCGACCCTCGGTTCAACGGGAAGATACCAAATGATACTTGGTGAAATGTGAACAACGAAACTGTGGCAACTTCGTGCAAGAGTGCCTGGTTCGACCCTCGGTTCAACGGAAGATACCAAATGATACTTTGTGAAATGTGAACAACGAAACTGTGGCAACTTCGTGCAAGAGTGCCTGGTTCGACCCTCGGTTCAACGGAAGATACCAAATGATACTTTGTGAAACGTGAACAACGAAACTGTGGCAACTTCGTGCAAGAGTGCCTGGTTCGACCCTCGGTTCAATGGAAGATACCAAATGATACTTTGTGAAATGTGAACAACGAAACTGTGGCAACTTCGTGCAAGAGTACCTGGTTCGACCCTCGGTTCAACAGAAGATACCAAATGATACTTTGTGAAATGTGAACAACAAAACTGTGGCAACTTCGTGCAAGAGTACCTGGTTCGACCCTCGGTTCAACGGAAGATACCAAATGATACTTTGTGAAATGTGAACAACGAAACTGTGGCAACTTCGTGCAAGAGTACCTGGTTCGACCCTCGGTTCAACGGAAGATACCAAATGATACTTTGTGAAATGTGAACAACGAAACTGTGGCAACTTCGTGCAAGAGTGCCTGGTTCGACCCTCGGTTCAACGGGAAGATACCAAATGATACTTTGTGAAACGTGAACAACGAAACTGTGGCAACTTCGTGCAAGAGTACCTGGTTCGACCCTCGGTTCAACGGGAAGATACCAAATGATACTTGGTGAAATGTGAACAGCGAAACTGTGGCAACTTCGTGCAAGAGTGCCTGGTTCGACCCTCGGTTCAACGGGAAGATACCAAATGATACTTTGTGAAATGTGAACAACGAAACTGTGGCAACTTCGTGCAAGAGTACCTGGTTCGACCCTCGGTTCAACGGGAAGATATCAAATGATACTTGGTGAAATGTGAACAACGAAACTGTGGCAACTTCGTGCAAGAGTGCCTGGTTCGACCCTCGGTTCAACGGGAAGATACCAAATGATACTTTGTGAAATGTGAACAACGAAACTGTGGCAACTTCGTGCAAGAGTGCCTGGTTCGACCCTCGGTTCAACGGGAAGATACCAAATGATACTTTGTGAAATGTGAACAACGAAACTGTGGCAACTTCGTGCAAGAGTACCTGGTTCGACCCTCGGTTCAACGGGAAGATACCAAATGATACTTCGTGAAATGTGAACAACGAAACTGTGGCAACTTCGTGCAAGAGTGCCTGGTTCGACCCTCGGTTCAACGGAAGATACCAAATGATACTTGGTTAATTGTGAACAACGAAACTGTGGCAACTTCGTGCAAGAGTGCCTGGTTCGACCCTCGGTTCAACGGGAAGATACCAAATGATACTTTGTGAAATGTGAACAACGAAACTGTGGCAACTTCGTGCAAGAGTACCTGGTTCGACCCTCGGTTCAACGGGAAGATACCAAATGATACTTTGTGAAATGTGAACAACGAAACTGTGGCAACTTCGTGCAAGAGTGCCTGGTTCGACCCTCGGTTCAACGGAAGATACCAAATGATACTTTGTGAAATGTGAACAACGAAACTGTGGCAACTTCGTGCCAGAGTGTCTGGTTCGACCCTCGGTTCAACGGAAGATACCAAATGATACTTTGTGAAATGTGAACAACGAAACTGTGGCAACTTCGTGCAAGAGTACCTGGTTCGACCCTCGGTTCAACGGGAAGATACCAAATGATACTTGGTGAAATGTGAACAGCGAAACTGTGGCAACTTCGTGCAAGAGTGCCTGGTTCGACCCTCGGTTCAACGGGAAGATACCAAATGATACTTTGTGAAACGTGAACAACGAAACTGTGGCAACTTCGTGCAAGAGTGCCTGGTTCGACCCTCGGTTCAACGGGAAGATACCAAATGATACTTTGTGAAATGTGAACAACGAAACTGTGGCAACTTCGTGCAAGAGTGCCTGGTTCGACCCTCGGTTCAACGGGAAGATACCAAATGATACTTGGTGAAATGTGAACAACGAAACTGTGGCAACTTCGTGCAAGAGTACCTGGTTCGACCCTCGGTTCAACGGAAGATACCAAATGATACTTGGTGAAATGTGAACAACGAAACTGTGGCAACTTCGTGCAAGAGTGCCTGGTGTGACCCTCGGTTCAACGGAAGATACCAAATGATACTTGGTGAAATGTGAACAACGAAACTGTGGCAACTTCGTGCAAGAGAACCTGGTTCGACCCTCGGTTCAACGGAAGATACCAAATGATACTTGGTGAAATGTGAACAACGAAACTGTGGCAACTTCGTGCAAGAGAACCTGGTTCGACCCTCGGTTCAACGGAAGATACCAAATGATACTTGGTGAAACGTGAACAACGAAACTGTGGCAACTTCGTGCAAGAGTGCCTGGTTCGACCCTCGGTTCAACGGGAAGATACCAAATGATACTTTGTGAAATGTGAACAACGAAACTGTGGCAACTTCGTGCAAGAGTGCCTGGTTCGACCCTCGGTTCAACGGAAGATACCAAATGATACTTGGTGAAATGTGAACAACGAAACTGTGGCAACTTCGTGCAAGAGTGCCTGGTTCGACCCTCGGTTCAACGGAAAGATACCAAATGATACTTGGTGAAATGTGAACAACGAAACTGTGGCAACTTCGTGCAAGAGTGCCTGGTTCGACCCTCGGTTCAACGGAAGATACCAAATGATACTTGGTGAAATGTGAACAACGAAACTGTGGCAACTTCGTGCAAGAGTGCCTGGTTCGACCCTCGGTTCAACGGAAAGATACCAAATGATACTTGGTGAAATGTGAACAACGAAACTGTGGCAACTTCGTGCAAGAGTGCCTGGTTCGACCCTCGGTTCAACGGGAAGATACCAAATGATACTTGGTGAAATGTGAACAGCGAAACTGTGGCAACTTCGTGCAAGAGTGCCTGGTTCGACCCTCGGTTCAACGGGAAGATACCAAATGATACTTGGTGAAATGTGAACAACGAAACTGTGGCAACTTCGTGCAAGACTGCCTGGTTCGACCCTCGGTTCAACGGGAAGATACCAAATGATACTTGGTGAAATGTGAACAACGAAACTGTGGCAACTTCGTGCAAGAGTACCTGGTTCGACCCTCGGTTCAACGGAAGATACCAAATGATACTTTGTGAAATGTGAACAACGAAACTGTGGCAACTTCGTGCAAGAGTACCTGGTTCGACCCTCGGTTCAACGGAAGATACCAAATGATACTTGGTGAAATGTGAACAACGAAACTGTGGCAACTTCGTGCAAGAGTGCCTGGTTCGACCCTCGGTTCAACGGAAGATACCAAATGATACTTGGTGAAATGTGAACAACGAAACTGTGGCAACTTCGTGCAAGAGTACCTGGTTCGACCCTCGGTTCAACGGGAAGATACCAAATGATACTTTGTGAAACGTGAACAACGAAACTGTGGCAACTTCGTGCAAGAGTGCCTGGTTCGACCCTCGGTTCAACGGGAAGATACCAAATGATACTTTGTGAAACGTGAACAACGAAACTGTGGCAACTTCGTGCAAGAGTGCCTGGTTCGACCCTCGGTTCAACGGGAAGATACCAAATGATACTTTGTGAAATGTGAACAACGAAACTGTGGCAACTTCGTGCAAGAGTACCTGGTTCGACCCTCGGTTCAACGGGAAGATACCAAATGATACTTGGTGAAATGTGAACAACGAAACTGTGGCAACTTCGTGCAAGAGTGCCTGGTTCGACCCTCGGTTCAACGGAAGATACCAAATGATACTTTGTGAAATGTGAACAGCGAAACTGTGGCAACTTCGTGCAAGAGTACCTGGTTCGACCCTCGGTTCAACGGAAGATACCAAATGATACTTGGTGAAATGTGAACAACGAAACTGTGGCAACTTCGTGCCAGAGTACCTGGTTCGACCCTCGGTTCAACGGGAAGATACCAAATGATACTTGGTGAAATGTGAACAACGAAACTGTGGCAACTTCGTGCAAGAGTGCCTGGTTCGACCCTCGGTTCAACGGGAAGATACCAAATGATACTTGGTGAAATGTGAACAACGAAACTGTGGCAACTTCGTGCAAGAGTACCTGGTTCGACCCTCGGTTCAACGGAAGATACCAAATGATACTTGGTGAAATGTGAACAACGAAACTGTGGCAACTTCGTGCAAGAGTGCCTGGTTCGACCCTCGGTTCAACGGAAGATACCAAATGATACTTTGTGAAACGTGAACAACGAAACTGTGGCAACTTCGTGCAAGAGTGCCTGGTTCGACCCTCGGTTCAACGGGAAAAGGAAAAACGTTTATTCAATAACGAAAGTTTGTTTTTCAATTATGAAAAACATTTGAATTTAACTTTCAGAAGTT
Organism: Leuctra nigra; assembly: GCA_934045905.1. Classification (NCBI taxonomy): domain Eukaryota; kingdom Metazoa; phylum Arthropoda; class Insecta; order Plecoptera; family Leuctridae; genus Leuctra; species Leuctra nigra. Next base: position 6,325,969 of record OW203764.1, on the reverse strand, counting down.
TGCATTGTTAAAAAATTAATGAATATAATGCTGGAATGGCATCACTTATGACGCCATTTTCGAGTTAAAAGTTTAAAGTCAAAAGTCCGCACGGATTATCACTGGCAAACAAAATGATGGAAAGAATAACAATTTTATTAATAATTTATAATATTACACAATATTAAAAATAAATATACTCATATATTTAATCAATAATTAATGAAACCATACCATTATATAGGCATCCTTTTATGAAAATTTACTATTTTGAAGTTATATAATTTCTGGGAAATGCATGAGTTACAACATTTTTCCAAACCACTCTTCTTTAGTGATGATTTCCCCCGCCAGATGAGCCACTTGATATAAGCACCGGGTGATAAGTGATACCCCCCCCCCCCCACCCCCACCACCCACCCCCAGTGCGAGCCGTGGGAAATGAATACTCAATTTAAGTGGCGATATAATACCATGCCTTGCGCATTACATAAGAAGCGGCAACCTTCTACACCTAATAGAAACAACAAAGTTTTTTAATATCATATTAAAAATGATCTAGAAATATGAGCGGTATCGTAGCACAATGCCGCATACTCATGTGGGAAGACGGGTTGTTTCTAGGAAAACGCTCAGTGAACGCATTGATAAGCGAGCATTTCACGCGTCTGTCTCTCGACCGTGGATCATAAATCTGAATATTATTATTGTTCATTTAAGGACGCGTTGATAAGCGAGCATTCGAAATCAATGTATTTCAGATTATCGATGATAAAACGAATTATGGAGTGTAAATATATATATATATTTAGCGGATTCTCTACAGCTCGGGCCGTTTTCCGCATCCCGCACGCCACACCTCCCGGTTATGGCAATCTTGTTCGAGAAGATTTCTTTTCTCCAAGGCTTCCCCAATGCCATCAAGCCACATTCTTCTTGGACGACCTCTCTTTCTTCTTCTTCTAGGTTTAAACTTCCATATTTTGGCAGGCAATCGTTTTTCTGGCATCCTCCTCATATGGCCATACCAGAGTAGCTGTTTTGCTTCTATGCTTTCTGTAAGTGATGCTTCGACCCCCATTCTGTCTCTTACCTCCTCATTTCTAATGTGGTCAAAAAGAGTAACGCCGCAAGACCTTCTCCAGAACGCCATTTCAACTGCATTCACTCTATGTTGTAACCTTCGGTTTATTGTCCAGACCTCGGATCCGTAGGTAATGCAGCTTTCAACAAGAGACTTAAACATATGGACTTTCGTCTCATTTCTTACCGCCTTACTCCACAGTACCGAATGCAGTTGCCTCGTTATTCCTCTTCCTTGTCCCATCTTGCTCAATATGTCCTTTTCGTCAAGACCGTCATCGGTCAACGTAACTCCTAAATATTTGTACTCTTTAGTTACCTTGATGGTACCAACTGGAGTCTCAATGTCGTTTCCTTGACCACCAACATCCATATATTGAGTCTTCTGAAGATTTATTTCCAAACCCCATTCGTCGTATTCTTCAATCAACTTACGGACCATGTAACTTGCATCTTCCTCATCCTCTGCAAGCACCACCTGATCGTCAGCAAACAACAAGGTATACAAATGTTCATCCTCTAATTTGATCCCCATCATACTACACTTCCTCGACCAATTAGAAAGCACTACATTCATATATATCTTAAACAATGTTGGCGACAAGCAGCACCCTTGTCTAAGACCCTTATTGACGACAAAACTGTCGGAGTATCCTAGTGATGTCTTGACACAGCTTTTAGTATTTTCATAAAGTTTCTTTACTAAATTTATGTGATGTTGATCCACTCCGTTCCGTTCCATTGCCTCCCAGAGTCTATTCACAGGAACACTGTCATATGCTTTCTTTAGGTCAATGAAAACCATGTGTACTTCACTTCCGCAGGCAATTAATTTCTCTGTCAATTGCTTCAGACAAAACACATTATCGATGCATGATCGTCCAGACCTAAATCCACTTTGTTCTTCTATCTCCGTCATTTGATCTTCAATCTTCTCTTTGAGAATGCGCCCATATAGTCTACCTATAGACGCTGTCACGCTAATACCCCTGTAATTGCTACAAACTGTCTTATCTCCTTTTTTGAATATGGAACTGATGAATGCCAGCTTCCACTCGGATGGTACTTCATCTCCTCTAAGACATTTGTTGAATATTGATGTAAGGGCTTCAATGACTGCTATTGGAGCGTTCTTAATTAGTTCTATAGATACACCTCCTGGGCCTGCTGACTTGTTGTTTTTCGCAGATCTTAGGGCTTTACACACATCCTCCGTGGTTATGTCTTGATGCTGGGACTCCAGAGGCTCAATTGCGTAACTCACATTGTTGTAGGGTCCTCGATCTTCAGTAAGTAAATCTTCATAATAACTCCTCCATTCTTCCATTCCTATCGGATCAATTACTCTCTTTTCTCTTGTGTTTGTCCTCAGAGCCTTCAACGTTTTCCAAGCCGCCCTGGATCTTGAGCTTCCAAGCTGCTGGTCTACCTCACTACACTTCTTTTCCCAGAATGAGTTCTTTTCTTTCTTCACCATTTTTTTCACTAAATAGTTGCATCTGGCATATACACGTCGATCTTCCCTATCCCCTGTAGCCAACCACTTTTGATACAATGCCCTCTTCTCAGACACTATCTCTTCGAGCTCTTCGTTCCACCAATAGTGGCTGGAATTATGGAGTGTAAATGATATAAAAAAACACTCCTTTTAAAAATACCAGCCAAGTCTCTTCAGCTATAAAAAAATGTAGCAAAAATCTAAAAATTCAGCACTGAAAAGTAATAATATCAAATAATGAGCCAAGTCAAAACTAAATTTTTAAAACCAAAATACCAAATTTGGTACATGTGGTAGCTCGAAATCAAGATATTTCGCAACAATGTGAGATTTCCCAATTTTGAGATCCAGTAGACCGAAAATGCTATGTTGTTGCTTACAGTAAAAGTGGTTGGTCTGCTCCTAGTTTTTTAGGCATTTACGGTATGTTGAGTGAGTGTGAGTGTACAGTACGACTTGGCTGGATGGAGCGACCGCCCCACTAGATAAATCAATTTTCTGGTGAAACCAAGAGGCATGATAGAAATCACAAGGAAGACAAAATACTGAAAAGAAAAAACTCAAAAATCTCAGCTTGTGAAAAAAAAACCCAATCCGTTACTTCGTTTTGACTGTAAGGCAAAAAGTATTCGAACAAATAAGCGATACGTGATGGAGCCACTTCTGGCAGGAAAATTTTTATATGCACTTTTTTGTTTTGATGTTCGTGTTTCCACAAGGCAGTGAAAAAGGAGAAACAAATTAAATGTAGATTTAGTTACAAGTTTACTTTTTCAGCCATAACAAACAACTAAAGCAAATTTTATATCATTTATTTACATAAATAAACCCTTTACAACCGCCATTATCATAGTACCAAAGAATCCACCAGAGGTCAGTCGTGTTCCTTATTTTCTCGAATAGAGAACGAGCTATAATAAGTATCCCTCCTTCAACAACTGTACAAATCTTATCCGATTTGTCTTCTCAAGAAACTATCAAAATTTAAATTTAAATGTTACTTTAGCATAGGGAACTGTTAAACAAATCAGAGAATTTATAACAACAATTATTTAAATGTGTTTCTAGATTGGATACATGAATGCCAAACTTCATTTTAATCAGGAGAGAAGCTTTACGGAGGAGCTTTAAGGACAAAAAAAAGCGTCAATAACGGGGTAAATGAAAACAACGCTAGATTATGACGAGTTTGAAGATCTCGTTTATCCTCATGATGAGCGGGGTTTGAGACAACTCATGTGGGAAACTGTGTCAAGCAGCGGCGGGATATTTAGCACATTGAACGAGTTCACAAACTCATCAAACTAGAGGTTCTTTAGCTCCTGTTAGAGCGTACCCCCCTGTTTATTTACACAAACTTAGACATCGAGAGAATAGTCACATAATTCAATCTTCTTCAAAGACATTCTAACGTAAAAATGTCAGCTTCCGAAGATAAACAATATAATATCTAATCCTGGCAAGATATTGTGTAATGAAATTATTAATTATCTGGAGGTTCCAAAATATCCGAGACATTGACAAATGTGTGGAATTGGTAAATTTGGTTTATCAAATGAGGTTGGGAAATTGGCTTTATTAAAACTATGAAACTTAATCTAAATATTCTAGTCAATCGATTTTTCTTATAATTAAAAAAAAGTAATTGATTTTAAGATATGTTACTGACTTAAGCTGGGTTCCCATACTTCGCATCGAATTCGCTTCCGGTTCGCTTCGCTTTCGCAAAATGGCTACCAAGGAAATCAAACAAAGGATTTTAACAAAGGAAATCGTCCGTGTTTACATTCGCATGTTCACTTGTTTCGGTTTCGTTTCGGTCTCGTCAAAGTTAAAATTGGCTCAACTTTAACGAAACCGAAACACGGGAACATGCGAATGTAAACATGGACGATTTCCCTTGTTAAAAGGTAGCCATTTTGCGAAAGCGAAGCGAACCGGAAGCGAATTCGATGTGAAGTATGGTAACCCAGCTTTAGAGACTAAAATCGGAATAGAAATAAATTGTTGAAATTTAAATGGCGTTTTTGCATCCATAGTGAATGGTGCCAATCGCGCCCCAAGATTACATTATGGTAAACGAATCCGTCAAAATATTTACCTGCCGAATATTATTAGAGGTGAAAATTGTCACGTGAGCAATGACTTCTAGAATGAGGAAAGTGAGTTCCCACTTCTTTCAGTGCAGTAGTTGGGTCAATGTCATGGCTCATACTTCTAGTCACGTGGTATCGCTCGAATCGTATTAAAATCGTTAGATCTCTCCACAATATCAACGTCTCCACAACATCAACGTTTCTTTTTGTCTCTTTCCACAAGAGAACGATGACGTATTTCTACATTACACGAAAACATGCCAATCAATTCCAAATAATCTTTCGCGGAACTCCTTTCAGATCAACCTTCCAATACTTTTTCGATACGAACAATTTCTTTCTCATCGTTCTCTCATTCAACTCAACATCGCAAGGAAAACACAAACAATAGTCACGAGTAAAATTCTCCTCAAAGACAGCCGAAAAAGAGACAAAACCTTCCAACACGTTCCTTCTCACACGCAGCCACGTGACATCCAGCTTACAAAATCTGTTTTATATTCTACCGAAATCCTTCCTATTTACCATCATACACCCATGTTTACGCAACCCTACCCGACCTCTACGCTAGAGCCACGCATATTTTCATATTGCGTCTCTTTAGATGGAGTGTGTTTTAGCTGCTCACTAATAGGATTACAGAGAGAGGGCGTCTCGGCGCCCCCCCCCCCCCCCCCAACGACGCTGCAGTCGGGGAAACGACGTCGGTATTGCCATAGACGCGAAGTAAATACTGCTGCAATGATCTCCTGAGTGAACTGGAAACGTTAAGCTCTTGACAATGAAGTCGATTGTTGAAAAAAAGAGAGTTTATTTGAAACGCTCTCCGGATGAAATTCAATTTCAATTTATGATGTTCTAAATTGGCTCTTTTGTTTTCATGTTCCGTTTTTTGTGTGTAAAAATGAGCTCTTTGTAGTTGGTCGTTCGACTTTTTGATATGGTCATTTTCCTTTCTTTTACGTTATACAGTAAAACTTTTACGGTTAAAACTCAGTTTTCTGTCAACGAAGAGCGAAATTCGTTCGTCACCATGAAAATGTGTCAATCATGAAAAGAAAGATGGTTCCTAGTAGGAAATAATACACAATACGAAATTCGTCCAGTAACATTCTGATATATACCTAAACATTCAAAATGATCTATGTGATTTTGGTTTATAAAAAAATAAAACACGATACATTTTCCAGATATTCGTGAATTGTGTTATAATAATATAATAATAATGTAATTTATTGAGCACATAAAATAGGTACACAATTGGTCTGTATCCAACAATCGAGTCGTTGATCTTCCATACATCCATCTCTTCTCTTCAGCTGCTTCACCTCTTTACCGTTTACCTATTTCTTCTTAAGTTATTCATAAAAGTCATTATACATATAGTTGTGCTTCAATGTCAGTGGTAATATTGGAAGAACATCCAAGCATTTGCTTTTTTTAGCTGAGGGAAAACCACTGAAAAAACATCCTCAGCAGGATGTGTGTGATCTTTATTGTTGTCTTCCAATGCACATTTATCAACACATGATAAAAATAACACAAAAATATGTCTATGGAAAATCAAACTGTTAGTACACGATTTCGCTGCAAAATGTAGCAAACATTTTCCTAGGGAAGTAAATCAATTAAAATGCACCCTGTTCAAGAAAATCAAATAAATTATTATCGCCAACGGTAATTATACCCCTGTGCACGAGTATAGGCAGCGTGTTTAGATTACCGAGGGAGTTGCGAAATGTACGGACACTGCCGCCTGGTCTTTGGGAAGGGAAGCTTACCTTTGGGGTGTCAAAGTCGCTGCAGATACGTTATGTTGCTGCAATAATACGCATTTATCACTTCTTAAAATGTACATAATTTTATCAAAAGTTTATTTGCCATCAAAATAATAATAATAAAATGTACACAATTTCACTGAATCTGATCACAATATTAATTTGCGCGACTTGGTTCTAATTCCGAGTTTTTTGAGTATATTTTGTTGACTTTGATCGATTGCTAGGCCACGGCCAATGTAAAATAAAACAGTTGAACTAGTTGAAGATCATCTCCCACAAATATTGCTTATTTCTTTCACTCGTGGCGCTGGGGTTTGAACGCACGGTGTCTATTCAAACGCATTCTGAAAGGGAAGATTATTACACGTTATGTTGCATTTACATAATGGATAATTAAAAATAATTTACGAGTACATTATAACCCAATTTTTTCAGATCGTAGTATTGCTTCTTGCATCTATTCCCCGCTGATCTTTAAATCGCTATAGGTAATGCAACGGCATGGCAACAATGTATGCCACCACGGCCATCTATAATTTCTCTCGGCCGGTTGGGTTAGCGTTCTGTTTCTGTATTCAAACCCTGCGTTTAGTTGATTCTGAAGCAAGGAGTTAGGATGGCATGATAAGCTACGTATGCGCTGGAATAAATAGGATTACACAACTAAACGGCAAGACGTGACCCAAACGGCACGGTCAAAGGTCACAGTTCGACCGGCATTACGTCATAATACATGCAAGAGTTTTTTTAAACTCATAGACCGCACGGCCACGTAGATTACGAGAGATTTTGTGTGCTTGAATCAGACTGTTGTAAAAATCCTACGTTTTATATTTATTCTCACTGCCTGTTGAATATACATGCAACTTTCAGCAATGAGATCGTTGTTGTGAAAGAGAAAAAAAGGAACACGACTGACCTCTGGTGGATTCTTTGGTACTAGCTATAAGGGGGATAATGGAGGATATCACGGGGATATTTATATAAATAAATTATATTAAATTTGCTTTAGTTGTTTGTTATGGCTGAAAAAGTAAACTTGTAACTAAATTTAAATTTAATTTGTTTCTCCTGTTTTACTGCCCAATGGAATCATGAACTTCAAAATAAAAAAGTGCATCTAAAATGTTTCCTGCCAGAAGTGGATCCATCACTTATCGCTTATTTGTTCGAAAAAAGAAAAGGTATTTGCCTACAATAGGGTAGTCCCATTCATTTTTTTTATTGTAAATTAGTAATAACAACACAAATAATGATAACAAATGTACTTATTACCCGAAAAAATTTAAATTTTCATTTATAAATATCAAATTTAAATTTCATGTGAAATTTTGGCGGGATACATGATTTGTGGCGTATCACAGGTATGTGATGACATTTCTAAGTCCATAACAATTGTGTTACCATGGTGAAGACTTTGTTGCCATGACAATGCACTGGTTAAAGACGTCAATGCCGAGATCAATGTTTTCAAACAAGGTTAATTTATTTGAAAATTATGAGATATCTATCAATCTTTCAGTAGGTATCAATTACTTGAAAACCATTCGTCCCACCTCAAAAATAATAGCATCTCTGAGTTTATAGACACATCTCAACTACAATATTAAAACAATTAGACTTCCATTATACAATGGTAGTTGTGGTAGAAGATAGTTGTAGGAAGTACATTTTTAAGTTTTGAAACGAACTCTTGGCAGGAACTCAACACGATGCTGATTGAATTATTTTTATGCTTTTTGCCGAATAGCGTAGAAATGTGTTGAAATAGAAAATGTGCAAGCGCACTAATTCTATAAAGAAATTCCATTTTACACTTGCCAGAAGGTTCTAATTGAGGTTAGTTTTTAAGTCCTCCTTTGGTGCATCATGGATTTTATCCCGACCAAAGCCAAGGGATTTAGCTGTGGAACAATGTAGCTAGACGAGAAGAAAAACGCTTGGTTTTAACTTCCAATATAGACACTGACGAGAAATATAATTCTACAAGGAAGTGTTTGGTCTTCTACGATCCCCTATTCCTGTAAATCCCACCATTTGATAAAGTGCAAAAGTCTAGTGACAGGAAAAGAACACCCAATCGTTGTCCACTTGATTTGCTGTCAAAGTGACAGTTGAACCAGAGCCAGTGTTGTTCTGTCGTGATAGATCGGACTGTGCCGTCGAAGCTACATTCACACAGTCCAAGCGATGCCCATGCTAATCGGACCATTCGGACACAATTCACTCCACAACCAATCAGCGTCGACTTCGACCCAACGAGAACCAATCACACTCGAGTCTTTTATTCGCAGCATGCCCCCGGAGACTTGAGAAACAATCTCTTAGTATAATAGAAGTTGGCAGGCACAGCTGGACTTCGCTGGACAGGTCAGAGTTTCCAAGTCAACCCGATGATTCTTTCATCATATTGTTTCATTGTGATCCAGCTTGAACCGTCTTCTAGTCTAGACGTGTCGAGTTATGCTATAGACAAACTACAACAGTTGTCGCAGTTAAAAAGTATGCTACGTCCCTATATTTTAACGCTCTGATAAAATGTATATAACTGTACACGCTCCTGAATTGAAACATATAAACATTTTCTTACTATCCTATTAAAGTGTAAACATCGCAGGTATAGTACCATATTTCTGTTCCTCAGAGGTAAAAGGTCAAATGTCCATTTCAATGATTCTTGAGGTGAGCTCAAAAGCAAATAATCATGCATTATCATCCAATCTTATTTGTAAATTGCAGTGATAACAATCATTGTGTACGAGAATACTTCAATATTACTCTATTTTGATGACTTCAGTCAAATTGCAATTGATAGAGCTTGATTACATGATGCGATCAATGCCAATCGCAAAATAGAAATTGGACATCGGACAATCTACCTCTGAGGTACTAATGTGAAATATATCATATTGCTCAAACGTACTTATAGATAGGTTGGTATTTGAAAAAGTCAGCAAGTGCTGGAATTTATACACAAGGTTGTCAATTTGTGGCACTTTTGCAATTTATTAAATTTATATAGCGTTATCACAACCCAAATAATTCTAGACTCATCAATCTTCCAAGATCGACAAACCACGATTTTACGCTCACCTCATCCTGCTTCCAATTATGAAAGTTCTCCTATCATTTTCATAATCATTCATATTTCTCTTTGCCCAGAGCACAAAGTTCGTTTCATCTTTGCTTCCTCGAATACTTCCTGTCAAATATTAAAAAATGGAAATGGTAGGGAAATGCGTTTTTGAACAGAATTCATTATCTAGCATTAATATCCTGTTAAAAATGAAAAGCTGATGATGAAAATTAGATCTTGTTTTGAAAATATTAGTTCTTTGTTTTAAAACCAATCAGCTTGATTGATTGCCAGAAGAGCTAGATGCGCGCGCGCTTGGTTATAGGAAGTAACTTCAAATGAATCTTCGTTTAAAGTTCGGAAACGTGCAAAAACACGAACCAAAATCATGAACTACATTGAGCAACACCTTCTTTACCTCTACTTTTACTTGTTTTGCTTTCTAAATTAAGTATAAATTACATTGCTTGAAAGCTACTTTTAATAAAGTACGGCAATATTAGTTGTAAAAATTAAATCAAACGTGATTTTTTTCTCTTTAGTTATTGGAGTTGGCTAGATGCAAAACAGGACAACCCACTTCGCTTAAAAAGTCCAGGACACAAAAATGAGTTTTTATTTATGGAGATGGCCGGTTTTTGAATCTAGGCAACTCCTTGATAATGCCAAGTTATTAATTTTCTAGTTTCAATTCATAATTTGAACGTGACATCATCTCATTGTTGTGCGACCATCTTTTGGCATCATTCAGAATAGTTGTGATTCTGTGATTTTGATTTTGATTTGTGATGTGATTTTTGCCGATATTTTTATAGTTTTAGCGGTTACTTAGCCTGGACAATTGCAGGCTCCGAAGAAATCTATAATATGAAGAGGAACTTTTCACAAAAATATGTCGATTTACCTCCATTTACAAGCTAAATCTGACCCGTCAACTATTGTCCGTCCTCGAGGGAAAACATAAATATTTAGCATTGCTGATATGAAACAAAAGAAGTTCATGCAAGCTATGAATATGGAGTTTACACTCTTCGCATGGCTGCGCACGCAATTAAACATCTTAGAACAATTTCAACCAAAGCTGTGTATCGCGAATCCATCGCGAGTTACTAGTTGCCAACTCATACTTGACAGCAGAAACTCCGTGTAACGTCGTGTCAATTGAATTAGAGTCCAATGTAAGTAGCACATTGTGTGATGCGAAGTACGTCGAAGAGAAGTTTGAACATTGGATGTCCCACAAGACGTGGCGCTAATCAAATAATCGGCCGAACAATGCGGCGCTCTACCTCGTCGCGCCTCCAGCCGGGGTCGTTATGCCAGGTCATTATTACCAGGGCTCCATGCGCAGGAGACGTCGGTAAACTAGCGCCGAAAGCGATCTGCATCGGGGAGGGAAACAGGATGTAGTGGAGGTTATCATATCGTAGACTGAAACTCGAGATATCAAAAATATTTACATTTGTTTGTTACTTTAAATTCTCATCCGACTTTGTATTCATACTTATTTACAAAGGTGCACAAAGAAGTCGAAGAGCAGAATGAATCTTCAAATTCCATCCATGTCTGGATGTATTACATTATAAGAATTTGCTTTGTATATATTCTAAAAAAATTGACGAGCACGATTATCGAGCACAATATTATTGAGAAATGATTGAATATCTGTAGTACCTCGGAGGTAGAAGGGTGGAAGTTAACTTCAATGATTCTTGAGATGAGCTCCAGAACCAGTAATTCTGCATCATCCAATAATATTTGTTATGGTTACATGAGTCATTGAGTAAAAGAATACTCCAATATAATTGTATTTTGTTGACATCAGTCTATAGCAGTGTGTAACGCAAAATTAAGAAAGTGTTCTTCCGCTCTTCTACATCTCAGGTACAGATTGTGTAATTCGTGCAGGCAGAGAATCAGAGGTCCACATTGAATGAACGAACAACATCCTCTCGTTACGGTTGATCTCTGTTTCTGCGATGTCTTTTCAAATTGGCCCGATGCGGTAAAGTTGGTGAATGATTGATTCAAACCAGTCGTCAATACTGTTTTAACCATTCTTATTTTCAGTGTTTGCAAATAAATTGAAATGTAAACTAGATATTTTGCATATCATCCTGAATGTGAAAAGTTACATGAACGGAAAAGCTCTATAAACAGCACTATGAAGTCTCGAAGATGTAGCGCATCTATTCATCGGGAGAAGCCGTGGAGTCAAAACTTTGCAGGGAAATTAATTAGGATGTTACTTTATAATTAGTACCTATAACTTGTTAATAATTAGCGAACGTTAGTCTACGTTCATTTTTGTTTATTTTGCCTGCACCTCCCAGGTCACGCCGATCAATCTGAAATGTGCACGCACTGATGCTAAGCTATTACAACAATGTAAAATGAATAAAGTAACAAATAATATATAAAGTTTTCGTCGTTATGATCGTTGAGACCAACATTTTATCTATTTGAGAAATGTTCAGGCAAATTTAAGTTTATTGATATTTTTTTACATTTATACAACCAAGAAAGGTTGTATAAAGGTGCTTTTCGTACATCAAAATACAGTTAGTAACTTCCTATACGCATCTGAAAATAGTTGAAGGAAGAATCGTATTTTTCGTGTAACCTCTAAATTCTACTCAACCACATGAAGAAGTCTCAACAATGAAGCCGCGCCAACTGAATATTTCTCACTAGTTATTAAGAGAAGTGCTCCAAGTAATAAGGCATGTGATAAAATGTAAAGGTTTTCCTTTGCACACTTTACTATTGAAATTCGTTGAAATGTTCACTGTTGTTGGAGCTCTTTCGGAGTCCATGAAAATTGTATTTGTTTGTGTGGAAGATTCACGCTCCCCTGTCAACACATCTCCTGCATGCAAACAACACCTCATCCTGATAATATGCAGGGAGACGCGTAAACAGGGGTTTACGGAACACCTTGATATGGTTTCCGTCGTACCATAATCCATCCGATTTTATCACCTCTATCGGTACACTGTCTTCACGCGGCGGATAATAACCATGTAGGAAAAGTGTTCCATCAAACCAGTGTGATGGATTTACACCACCTGTCTCCCACATAGTCACTATCTCGCATTCGACGATAAATTCACGTGTCTCGCCTCGCTGTTCGCGAGAGACTGCATTGAACTGTAATCTCGCTGGAGATAAAGTACCTATTCTAAACAAACACTAAGTGATCTGAATAATCCTCGATATATCGAACGGGGCTTTTGTGAACCCAGCGCCGCCCCGGAGCATTTGGCAGTCATTCTTTGCTCGTTTGTCACGGATCTGGATATTTCCCAGCCTTTTCATCACATCTTGTCGTCGATTCGATGCCAAAATCTGCATATCATGATCAGGAAGAGTTCTTTGACACTGAACACAAATTAATCGCATCGTTGAAAGAAATCGTCATTATTTAAAGGTTCAATATCTATTCATATCCATGGAGTAAAGATCGCATAGTTTCCTATTTTTTTCAATACCATGATATCCAATAACAATACTTTCGGATCAAGAGGTGAAATTCCCCACTATCTCGGACATATTTTCTCTCAGAAGCCGACTTACCAAATCCGAAGCTACTCTCTTCGTTTCAATATCATAAAATATTTCAGTTGCTGAAGCTTCGTTGCTGAGAATATTGGGAGAAAACGAGGAAATATATCTCATTTCGAAAATGACCTTCGGCTTAAATTGCATTTCTAATATACAATTTGTATCTCATTGCAAATGGAAGAAGGATTACATCGAACCCACGTTCAATAGCAAGCCTTTCTAAAGTCAGAGTTTCGAGCTCCAGCATTTCTTTACAACTGTAAATTAAATTGTCTGGAAAAAATCCCATTTGTACAAGAAGTTCTGCGTGACTCCATTGATGCGTCTCTGTATCGTAACACAGTTAGCTTTGTAATGTTGGCAACACTGGCAAGTCTGTTATCCACACGGACAAGAGAGTGAAAACACTTTTCCGTGTTGTTTTCCAAATAGAATCAGACACGTTGTAAAGGTGGCACTCTCGTATAGAGAGTGAGGGGGGGGGGGGGGAGGCGTCGAGGTGTGTTACATAAGTCATAAGTTCGAGAAACTCGGGAAGAAAGTTACGATCGCGAAATGAATGGAAATCTCTTCGGAACTGTTAGACACAGGAGAATAATGTTGATTCGAACTTAAACACTTCTCACCTTGTGATAATTGGCCGAGCGAGTCGAAGTCTAAGTTTCGAGCAAGTCCGACGTGGTTGGAAGTGAAAGTTTGTCGAGTTGCCAGGACGCACTGTAGCTGAAAATCAGTAGCATGTGAGGCTGCACGGAGCGTTTCATTACAAGGCGCTTGAGGTCCGAGAGGATGTGTGGCAATGGAGCTCATCGGGACCGTCACATTGTTTAGCGCACTTTCTTAGCATGGGTCAAGTAGTATGTGCCGTAGAGACCACAAGCAGCCGATAGTTACTGGTATCTTTGACTCTAAACACTTGGCTCAATGGTTGGGTGATATTCAATAGAATGTATGGCATTAGAGCATTATATGAGGGCATGATACTTACGTCTCAAGAGGACATTTAAGTAGAATGTACGGCATTAGGGCATAATGAGAGTCTGATATCACCGATTCAAGAAGACATTAAAGTAGAATGTAAGGCATTAGGGCATAATGAGAGTCTGATATCACCGATTCAAGAGGACATTTAAGTAGAATGTAAGGCATTAGGGCATAATGAGAGTCTGATACCACCGATTCAAGAAGACATTTAAGTAGAATGTATGGCATTAGAACATACGTTGCCACTGACTTCTGGCTCATGATCCGCTAAGAATTATTTTTAGTAGAATGTGTGGCATTAGAGAGCAAAGCCTCGCTTACGGCACTTCTCGCATCAATCAGATTCAAGGACAAACCAAATCACGCCATGGTCGTGGGCCACGTTGAACTTTCCTCGCTTGTTGCGCGCCTCAACTCTCCCAATTCCTCAGACTTTCCAGTAGAATGTGCGGCAATAGAGCATAATGCGAGCAGTCAAGTCTTAGCTCGCTTCTATAGCGTGATACTCTAAGCACATAAAGCCTTGTTTATGTATTTTATCATTGACGCAGAAAGCCCTCTTAACCGCCACTCTGTGATCGTGTTTTTTCACGCCGCATGTTTAAGACTGAAGCGCGTCATCATTGAAGCCTTCACCCGGTCCGCCGGCTTGCGGTCCGAAGTCTAATAGATTCAGCTGGGCTCTCTTCTCCTCGCTCCCTCTCTCTCTGCCGTGTTAGTCGAGTCAATAGTCTTCTCTCTCGCAGCAGCGGTGGAGTCTGTTTGCCTCCACTCTCGACAGAAGCCGGCGAGAGATTTTCACTTAACAATTCAACCGAATCGCTGGGGAGACGAAGAATTGAGATTTCGCCGCCCGCTAGGTTGAGTTATCCTCAGATATCTCGCCGAGAATTGCTTATGGTGTGTGTGTTTACTCCATCAACAATTCACACTGATCTATTGACATCAGCGCGTTGATCCAAATGTTCACAGGGAGTTGGAGGCGATTACTAAAAGTGAAATAGGGTATAAAATAGAACGTCGAGTGAAGATAATGTTATTTGTTGAGTGTAGAGAGTGAAAATCGAATAAAATACCTCTTTTTTAATTAAACAAGGTTCAGTTAAATAGCTCATTAGTGGTAAGTCAACAATTACAATTGCAAATGTTTACAGTGTTACATTGTTTATCAACCTGTTAGCGTTTTGGTTTTTGTGTCGGAGGAAGGCGGTATTGATCGAAACCCACACTTTATATTATCTAAATATAGTTCAGATAACGAGACAACTTTTAAAACACACGAGTTTATTAACACAATATGAAACTTTTTAATACTTCCGTACAGTAAAAAGCACTTGAATTATTTCGTCGAGATTCATAAAATTTACGCCGGGATTTTAATGTCGAACCTATAAACTTCCTTTCACAAGAACCAACTTACTCCAAAGAGCTCTGAAAATCAGCACCTCGTTCAAAAGTTTTGCCTCATATTCATAGCGATCGCGAGGAATCTCTTTGCATTGCGGTGGTCGAAGGGTGATCAGCAGAAGGACGTTGTAATCTTCTTAATTGAGACGCAGAAGAAGTAGGCTGAATGTTCGCGCCTGATAATTAGTCCGTCGGGCGAAGAAAGAAACAAGTCGAGGCAGAGGAAAACACTAAATAACACCCACGAGCTGAGTAATAATTCAAGAGCTGAACAGCTGATGCGCGAGATACATGATCAAGGAAAATACAGAGCAGCATGGTTTTCACAATTCCTTTTGAAAGCAGAAGATGAATGTCAACAGGATCATTTACACTTGTACTCAAAGTGAGGAAAACAGGTTTTTTGTTGTTCGACTACAAGGAGATTAATAATAATAATAATTACAGCGAGTAAATGTGATATTAGTTATCTTTGTCGTACAGTACAGTGAGATAACTTGGCCGCTTTGATGTATGAATTTCGACTGCCGAGATATTTGACGTGGAATGACAGCATTACGCAGGAGATCTGCTACAAGAGAAAGGCTTCGTTGAGAAAATATTGTTGAACCCACCAATGAGAAGATTACTTCGTGAGGTTTCTTTCTGTCTCGAGATAATACACGTTTTGATTGGTTGTTATAAAAATACTTTTCCGCGAAACGCAAGGAGATTATGGTTCAAGGTATTTGCTAATAACTAGAGTCAAGATATAATAGTCCAAATGATAGGTATAACAAAATGTTTCAAGTAGAATTGAAAAACACATTGTTCTTCTTTCGAAAGTTTTGATTCGCAGATATTTAGAATGTTTTCATTAATTGATGTAAATTTGGATATCTCGATGCTCCAAAAAAGTCATATTTACCTAATATTTTACGTCCTTTCACCAAACTGCTCAAAATAGTTTCTCCCACTTTCATTTTCAACTGAAATTCCCATGATTGACAACTTGACAGTAAAATCGGTTCGATTGGATTACCTCGCTAATGCTGGAGATCAAGTCGAGAAAATGATGAGAAATTAATCGAGGCTTCTCAGTTGACGTAATCAAACTCCTACACAAAAGCCCAGAAAATATTGCACAATGCAGTTATTTTGATAGGTCCTTTACAATTGGGCCTGTCAGAGGCCAACAAGCGAAGTCACTTCAGAACCTTGAGTAATCGAGTGCTTTATTTGATTTGGAAATGTAAATTCCGGGATTTATCCCGGTGTCTCATTGTTGTAAATTTAAAAATAAATGCAAGAATGTATTATCCAATTGATTAATCAAGCTATATCTGAGGAGACGTAGCTTGTTTGTCTTCTGATGCCTTTCTCTTATAATTTCTACGAACCGCCAACCCTTTGGCAAAAACTTTGTATAAATATATAAAGCCGGTATCTCTCCTAGGTTGGAAGGACTGCTTTGCACATGCGCTAAACGCAATCCAAAACGCCAATGTCAAATGTATAAAAGTTATATTTTTTCAATGGCGGAAGAATTGACTGGAAACCACTTGACTCAATCAACCAATGCGGCAAACTGAATCAAGGAGGTAAAGTTAATAAGCCTTAAAAATATGTTCACTTTGTAAGTTGTTTATGACTATGATCAGCTTTTCAAAACGCCTATTTGCTTCTAGGTCGGCCATGTCTTACAAACAATCCATTCTTTCAACCTAATGTCCTTGCCAACATGTCTAAATACTGCCATTCTGTGTTCAGTATAAAGTTCGTTCTCGTTAAGAATATTTCTGACGTTTTAGTAGATCACGTCGTTCATTGGTCGTTCACATGAACACTGCCCTCTCAATGGCAAGACTTTCTTCTTTGTATTGTTGAAATTGCATACATTATGTGAAATACACAATTTTTAATAGTAGAAAATATTAGAAAAATTCAATAATATTGATTTATTTGTATCTACAGTCGTCTTATACATATTTTTTGATTATTGATATTTACATGTGTAGGTATACAAATGCTCGCTATACGGCCGCCATTACGGATCATTATTCTTAATGTGACCGAACTTTAACAATAATAAAGATCATTTGAGATCGAGAACATTCTAAACAAGTGTCTATTAAATAGCAATTGACGTTAACAATGCAATGCAATCAGCCGGTGATGAACCAATTAAAACCTTACCCTCCGGAGGCTATAGTCAATAATTAGAACGACCGATGTCAAGTGTGCTACGACTGAATTGATAATGCCGATAGCTTTGTGTCAGTATCACGTTCTTGATCTATTCACACTCAACCTACAAATAAAACTCTCGCGTTTCCTGTAACTGAAGTATGCAGACATAATTTCACACCTCAACGAATAATTCACCGCGTTGAAGTAAAACTGCAGAGGCGTCTTGCCGGGGTATAATTGACACGCGGATCGCGGTGATAAATCCTGCGGCCTCGTTTCCGGTTCCGGTTGTCCGCGAGGCGAGCGCCAGCGACATCTACAAATGAATACACGCGACGAAGACGAATGACGCAACATACACTGACCAATGGTCACGTGATTAATGGTTGAACATCTGTTGGGCGCTCTGGCAAGTAGGAATACGAACGTTATATTGCTCTGTGTTCACTTCGTGGTCACTTGATGACGTAGTTTCCAAGTTGACAACTATCTTACGGTCTATCACACACGATAACTAAGTGTACAATCATAGAGTTAAGAACGTAATGATATTATGCTCAAATGTACAGTCAACGCATTATGTTCTGATACAACTACCCTCTTTCAGCAACCAGCATTTATACGCGGACGTGTTAGTTGCCTAACTAAACTGATATTTGTATACCTACAGAGTGACGACTTGAAAAACTGTTTAGTCACTGGATTTTATCCGAACATAATATGGTGACAGTACCTACACCAAATCGAAAAACATTAAGTTTACTTTTCAGCAATACTTTATAATGAACTTTGTATGTCCCACAAAAAATGTTCTTGGATGCAACTCGGACAAAAATGAACAGTTTTGCAGTGCGTGTGTTAAAACACATGAGCCCATTACTAGACTTTGAAGTTATTTTTAAATCTGTAATGCAGTAGGTAGTTATTTTTGTGTCTTCGTTGAAAAAGAGACTGAAAGTTATCTCATTACGAAGTTGACTTACTCTATGTAGCCATTCGTCTGCCTTCTAGAAGCATGAGCAATAGAGATGTTTCATGATATTTTGCTTGAATGTGTAGACATTTACATGTGTGCATAGACTGCAGGCTTCGTACAACGATTTTATTCCGTATGAACTTGATATACATAATGTGTCGCTCAGTAATTAAAAAAATCGTGCTCTCACTTTACTCCAGGACTATGTGTATTGGTAATATGATCACCATACTTCTCTGTTATTATTGTTTTTGAATTCATTTTGATTAGATGAATTTTTGTGAGTTATTATTGCACTAAGGCTTCCGTTGCTAATAAAGACCAAATTAAAATGTAAAAATCGTTATGAAACTCCACAAAGTTCAACAGAATACAAAAGCATTGTATGGGTAGTATTATTATAAGCTTGCTACATCTTCCTCTAGTACCTCATTTCGAGACTAGAACTTTCCATGCGATCCACGTCAGAACCTATTTGAATTTAAATTCCTTTTCTTTCGACAATGCATTTCGAATGCATCATCCATCTTGATGGCACACAATGCAGCAAAGTTATCACTCTGTGCTGCAGAAGTCACGGACTACATTAATAAGCTTCGTTACTTGTGATCTGACTGTCGACAGCAGCGCCGTGAGCTGTTTCATTGAGCGGCGGACGCAGGAACTGTTACGAGGATCCGAAAGCAGAGTTCAAAGTGATGCATGCAAGCGAGTGATAATTGTTTCGTTGCTGCTGCATTTCATGGCGTTCGTTTTGTCAGGCGCAAACAAAACTTCGAATTGTTACTCGACGTATTGAGCGAGTTTGAGCTGCAGATCAAGTCTCAAAGACACGACACTATTACGAAACAACTCATCGGTGCAGAAAATAATAATGGTCATTATTCTCTAGCATTTGATCTTCTTTCGTACCCAAGTTCATCTGCCATATACAAAAAAACAATCAAGACTACGTAGAGTTCTAGGTATTATAATACCGTCGTCCAGTACTCAATATTCTCGTTTCATTATCTCATACTTTAACTAAATCCTGAAATCCCTGACTCAGGCAAATCATATTAGTATAAATAATTTCTTATAGTTTCCACGGGATTTTAATAACACCTTTGTTTAAATAATTTTATAATATAAACATAATATGTTCTATTCAATTTCACAAATATTTAATATAATTCTACAATTCTGTACTATTAATCTTTACTTGTACATTATAATTATATATTTCATATACAATTCTAGAATATTATGATTCTATAATTCCACGTTGTTTCATGTTTCCTGTTTGACAGTTGCCATGTCGCAGTTCCTAGCCACAAGAATGCTGCGTAACGCATGTTGCATGCGTGTTCGTTACATTTACACCAGAAGTCCCCCCCCCTCCCCACCCCCTGTGACGTCACACTACATCACTCACGTCTGCGATGACACTCACGCCGTGCGCATGCGTGCTCTTGGCGACTTACACGCATGGCTTCTCTGTTGACGGCTTGTGACACGTGGGAGAAGACGGAGATTGCGGTGGAGGTGCCGTGAAGTCGAGTGTAGGGGAATAGAATACACACAAAAGGGCGAAGGCTAAATATTTTAAGGAATAGTTGGCTTTTTAATTCTTATGAGTCCTCAGTCTCGGCTTCTGGCTTAAATCACAGGATTTTACAAATGGTGGCAGATGTGGGATATTTTATTTAAATCACCAGAAATTCATGAAAATCCGTTTGTTAACATATTGTCTTAAGGTGGATTTGAAACCCAAAAATCATAGATGTCCAAAAATGGAACCGTGTATTCTATTACAAACTCGCATGATTTTACAGATAGTACCTGCACAGTAGTTTTTAATTAATTTATATAACCTTTGAACCAAAGAGTCACCAAAAATTCAAAAAACATTTAAAAACAAATTAAGTATATTTCGAATGTGAGGACTGTCATTTACTAATACCTCTAATATTAATCTATAATGACGAAACTAATCACTATTGCATGTGCAATCCCCTGCATTAATGTTAAGCTGTGAATTGGCTATTCACCACATCCTAACTAATGGCTCAACTATGAATATTAGAACATGAGAATATAATTATAATCATACATGTTTATTGTCAGCTCTTGAGTTGTACTCGAGCGCAGTTGAAATTCCGCGTGCGTTTGAGCAAGGCCTCTAATGGACTGAAACACCCATTATCGTCCGTAGTGCTTTATCGTTTATCGGCTCGCACTTTATCGTGTTACAGTGTATTCTCGAATTTGTTTTTTGGTGGTTTACTTTATTTTCAGGAGCATGAAGAAGCACCATCATAAAAGTATATTATCAAAAAAATGCAATGAAATGAGGAGATGTATCTTCGCAAGCGTGAACAGAGCGGGGAAAGTGGGACCAGAAATCATTGGGCCAATGAAGTCAATGCAATCGTGCTTTAACGCCGACGATGGGCTCACGGGTGTTCCTATTATACTGAAAAATGTCTGCCTCAACATTCCTCCCATTCCCGACTCAATTTCGTCTAGCACACACTTGGGCTTTAAGCGGACTTGAAGAGGATATGTTGAATAGATGGCGCTAACATTTACCTACTTCTCTGCAATACTGCATCGACATTAGCGAAATATTGATTCCATTATAACAATGAATCAGAATATGCTATTGATTGTTCGACATTTATTCCTGGCTATCAAGCCTTTCTTTCCCATCATTGTGATTTATGACACTCGCAACGACCTGCGTCCTAGGTTGACACACGGGGACGTCCGAGCTACGCCAGCACGATTGGGTGTCCGCAGGTGCATCCTTCATTGCGGCGACGGCTCATGCAAATACGCACAACAATAAAGCCGGGCGCAGAAACAAAAGTCGAATGATTTGTGGCGTAATCCTGGATCCAGGAGGGAGTTGTTTATAGAGGTAAACGCTTGAAAAGTAAATGAAATAATGCGAGCTGTTGACTTCGTGGATTTCACGCTTCAGCTCGTCTCTGCGTTCAACTGGATGTGAAAAAAGCTCCGCAGTGTTTATGAAATGTTTACCTGGCTAATAAACACTCTACAATAAACATTACAAGCATATTTTTCAGTCAGATATCTAGTTGTACAGTCACGCCACTCTGCTAAGTCGATACACAATAAACCTGGACACTATAGGGACACTAAGTTCATACTTTATCGCAAGCATTAATCTGGGACATTCGTCCTTCTGGATCTCAATAACGGGAAATCTTTCGGTGCCTAGGGTAATGGGACGCGTGTGGTTCTTCAAAGTGTTTTCTTAGTTTATTTAAAAAAAAATCAGAGTGATATTACGGTGGCAAAATCGTAATATCGTCATGATACCTAATGGTTGTGTTCATTTAAAATGCCAATACCATTTTAGGTCCCACAATGTAGTACTTGTCTTAAGACAATTGGAAAATTGCAATAAATTGTGACAGCAAGTCTCAATTTCTTCTTTCGAGGTGTCCCCAAAACTATTGTTTAAATATGTAATTTGTTTACTTATATTGAGTAAAAGTAACATTTTTATTGGTTCAATCAGGCCACAGCCTAAACACTTAAAACATACAGAGGTAAATATCTTCTATTGAGTAATAGTGTTAATATCAGACATCGTTTGTCCAATAAATGTTATCGCGAATTTGTAACTAACGCTTTCAAGTCAACCAGTTAAATTTCTCTTCGTTATAATTGACTCAATAGTAGTGTAATAAGAAATACACTTCGCCTGAACTTCCAGCCGTTAACTTTTCTTCAGATATTACATAGAGCGGTAGAGCGTAGGCGTTGTACAAACTACCAGAAAGTGTCTTAAAATGAGCTCAATTTTCCTTCCGACGCCCATCATTGATACATCATCCCATACACACTTTTCTTGTGGTTGCCAGATGGTGTCACATATTTACATACAATATTCCACCATTCACCGTTTTAGATTATGACGTCGTTTCACTGCTAGCAAGACGCCGCCGCCGCCGCCGACGCCGACGCCTCGGGGGTCACGTGAGCGGGATGATGGACGACGCCGCTCTGGCGATAATGCTAGGCGACATTCCGATAAAACCTGTCATAACAACGTTCCAACGACACACCTTTTACCAGCCCCCCGGTCGGAGATCGAACCCGGACCCGGGCACTTTCTAATGGCGTTGTAAGTGATGGGGCGAGATGTGGTAACAATGCATGCACTGGAGCTCGAGGTCAAACGTGACACACTGTCCTGTCACAACGACGAAGAGAATGCGGAATGTTGGGAAATATTTTAGAGCAGTTGTTTCAGAATATTTTAAACTTTCGGGTCCGTTTATTAACTAGGTAGGAGTATTCATGGAGGTGGAAACTAATGGATTAATTTAATGAGTAAAATCAACATTGGATAATTATGAACGTCTCGATAATTACATTGCTCGACTATCTTACTGTAATTCAAACACGGCTAGAAGACCAATTTTAATTTGAGACAGTTATTTTCTTCTCTGATGACATAATACACGTCTTATTCAGCGAGCGTAACGAGCGTCACCACGGAACTCTTATGTCACTTTCCCTCTTTTTCTTGTAGACAATGACCAGGTCACACCGTTCAACCAATTCATCCGAACTTTTGCACACACACTAATATCATAAGAGCTCAGGTATTGTTTTTCTCCGAGATCCTGTGATTGGTTGGAAATTAAAAAATGGATCAGTTTTGACCGATCAACGTCATATTTTGCATGGTCATTGGGACCAACATATTAGGTAGCAAATTTCTCAAGAGCTTCAAAAGCTAATTTTACGAACATTTTAAGCTTATTTTGAAATTTTTGTCAAGTTTATTCAAAGAAATTTCTTAGAAACTGCTCTTTGACGAGTTTGATTAGATTAGATTACGGGCTTGCTTATCAACGCGTTACACAGAACGTTTTCTTAGTATATTTCATGAGTAAGTCGGAAACTCTAAATCAATTGTTTTGTTGTTTAGAAACTAGTACGCTTCAGTTATTCCATTTTATCACTACGATGTATCTCGACGAAGTAATTGGTGCGCCGAGAGTGTATGTGGTCTCTGCTGGGACTTGCATGCTTGGCTGGCGCCATCTTGATATGCAGTAATTGTTTATTACGAGAAGATGCTGCGCAATATCAAGTGCTGGGTCACTTAGTATCGTTCAAAGTTTCCTGGATTTCTCAAATTCTCTCGGAATAAATCTGAATCTTCATTGAATGGTGGATTTATTATTGTCGACGGGCGCCTAATGATGATAGATTTGAATGTCGCTGCTTGTTAATCTCTCAACTCTGTCATCAGTGGGCAGCCCCCCCCCCCCCCCCCCCCAGGGCGCCATGGGTGAGCGGCGGAGTGTTTCCAGCTAAACATTGGACCATTATCAGTTGGCGCTATTATCAAGTTCCCATCAGAAACTCGGCAGCGAGTTGAGATGTATTCCGTTGCTTCGAGTTATAAGATGATTTCAGTCGGCCAGATCATATTCCTCGACAGCCACTTTCAATAGCTGAAGTAAAGCAAGACCTAATAGTTTATAAATGTTAAGTGCGGTCTCCAAAACCCTTATCCAACATGGGTTTTGATTTAGATATTTTAGTTTTACCAAAGTATTTGTTTTATTACTCACTCTCAAGTGTTCATGAACTCTTCTTCATTGCGATTTTGCCCGTTTTTATTTACTTATAAATTTTAAAAAAAACTTACCAAAAATATGGGCGCATTTGGTTATACATGAGTTGTCCTTCTAGTTACTATTCTTCAATTTCAAACAATTTATATATTATTAAATTACAACTTCTCTGATAAAACGTGGATGAAACATACTCCCATCTTTTTTGGAGGTAACCTGCGAAATAAAAACGCGCACCCCGACTGGGAATCGAACCCAGATCCTTCGGGTTTCCGGCCCTATGCTTTAACCATAAATGCTTATGGTTTAACCATGCTTTAACCATGCTTTAACCATGCTTTAACCATGAATGCGTCCCGATAGCTTAATGGTTAAAGCATAGGGCCGGAAACCCGAAGGATCTGGGTTCGATTCCCAGTCGGGGTGCGCGTTTTTATTTCGCAGGTTACCTCCAAAACACCATCCCTAAGTGAGAGATTCACTAAATTTTCCATCATTATCATACTCCCATCTTGTCTCTCGTTCAATGTTCAAGTATATAAATAATCAGACCACAGACTACCTACTGTCTGTACCCAACGTCTATACAAACGCAAGAGAATGTGCACCTCACAAATTGCTTCATTTCCTGGCAAAAGTTTGAGTGTTTTGAAATTTTCAAAAGTCTTTAAAGTCAGATAAACCGGATTCGTCGAGCTTTAGTTTGACATTCATAGTTGTAAACACTATGAAAAATGTTGTAACAATGTTGGAACATTATTTTATAGATACTTTCCCAAGAAATGAAGCCTTGTTATGTGGATTCTGCTCCACTTATCTCGTGCGACAGATAGTACCGATATCAGGTCAATATTGTGATGAATATTCATTGGAAATGCTGTGACGCCGCTGTTGCAGTTGTGTCATTTCCCAATACATATTTATATTCGTCTCTGACAGAATCCTGTCACGCCGAACAATTCATTTTCTTTGACTGTCTTGGACGATTTTCTTCAGCCATCTCCCAGCTGGTTTCAAGAGATAACCTTCCACATGCAAAAATATTCTATTTGCATGGATTGCTCCTATCAACCATCCCTCCAAAGAACACTTTTCAAGTATCTAAGACCTCCATTTACCACCCCTATCCAAGAAACGTGGCAGCACAAAGCAGTCCATTGTTTCTTATTGTGTTCAGAGAAAAGAGTCTATGTAACATAGATTCTGGTTGGTTTTCACACAGATTTATAACACTGTCTGCCCCCACGGGAGGGGGGTGTAGTGGAGGTGGGTGAACCCCCCACACCACCCACCTACACACACTGCAGGCCGCCATATGAGAAACATCGCATAGAATAAAGCGCTACAACCAGAGACAGCTTGTTTACATAAATCTGCTACGGTGACGGGATCTCACCTGATAAAACACGTGGAATTGTGGGTGGAATGAATCAGTTGGAAAAGAGCCACAGCTTGCAGTGACGTGTCTGTTGCATGATTACTGACAGCGACTGTACCTGCCGCGTCATGCCTATCGCGTTTTATACCGCTTTGTGTGTATTTCCAGTAAGCCTTTATTTATCATTATATTCTACCTGTTGAATCCACTTGATGAGCACACAATTATCTTGTTTTCTGTTTTAACTCATTTGAAAAGCCAGTTGGAACAAATCTGTCGCTCAGAGGTAGAAGGTCGGAAGTACATGTTCTCGATTTTGCGTTGCACATTGTTTTCATTTTCACTTAATTTTTTTCATTTTGCACACTTTTAGAATGGAATCAAACTCTATCAATTGTTATGTCATCAAATACAGTTACATATAAGTGTTACAGTTATATAGTTATGCAGAATTACTGGTTTTTGAGCTCACGCCACGAATCATGGAAATGAACTTCAAGTTGTTCAGAAATATTCATTAAGTTTGATTCATTAACGTGCAATGTGGCAACACTGTCGAATGAACTTTGTCTGTGTGCGCGGCAACAGTTGACTCGATCGACTACTTGTTTTAGTTTTCATCGCGAAGAATGTCGACTGATTGATGGGGTAAGTTCAAGCGATGAGAAGAAAAAGGAGAGGAAAAAATGGAATTTTTTCCCCGTGGAAATATCAACACCTGGTTGTGGAGAAAGTTTCCAGCGAGTCTTGATGCCTCCCTCGGCGTACATTAGAGCACAAAAGCTAATTGTAGAAGAAATTACGTCTACTTATTATTCACAATGAAAAGAAGTGCGAGGTAACCGTTAATGGCACTCCTGCTGTTATAACACGCTCATTTGGCAACCCAGCACGAGTGAATGTTATACATAAAGCTAAATTAAAGTCGATGGAAGTGAAAATCAAGAATAATTCAAGAATAATTAAATATGACTTCGTATAACTTGTGTAGGTAATGTGAATATAATTATGCTTTGTATGAGTTGTCATTGCAACGAGTATATATGCGAAAGTCCACAGCTAAGTTGCATTTTTTGTTGACATTATGAGTGACTCTTGTAATATAATTCAACAATTTATTTCAGTGTGAACAATTGGCTTGCATTGGTTTACAAATAGCAACTGACAAGGAGCACCCGCATTACAATTTTGCTATTTTCTAATTAATTCGGTTAGGCTACAGGACCCTTACCTAATATCGCGAAATGTTGGTGCTACGATGGTGCTAAGTTCAAGGTCGGTGCTACTACGGGTTATTAAGATAGGTAGCACCGTGCTAACTAGCACCGTCCTACCTTTTCGCGATATTAGGTAAGAGTCCAGGGTCGTGAGCTAAGGAAATATTTATTCGAAAGACGATCAAAGAATTGCAATTCATCTTTTAACTGCAATAGACGTGATAACTCGTCTTTAGAATGTTCATAAAATTTACCAATATTTATGAGAATTCCATGCAAAGAAAATGCATAATTGAGGTAGTTAGATACAACACAGTTCATTTGCATAATTAAGTTGGTGGTTATGTATTTCTGCCAATTTTTATGGAGATATGAATTTTATACTCAAAGGACCATTTTTTCAATGCTGTGCTAAATTTTGAACAGTTGATTAAAACTCTATTGCCATGGCAACAACCAATGACATTACTTGAACGACCACTTAAACTTAACTACTGGTTTTAGCAGAGCATTGTAAAACCCGCCCTAAATTGAATTCGTGTTTAATTAACTCATCAGTGAAGGTTTTCGATGGCAAAATAACCCAGCAGTTAAAAGGTTAAACGTGAGTGTCTTACTTACACCGATGTTTATGTAACCAACATTTCAGCTTTTTCAGAGAAAGATCTGACCTCTCTATGGGCGACATTGAAAGACAAAGAAACAAGGAAAACACCAAGAAAAGTGAAATAGAGACCTTACTAAACTTGATTTATCTGAAACAAAACTCTTAACTTTTTATTTAATTCCAACAACTCACAATTTTAACTCTTGTTCTTTTGTTCCACTCTTCGTTTATTCTTTTATTGGCAACATAAAATGCAATGAAATTGACAAATAAGTTATCCCCTTTTGCTCGCTTCGCTTCGCAACAATGTTATTTCATAGTTTTACTTGTACTGCCCATTTGCCCTAAATTTATTGCCCGGATGAAGCTGTTAAAGCTAAGTGGATTTTTCTAGAACGCCATTCCTGCAAACTCAAATTCATATAAAACGCAGTAATTCAAAACAAAATCGATAATTTTACCGGTGAAATAAAGTGTGAAGGAAAAGACATGGTCTTATTTCCAGCCTCATAAGCTCTAGTTCTCTCGGGCGTGATTGTGCCTGAGGTGCTAATTCTCTGGTCCATGGTTAATAAGTGGAGCTGCGTCGGCAAATGTTAGTCTGAGTTGAGCAAATACCGCGAGAGAGGCTCATCAGCTCTGCATTAATGTCTCCAGTGTAGAGCACAATGTCGCTAAGATCTTACACTTTCTTACACCCAAGTCCCTGCAACACGGGTCGTGTAATTACAAGAGAATGTGAATTCTATTCAGTAGTTCTTCGACACTCATTTCAGGGAAAAAAAGAAAGATCTGTTGCTTTTCTCATTCTTTCCTTGGGTACTTTACATTCAATTTGAAAAAGTAAATATTGTACTAATAAAGTCAGCTAGTAAGCTGCATCACGATAAAAAGAGAAGATTATCTACAAGAAAGGATCAATTTTTTGAATCATTTTACTTTATTAATATTGCATTTAGGGTTTCCGAAGTCTACATAGAAACAAAAATCTGAATCACACAGGTAATGTGGATTTTTATAGGCGCGTAGGAATAGGGGGAAATGAGGAAAGTTCTCCCCCCCCCCCCACTCTCTGATCCCGTTCGGATCACTCACTATGTTTTTATCCATTTATATGTAAAGTTAAAAATAGGCATTCAGTCTATTTGCGTAGAAATGCACCAAATTCATGCCTGAAATTCAACACATTTCCGGAGTTATGCCCCTCGGACCATCGCATTGCTCTGCACTAAATGTAGTAAGAAAGCTTACTGTAACCATCTTTCTGCTTAAAAACGTAATATTATATCATGGTAAACATATCCCAACACATACCTAGAGTATTTTATGTTTTTACCACGGCACATAATTTGGTGAATATTTCACATTTGACACACGACCTCGCAGTGTTTGTTGAGAGCCTTCATGACATGTGAACAGCGTTCCGTCACATTGTACTATATTAATTATTTCATGCGCATATATTATACACATTGGCGTTGTTATTAAAATATGAATGAGTAATGATTATTTGTATTCAGTGAATATAATACGCTTCAGAGATTTTAATGTTGAAGAGTGAAATTCTTTCCAAATTAATGTTTCATGTGGTTTAAAAGTATTAAAATTCATACACAAGGTCCATTACATATAACGAAACGAAAGTTTGCACGGAAGCACTCTATGAAGTTGTCCTGAAATGGAACGTAAACATATGTTTTAGACTCACATTGAACCGCATCTGCCTCCAAGTCATCCCTTTGACGATGAAACGTGAAGCATATTTTAAAAGAAATAGGACAAAAATATGTAAATAAAAATTTAGTGTCGGCAATTTGCATACTTCTTTAAACAGACCATAGAGATAATCTCTATGAACAGACGACCATCTCCATCCACTTGCTTGAAAAACACTCTTTGTGACGCGTTTAAAGCGAGCATTCGAATTGCATGTAAATTAAATTGATGTTTAAGAGCTGCGGATTTGAAACAGTCCTACGATAAAATCTGCACAGAAATCAAGGTGTAACAAATTTGACAAATATTTAAAAGATATTATATCAAGAACTCTGGTTTGTGACCGATTTCAATGAAAATGTTTGCTATGCTCAAACTCAATGACTCAATGACAAGCCGAAACTTCAAATTGATTGCAAAAATGGTATATGTTAATTTTTTAACCAATGATCAATTATATATTGTTTTCGTATATTGAAAACAAATCTATAAAAGTGGATTTCTCTTGCTTTCTGGTCGTAATACACTGATATTATGGATATACTGACAAATTCATGATACAAATATGAATTATCCGGACAAATTTTTAACAGAGACTCAAATATTCAACGAATAAAGTACACTCAGAACAACTTTATAAAAACAAATAATTTAAAACTCTAACATCGGAGGTAGAATGCCTGATGTCCATTTCAATGATTATTTAGTTGAGATCAAAAAATAATAACTCTGCATTACCAAACACACTAGAGGGACCCGCTTACAAATTGTAAGTTGTGTGATTCGCATTTATGATTAATTTATCACCAACTACCAAAGTTTGGGAATTGTTAAAAAGCGTCCTTCCTGACGGTTTTGTTAGTGGTATTACCTCAGTGAACAGGCAAATGCTGGGAAGGTATACCCAACTAATAGGCCACGACCGCCTCCTTCCCTGCTTCCATCTTTACCTACTATTCACCATCATCTAAGTTGTGTGATTCGAATGTATGATTAATTTTTCACCAACTACGTATACCAAAGTTTTTAGGTTAGCTGCAGAACAGTGCGACGTTATACACTACTAAAACAAATAGAAATGGAAATAACAAATCTACTACAGATTAAAATTTCTAAACGAATCCAAGTTACAAATCTGAAATCATAAATGAGTGAATTATACAGAAACAAATACGCAACTTAAAAAAATAACGGCCAAATGAGTATACATAAGAAATGAAAAATGAAAAAATTGAATAAAAAGATTTTAAAAACGTTTCTAAGAAAACATGGAATACTCTATCAAATTTAGATAAAACCAGAGCAGCTCTCTCATTGACTGAAATCTGTCACGTGATCTTACTTGCCTCCTGATGAAATAAAAGTCTGCATCTCTGCACAATTCACATCAACATCAGGAATTCACATCAGGTTACATGGCAGATCAGCAGGGAGCCGCTGAGCTTCTCAGTCGATTCCCACATTGCTGAATGTCGCCTTTTTGTACTTAAAGATGCAAATAAAGATCATTGAAATTGAAATTGAAACATCAACGATCGATAGGGCACTAGCCAAACTATCTCCCGCTAGGGTGCTGCCATCGGTTTTGTGACAAGTGTGAAGTAAGCTGTTCGTGCCACTCAGAATTAAAACTCGCGAAACTTTATTTTGACATGCGTAAGAAGATGTACTCACTGTTTAGATACATAAATTTTTTACTCTAGTATAATTAAATGTGTAAAAATAAGAAGATAGTGCAATATCTAAAGCAAATTCTATTTCAATCTGAAGCGACACCCTCTCAATTGTTTTAATTGGAAGTTACAAAATTCCATTAAGCAGTGAGTCATTTCAAGAGAGCACTGGAAACAAAAATAATTCTGTGATCTGTCATTATATGATCAAAATATCATTATTACACTATCATTTCTAATAATTATCCACTATTTCTTTAAATAACCAAATATCAACATTAATTCTTATAATATAACATAAAAATACGGACTGTGGCGTAAGAAATGCGTTGATTTGAAAAGCACAGCCTCGACGCTAGCGCCAAAGTGGCCGATCCCGTCGTCCTAGCTTGGCATCGCCCCATCGCTTTAGTACAATTTTGATTCCCAAAACGTAACTGTCAATATACTAATGAGAAGTTGCGACGTTAGGTATGTTTACTCGGGCTTAAAAGTTCACTTACGCCCCCCCCCCCCCCTAACCCCTCACCCTTTGCAACCCCAAAAATATCATCTATTTGCATTATATTGCTTTACCCGTGGTTCTACTAAGTCAAGGTCCCAAGAGTGTATTCCAATTTTTGTTCAATGTAAAAAAATCACGGCCTATACTGCGCAAATTTGAAAGTTTCGAAACTTGTCTATTCTTCCATGGGCTACACGTCTTGGCAAGTTGGCTACACTCTTGCTTCTCATGTAATTTCTCTCAAAATACTGTCAAACGTTAGTGAAACGGAGTTGTTTCATCGATCAGGTATGTAGAATGTGATTTCGTATATTATTTGAACGAATTATTGTCATAACTTCCTTGAAAGTGGATATAAAGATTCGTGCTGACATTTTGACGTTTTGGAATGACAGTTTGATTCATTTCCATTGTCGGACACCTGGACACCCGGACACCCGGACACCCGCGACATGCGCATGCGTGAAAAGTGTACATTATGTAAGAGGATTGTAACTAGACAACAATCATTTTGTAAGATAATACAAAAAAAATACTATATTTCTTGACTATTGTCGAATGACAATTGATAGTCTGATAACATGATTCTAAAATTTTCAAAATAAATAAGAAAATGGAATCTTCTACCACTTAGCTACAGAGATAAGTTGAGCTTATCCCGAATAATGCTTCAAAAATGTGATCCGTGAAAGCCAGACTGTACACAAGAAGAGTCGCTCCTTCACAAAGCGGTTAAAACCCTCCTCCCTCCTCCCTCCTCCATCTTTCCCCTCCTCGACTCTGCCAAGTTGTTTCATCTGCGAGCACGACACTCGTTCGACACGATGTAAACAATGGCGAGTGTTTTAATAACGTTCAAGTAGGATTGAGCACTTCCTCCATTAGCATTGTAATGCTCGTCGACGTTCCAAGAGACGCCGGCAGATGGCAGTGTAACACAACAGAGCTAATTATTCGCTACACATCTTAGAAGCAACATTAGCGAGTTCACAAGCCTGATTATATATTATTCAGAGCTGGCTACATTATATCTCGAGCTGAGATCGCTCATTCTTAGGTGGAGGTGCCGGGAACGTACACCGTTGTTTACTGAACTTATTTCACATTTCACTTATATCTGTAGCTCAGCAGAAGAAGGGCTGAAGTCAATTTCAATGATTCTTGAGGTGAGCTTAAAAAAAGTCATTCTGCCTTCATCCAATCATAATGTAATGGTGACATGAGTCATTGACTCATTGATTAAGAGAATACTTTAATATAACTGTATTTCTTGACATCAGTCAAATGGCAATTCATAACTTGCACGAACTTTCTTTTGTTTTTCCAAAAAGGACGGACATTATGTTGGCACGTTGACAGGTCAGACTTAACTTATCAATTGAGGTAAATCGATATAATTTTGTAATGGGAGTAATGTGTGTAATGTTTATTTTTATTTTTCCTCATATTAAAGATTTCTACGGAGCCTATAATTGCAAAAACTATCAAATATCACACACAAAATACAAAATAACATCTTTTCTGAATGATGCTATCAAGATGGTTGTTAACAATGAATGATATCACATGCAAATCATGATTTAGTAAAGCTTGATTACATTAATTCAAAAGTGCACGCAAAATTGATAAATGGACTTCCGTCCTTCTACATCTGAGGTACAGATATTTTCAACACGCTATGCATAGAACATTGAAAAGATACCATTTTTATTATTCATAGTACGGTGGCAGGTGATGGATTTTTATTTTATTTCATCTCAAAGCACTTTGAATGCATTAAGAGTCCAAGATATTCAGTGAAGAAATGACACACTTGCATTGAGTTCAAGATACGGATTACGTGGTGAAACAGAGTGGATATTGAAGAACAAATCGTGTCATATTTCTTTAAACATTCCGATTATGAATTTGAGCGAGCGACTCCTTTTGACTCTTTTGACATGGACTTCTTTTTTTGTCTACTACCTGGAGCAATACAAGTCAGGCCGATCGATCTAAAATTTTGCATACATGTAAAGACAGCCTTTTCTGTTTGCAATCCTAATTTTTAGAAATCCGTTCATTGGTTAAAATTTAAATAAATATTTCCTGATAGGTTGAAAAATGAAAATGGTATATTGCATATTTTGCATGGTCATTAAGACCAACATCGTTTCTTATTTTACAATTGTTCAGCCCAATCAGTCAAGAACGTATGGACTTATTGACAGTTTTAATAGCTATCAGAAATGAAGTATCGAATCGATATGAATGTTTTTACACTGCAATTGAATCTTATTTGCAGTGTTAAGATAGCTATTCTCAAGTTTCAATGAAAAACAAATACTTTTATGTTGATTGAGTGGAACATCATAATTTCAATTCAATATGGATGTATATGTTTCTGTTTCAGCCTGCAATGCCCAGGTAACAATTCAACCAATCGATCTGAAATTTTGCACACACACTAATGTCATAATTGCGGTCACATGTATGGTTTTTGAACGAGATCCTGTGATTGGTTAAAAATTAAAATTACAACCGTTTGACCGATCAACATAAAATTTTGCACATTCATTGGGAATATCATTTTAGTTGCTTTTGGCCATTTTCAGACAAAGCTGTCAAGAACTTCAAGATTACTCATATTTTACGGACGTTTTATGCTTGATATGAAATACTGACAAACATATTCAAAGAAGTTCAAAGACAAAATTATCACTGCTTAATTGTCGCATATTATTCTCTTCCTCTATTTGGTCTATTATAGAGTACAACTTTCACTTAAAAAATCGCATGCAATACGAAGGCTCGCTTATCAACACGTTACACAGAGCTTTTCCAAGTTCAGAAAATGCAAACACCCCAAATTATAATAAATTCAAATATAAACAGAAGAAAAACGTATGCAATATGAATTTTAATAAAATCCCCAAAAGACTGCTGTTTCTAACAAATTTCTTACTAAAATCCCTAACATAAGCCACAGTAATTTTAGGCGCCAGATCTAGACAAAGCACGTCGTTGCCAGATGTACGAGCAGAACGTTTTTCCCCTCTGAGCTATGCAACAAATAAGCTTGGGCGTTGATAAGATAAGTCGTATCTTGATGTACACTCCACTTCACCGACATCCGCCGCATCTCGCTGCACGAGCCACGGCGCGATGTACGCAGGACGGGTAGTACACTTATTGGAGCACGTATTGCATTAGGCCTCGGTATAAAGACGTATGTAACACGTATATAGTGGAGTCGGAGCGTAGATTGATCGAGTGGCTTACGGTGGAGCCACTGGCGGAGGGTGAAGAAGATAGCAGTCTTCTAATCATGTTGCTGTCCCGAGAAGCCGGAAACAAAGATGAAGAATTTCCATGCGATATTTCTGGTTGAACGAGCAAGCAGTGTCAGAGAATTATGGGAAACATTCAAATTACATGCAGTCCGGCTTTCATATTTACCGATCATTGGATCAGGGCAAAAAAAATCAGCTTCTCAGATGTCGAATTTGATGGAAAATTCCAGGGGATTCAGGATAAACGAATTAATGTTCTATGCGAAAATGTCCTACCGAAAGCTCTCACTTGCCGGGCGAGAGCTCGACCAACTGAGCTACAGAAGGACATTAGGCACAACGCACTGATGAGGGTTAGAGTTCTCCGAGGAGAATGGAATGAAGGTAGTGAATGATCACCACGAACTGTCATACCACTGGTAACTACTGTCTCATTGCACATGCGTGCGCAATCCTTGACTCGACTTACGAGTTGATTTACAACTCGAATAATGATATACTGAGATTCATGGAAAACTTCCAGTATGATAAACCTCAACGAATCATATTCACTAATTTGGATGCAAATATTAGAAGTTATTCCGCTGTTCTTCATACTCGAGTTAAGTTCAGCGATGCATTCCAAGTCATAAACCCACGCCCGCATCCTTCCCCTACATCCCAGCCATTTATTCACCACACTGGGGCAGAAGGTGAAGCAGGCGGTTGCAAAAAGTTCAGCGACTTGGGTTCCTCTGCTCTGGGATAAACTCAAACAAGATCGTATCAGTGAATTTCGAGATATTCGTAACTGCCAATCAAAAATCTTCCAAATAAATTGACCACTGTTAAACCTTTCAAAAATATCTGGGTATAAGCCATGTCATGTCTTCTAAAAAAATCAAATGATTTAGTTTCCTAGATTTCTAATTGTGTTTCGTTTCGTTTTGTTTTTAAAGTTTTACTATAAAACGACTAAGAATTCAAATGTAACTATATGTATTTTCTTTCTATTGAATTGTTTAGGCAAAGCCAATGTTTATCTTTCCCGATATCAATTGTGATCGCTTTGACTGACGCGAATTCTTTGACCCACAACCTCTGCGCCATTTGAACTTTCTACAAAGAAGGTCAACATTTTCATTGTAGTTTGAACTTCTTTGAGAGAACTCGCTGAAAGTTGTGCGGAAATTCGAGCGCCAGTAATACTAATAAAAAGTGACGGAAAAAGAGTGCAGAAAACGTCAATTTCCTCCGCATTCCAATTCTCGATCTACTTTTCTCCCCAGTTTGTTTTACGAACGCTAGAAAGAAATGGAATACATTATAAATGGAATATATGATTTGAAAAGCTATGGATTTTATGATAATGGGTTTAACATCGCACTTTCTGCCTTGCGGGTTAATGTGACAGATGAATAATGGGAATGATGCGGATGATGAAGGGAGAGTGAAGAGTGAGACACGTCCTGACATGTAAGTACGTATCCCTGCATCTGATCTATCAAGGAATCAACAAACCCGTGGTCATGGAAGACGACCGGGATGGGAGTCAAACTCGGTCCCTAGCCCGACTCTCCAGCGATTTGAACCGTCGCTCACGTTCTGAATGACAGGAAGTAATTGCATTGATTCGATTACTTGTCCTGCATTCCGATATCATGCAGTAGAACATCATGCGGGCGTAAAACTGACGTCAGGTATGCAGTTTATTTATCCTTGGCGAGCAGCGAGGATGACTTTCCGATGATGACCGATGACGACCGATGACGACCGATGACGATCAACGGATAGGTATAGCGCAAAGAGACTGCTGGCAAGAATCTCGAACAAACATTCAAATATCAATGTCATCATAATTCAATCAACTAAAATTCAAGTGATTTCAATAAAACCTTGCGAATTATCGGTTGTTAAAGTTTGCTTTTTATCTCAACTTGAAAATCTGTCCTAATCGTTGAATTTTTTATTTTTTTACAAAATATAAAGTAATACGATTTATGTCACGTGTGAAATGTTCAGCATTATATATTATTTGCCAGTTTTATAAAGAAGTGTCTCGAACAAGGAAGATGTTTTCGAACCAACCGCTATGTATCTGTTAAAAGTCTAAATTACTTTTCACTTCAAATGAATGAGAAATTCAATTGTGAACCTCTCCGCGAGGGTTGCAAGACTTTTACAACCGAACTGTTAAATATGCTTTTATTGACAGTACCCGTAACATTTCAAGTTTCCCTCAGAGAAGCGAACCGTATTTATTCAGTAATGTTACCACAAAGTATTTTGATCAAACCAAAATCTTTATCGCATAGTATTCGCGTAAATGTATGAATTACAAACATAAAAAACAGATTGCATTCCACACTTGGTAGGATTCATAAAACCGTTATTTACATGTTTGAAAAATAAACTCTTTTATCTCTGGCAAATATAAGCTGTCAAAGACAGAGAAATAACGTCCCTCGAATATAACTAGTATAGAGAAACATAACATCCCCCCACCCACCCCATTTAGCATTTCAAAGCTACCAGCACGCTTGTATTCCAGATGACAGTGACACGGTGACACCAAGATGGCGTCGCGGTGACGCGGTGCTGACGTCACGTCACCACCATCACCACGGCCACCATGACCACGTGCATCACTGGGGGCCGTTCTTCGAGGAGGTGCAGGGAGCCACCGACGCCGGTCTAGGCATAGCGGTGCCGCTAGGCGGCACTGTAGACCTCAACTGCAGGGTTGCCATGCTGCATGACAAGACGGTATGTCGTAGCGACAGGGTTGCCATATTGGATATATGACTCACTTCTTATATGTCGTTTAATATTTTTACCTGTACTCTATGTAGTACGCTAGAAATTATATTATCAATCAATCCGACTCCAATTACTTGGTATATTTCATCTTTCTATTACTTTATTACTTTTAATTCCTTACATTTAAATAGCGCTAGTATTAATACATTTTTAAATAGGATTTAGGGGATTTTAAAATAAATGTAAAGAGCCAGGGTCAACCAAGGTTTGCTTTGGCAAGACGGTATGATCTTAGCAACAGGTGGTGGCATGTTAAACCTGACAACTATAACATGATAACATGTCTAGGCAGTTCTTGTTATAAAATAAACTTCAATCGAGAATGTAAGTGGGAACCTATCAAGAATCATACGGTATGAGTCAAATATTTTTGCTGGCTGTATGTAAAATGGTTCCATTAATCTTTGGTGTGAATTACAACAAATTCTCCTTCCTATGACAAAACCCTGGAACCCTAACAAAACTCCATTATAGCTTAAAATAAATGCTAGAAAATAGTAGATTGTCGATATTTTAATCAACACTGAACCATTTTTTTAAGGATGAAACATTCAATCTTCAAAATTCATCTACGAGAAGTTTGTGTTGCCCATAGTGATTACAATTACAAAGTATCTGGCATTTGAACTAACACTGACGATCGAACGCCCACTATCTTTCCAGTTGCAAAGTTAAAAACACCAAACATTTCAAAGTCCATCTCCTTATATTGACTTGATTGTTGACTGTTGTCTAGGTGATGTGGCTGAGACAGTCTCCTGACCGAGTCACACTGTTGACAGTCGGCGCGAGTCTGTACAGCAGCGACCCTCGCCTCGCAGTCAAGTTCCAGTATCCCAGCAACTGGAAGCTTCACATCTCTGCCGTGCAGCGCGCTGATGCTGGCCAGTATCTGTGTCAGGTGTCCACGCATCCCCCGCGCACGCTCACCACCAACCTCACTGTCATAGGTAACACTCACAACCAACCTCACTGTCATAGGTAACACTCACGGCCAACCTCACTGTCATAGGTAACACTCACAACCAACTTCACTGCCATAGGTAACACTCACAACCAACTTCACTGTCATATGTAACACTCACAACCAACTTCACTGTCATAGGTAACACTCACAACCAACTTCACTGTCATAGGTAACACTCACAACCAACTTCACTGTCATATGTAACACTCACAACCAACCTCACTGTCATATGTAACACTCACAACCAACCTACACAAAATTACACATGTCTAAAAGCATATCGAGTCCCATTTCACAAGCGCTATAGGAATGTTTCCAGGCCATTCTTAATCTCTGCCAATGTCATCTTTACTACTCATACTGTTATTCTATCTATATTATGAATTATGATTTTCATCCACAGTGGCTCGCTCTTCAATGAAGGGATCATTTTCAAAATGATTTTCACTTCATTCATTTACGGATATGAAACTGATGTGTACACTTGATATGTAGAGCGTTCAAATCCAAAATTAAAAATCCTTTTCAAAGAGAGAAATCAAATAATTGCCTGCTCTTCTGTAGTAGTATCCAACTATAAATATCACGAATTGACAGCAAATAATCTGAAATTTCATCAACAGATGCCGCGTTCCCAGTGATTAAATTGATGAAACATACACCGAGGCAACCCACAAAACTCATTTAGAGCTCGCTTTAACTGGCTTTGGTTTTCAGAATTCTCATTTAAAGCACTGGGTTGTCACGATCGAGTGATTTGAACACAGTTTTAGTTGAATCGACACGAAATCACGGGTTTGATGTTTTACGGAGCACAGTTCTCCGCGGGCGCAAGGATGATATTAACATGTGCATTCAGATCAGCGAATAACGCTGTCGAGCTTCTTCTCTTGGGGACTTGGACTGATAGCGTTGTGCAGATGTCATGGCAATGATCATGGGACTCGGAATCTCATGGACAACTCGACAGTTGATCACAGGAGAATGCGGAGAATGTCAAGCAAGAAATATTGTTTTCATGGTTTCAGACAAAAAAAATATTTTCTCATATTGTCGTTCATTATTTTTGTAAAATATAAATCTGGTATATAAAATAAATATCAATTAAGAAATAATATCTTTGGCGGTGCTTCAAAGAAGCTTTTAACTGCAGCTAGATTTCTAGGTACTGAAGGACTTGTGTCAACAATTAGTAACACAGATTCTAAGATACCTGGAAATCAAACTGCATAATATGAATAAAAGCAATCAATAAATTTACAAGACGTAAATTTATTAGCACTTAAAAAAGTATTATTCAAACGTAAAATGTTTAATGTCGTTTTCGGCTGGCCGCACTGGGGTTGCACTGAGTTCTTGATCGTGACGTCATGTCGTAACCTGGTTTTGCCCTAGTGCAGCCTAGAGCTGCCCCCAGTGCGGTCTCAGCCGAATACGAATGGTATGTTTTGATTTTGTGTTTTGACACTGACAGCTATTTTCAAATGGCAACCGAAGAAATTGAGCTCCTGAGTGTTTTGAAGGAAACCCTCCAGTAACAACATCAATTTTGTTTTTCGCGCCGCCATTTTGCCCGAGTGCGGCGG
Organism: Leuctra nigra; assembly: GCA_934045905.1. Lineage (NCBI taxonomy): Eukaryota > Metazoa > Arthropoda > Insecta > Plecoptera > Leuctridae > Leuctra > Leuctra nigra. The sequence continues at coordinate 6,286,030 of OW203764.1, read as the reverse complement.
AGTGGAGGGGGCAACTCTACCAAATATTTCCGAGCAAGAAATAGTGCACTGAGTGCGCACCCAGTGTGCACCACTTCCCAGTCGAATACGAAAACATTGCCCCAGAGCAACTTCACACTGTCAGTCGAACACGCCACTTGCACTCAGTGCACCTCAGTGCAACCCCAGTGCGGCCAGCCGAAAACGACATAAGTTTCTGCTCAGCGTTTCTTAAAAGGCAGAGAAGAGAAATTTATTAAAAGGAGACTTCGTATTTACAGATTTGTATTGAACGACCTTGGACTTGGCCTGCTGACATTCCACAGCTCAGACGTCAACTTGTGTCGCGAAGGCGAAACAATTTAAATATCCGCTTCAGACGCTAAAATGCACGATATATTGGCAACGCGGATGACGTCACTTTATTGCTGTTGGAAATCTTGATCCAGCTGTTCTAATTGGCTGAGCGACTTGAATGCGCGATGGAGGGGGGAGGGGGGGGGGGAGAAACTTTCCGTGTTTCCCGACGCAGCGCTGCCAGACAATATTCTCCGCCAAGATAAAGACTAGTTTTCAATCTCGTGAATGCGCCGCCAAAACTTTGCAAACTTTCATTCTCATTCAAAACAATCATTTCGGGGTTTATTATTTCGATTCACATGAGAAGCTTTTGCAAGATTTCGATTTGGAAGCAAACAAGTTTATGGTAATAAGATTTTCAAATCACTGATAAAATATTCACGTTAGGTTGTTCAGATGGCAGTTTTATTTGACTATTGAATGGCATTTCCGCATATTCCTTTCTAGTTATTGTGTTGTTATCAATCAATACTTAATAAACTACATAAGTTATTTAATTGAAACAGATAATTATAAGAATATAATGTGGTAGTCTTCTTTATTCTAAAACAGCCAGCAACTAACAATGTAACCACTCTAGTCACACTAGAGACTATGTTCACTTCCTGTTGGCACTGCCTTCTAGATCATCAGTTCTAGCCAACATCACATCCCCCTTTTTGGGTACTAACAAACATGAATACAACTTATGAAATTTCAAACTAATAGTACAAATGTTAGAATTAGACAATGCTAATAATCATTGAATCTTTGTGGTCTTTGAATGACTCTGCCCCGCCTAGAACGATATGCTCCGGGTGGTGTTGCTGGTTCATCCTGTGGTTCATCCTGTGGCTCGTCCGCTGCTGCCGGACCGGGCACATCTGGTTTCGGTGATGGCATGAGGTGGACTCGATTTCTTCTGAGTGTCCCCTCTGATGTCTCTACATGATATGACCGCGGAGTGGTACCGGCTGCTATCACCTGGCCATATTTCTTCTGATCTGTAACATATACATGTGAACCTAATTCTAACGGTGGTAACTCTCTGGCACGATGTCTTCGGTCGTAATCGTGCTTCTGCTTCGCTTTCCTAGCCTCTTCCCTCCTTCTCCACGCTTGGGTGTTGATTTGATTAGGTAGTAGGTTGTCCGAAGCAGTTACTAGCGTTGTTCTTGGCTGTCGGCTCATTAGCATCTGCGCCGGACTACGCCCTGATGCTAGTGGTGTTGATCGGTATGCTAGCATTCCGAGATATACATCTTCTGACTTCTGCAGGATACCTTTCATGGTTTTCACTGTCCGTTCCGCAAGTCCGTTCGCCTTTGGATATCTTGGGCTGCTGGTCACATGCTTGAATCCGTAGGTTGTTGCGAATCTTCGAAACTCGTCTGAGCTGAACTGCGGTCCGTTGTCTGAAACAACTTCTTCCGGAATTCCATACCTCGCAAATACCGACTTGATGCGATTGATGACATACTTGCTGGTGGTTTTATCCAACAATAATACTTCAGGGAACTTTGAGTAATAATCTACAATTATCAAATACTTGTGTTCCTTGAGTTGAAACAAATCCATGGCTACTCTCTGCCATGCTCGCTCTGGCAAAGGTGTTGTCAATAACGGTTCTTGTGGATTTTCCCGGTGTTCCAAACAATGTTGACATTTGTTAACTACATCTATAATATGCTGGCTCATTCCTGGCCACCACACTGACTGTCTGGCTCTCTCTCTACATTTATTAATCCCTAAGTGACCTTCATGGATTCTATGTAGAATTTCCTTCTGCATACTTCCTGGTATGTACAGTCGTTGGTCTTTCATCAGAAGTCCCTGCTGGACAGTCAGGTTACCTCTTTCTTGAAAGAATGGAGCGGCATTGGCTGCTAGGTCTCGCTTCGATGGCCACCCGTCAGCAATGTATCTTTTGACTTGTTGAGATGTACGATCCTCTTGCTGGGCTTTCCTTATCTCGTCGAGACGTGCATCCGTTGCTGGAAGCTCTCCTATGACCTGGTCAACACATTCGTTTATCTCTGCTTCAAACTCACAACATTGAGCAGAAGCAATTTCTACCGGCTCTCTGGACAGAGTGTCTGCCGTATGTAGATCTTTACCTGGAACATGCGAGATAGTAAATGCAAATCTCATCAATTTCATTCTCATTCTCAGAATTCTTGGTGACAGATCGCTCAGAGACTTCTTTAGCATTATGGGAACAAGAGGTAAATGATCAGTATGTACATGGAACTGTTTACCTATGAGGAAATTCTGGAACCTGTCACATGCCCATACAATTCCCAAAGCTTCCTTCTCGATCTGGGCATACCTGGTTTCAGTGTCGGTGAGTGATCTGGATGCGTACGCTACTGGCCGCCAAACATTGGACTCGTCCAGCTGTTCCAGAACACATCCCAAACCAAACGATGATGCGTCTGTCGTTAAACGGATCTCCCTATTGACGTCGTAGAACATTAACGTCGGGGTCGTCGTCAACTTCTCCTTGATTTTTGTAAAAGCTTCTTCTTGAGGCGCTCCCCACTGAAAGTTGTCTCCTGACAAGAGTTCGCGAATTGGTTTTGTCATTACTGCCAGATTAGGAACGAACTTCATTAGTTGGTTAGTCATCCCCAGAAGTCTTCTTACGCCTGAAACATCTTTCGGACTTTTCATGAGATTTATTGCTGATGTCTTGCTGGGATCAACTTTCACTCCAGACTCTCCTAGAATGTAACCCAGAAACTTGACTGTGCTGACACCAAATTCACATTTTGCTTCATTCAGTGTGACACCTGCATTACTGATTGCTGTAAGCACTGCTGACAGTCGTTGATCGTGTTCTTTCCTTGTTTCCCCAAAGATAAGAACATCGTCCATGTGACATACTACTCCGGGTAGTCCTTCGAGTAGTTCCGACATTTTCCTTTGATACACTTCTGGTGCCGAAGTTATCCCGAATGGAACCCTGTTGAACCAATACCTACCATAGGGAGTAATAAAGGTTGTGAGCTTACGTGACTCTTCGGAAAGCTTGATCTGCCAGAATCCCGAATTCGCGTCTAATTTGCTGAACACAGTTGCTCTACCTAGGTGTCCCAAGGTTTCTTCCATAGCAGGCATAATATGACGCTCCCGCTGGACACTTCTATTCAGGTGTGTAAGATCTACACATATTCTTACGTTTCCATTTTTCTTCGGCACTACCACCATTCCTGCGCACCAATCTGTTGGCTCGTCGACCTTGGAGATAACACCTGCTTTCTCCATCTTCTCAAGTTCCTCTTTTACCTTTGGCAAGAGTGGTATTGCTACTCGACGTGGAACGGCGATGGCGAATGGTTCTGCTCCAGCTTGGAGCCGTATCTTGTACTCGCCTTTCAATTCACCCAATCCCGTGAACAGAGATGGGTATTCTTTCTTGACGTCTCCTTGGCTCAGTGGATCAATCTGCTTTACCGCGTGGATCTGCTGAACTAGGTTTAAACTTCTGATTGCTGGTCGGCCCAGTAGTGCACTGCTTAGGTTGCTGACCACAAAGATGTCTTGAACAGACTTGTTTTGTTTTACTTGAAATGTTGCTTTAAACTGACCTTTGACATCTAAGGTTGCTCGTCCTGGTCCCAGAAGTGTCTTCGTCGTTGGACTAAGCTTATGCTTGGAAAACCTGGATTTGTATTCCTCTTCCGAGAGTACAGTTACATCGGCACCTGTGTCAATTTTGAATTGTGTTCGCTTACCATTTACTAGTAGTGTCACGAACCATGGGTCGTCGGTGGTGTCCCCGTCTATCGTACCTAGATATACTTCGGGTTGCTGGCCTCCGGTTCGCACTTCGTGTACCGTTGACTGCTTCTTCTTACTGCGGCAGTGTTTCTCGAAGTGGCCCATGATGTTACAGCTTCTGCACTTCACCTCCCTCGCTGGACAATCTCGTATCGGGTGAGATGGTGTGCGTCCACATCTGGTACAGCGGTCTGCAGATTTATTCTGACCACTGTAGCTGCTCGACGGCTTGAAATGTTCCTGTTGCTGGTGAGAACGGGCACCTGAATGCTGAAACTTAGGTTTATTTGATTTAACCATATCAACATTCGCATCATTGCTTTCTAACCCCCTCAGGATCTTCTGCTGACCTCGAATGTCTTCATGTACTCGGACCTTATCGATGGCCTTCTTCAAAGTTAGCTCTGCATCCATTTGCAAAGTTTCGGATAACTTGGTGTCTCTAAGACCTACCACTAACCTATCTCTGATAAGTTCTTCCTGTAGTGCTCCATACGCACAATGTTTTACTAATGTATACAATGATGTTATAAACTCAGCCGCTGATTCCCCCTCTTCTTGCTTCCTCTGATGGAATTTGGCTCTTTCAAATATCACATTTCTCCTTTTGACAAAGTGAGAATTAAACTTTTCTACAACCAATTCATAATCATCTTCTTCTAGGGCAGTGAGCTCCATAGAAAGTAAGATATCCTCCGCTTCATCTCCCATACAGTAAATGAGATGATGGACCTGTCTTGACTTACTTGCTTTGTCCAGACAACTTGAAATACGGAAACGCTCGTATCTCCGAATCCACCTGGTCCATGTTTGTGGATCGGTGAAGTCGAATTTTGGAGGTGGTTGTAATTGAGTAGTAGAATCGGCTTGAGGTAATGGCTGTTGTTGAACATGAACATTGGCCTCATCTCCGAGCACCATTTTTCTTGCTTTTCTTACACCGAAAATAACGTAATACTGCGTAAATTTACTGGTTTTCTTACTCACGCGCCGCCACCATGTGTTGTTATCAATCAATACTTAATAAACTACATAAGTTATTTAATTGAAACAGATAATTATAAGAATATAATGTGGTAGTCTTCTTTATTCTAAAACAGCCAGCAACTAACAATGTAACCACTCTAGTCACACTAGAGACTATGTTCACTTCCTGTTGGCACTGCCTTCTAGATCATCAGTTCTAGCCAACATCACAGTTATGATCCTCACTTTTGTTTGTGTTTTGACGTCATGATTCGCAAATCAAGTATCAATTAACTACCGAACCTTCGTTAACTCTTATTCATGACGTAATATGAAAGCAAATTAATATAGTAATATTAAAATTATCATTCTACCACAACCGAAGATCTCATTTTCCCATCTGAAATTATACACAGATGACCTTCCAGAACACAAATAAACAAACAAATAAAGTCATGGAATCATCTCCGTTTACAATAATAGCATTAAAAAAGAAAAAAGTTACAAAAAGGTAGGTAGGTATATATAATCATAGGAAGTCGATAAAATTTGAAATTGAGATACTGGCCATGTTGACAGTCAATTGACTCATGCTATGCCATTATGCGATAATGATGTAAAATATTATGAGGAAACAATGTAATGTCTTTACAAATGGTGGCAGATGTGGGTATTATACATGACTTCTGAAATAGATCAATTCAAAAAATATCTGTGTGGCTCTGGATTCTAATGAATTTCGCATGCAGTTTGATTTTCAAAAAATATGTTTTTTTACCCATTGTTGTAATACACCAATGGATATCTGGAAAACCAGTTAGCATAATGATTTTTGTTAAAAGTAGAGCCACATCGATGAATTTTAAAATGGTTTATTATTTGGAATAGGGGAATAAATTGTTTGATTTTACAAATGGTGGCAGATGTGGGTTTTATACATGACTTCTATAGCAATAATTAGGTGGAATAGGAGGAATAAATTGAATTATTTTACAAATGGTGGCAGTAGTGGGTACTGTATCTGACTTCTGCAGCAATAATTATGTGGAATAAATTGAATGATTTTACAAATGGTGGCAGTAGTGGGTACTGTACCTGACTTCTGCAGCAATAATTATGAGGAATAAATTGAATGATTTTACAAATGGTGGCAGATGTGGGATAATCATCCTGAGTGCTGATTGTTTGCTTCTCGCCTGCAGCACCCGAACTTAAGGTCGAGGATGAGCTGGGACATTCCGTGCACGACCGCTACTACAAGACTGGCAGCACCATCGACCTCACCTGCAAGGTCATCACGCTTGCGCACAACGACACTGTGCGCTGGTACAAGGACGGACGCTTACTGGACAAAGTCAAGATCATCAAACCAAGGTCAGTCTAGTTCTGCTCATGTCTGTATTAGTGTGGCAGTCGTATCGTTCATTTACAGGTCATGGTGTTTCAATCCTCTGTTAAATTAGTTGCTTAGTTTAACAGTCAAGTATTGGTCATAATTGGAATGTAATTGGTTGTTGAAAATCAAGTCCTAATTAACTTATTAATTTTAGCATTATTGCAATAACTTTATTTATTATCTGGCCATAGTTACTACTAAATGAGGATTTTATCAATGAAGCATCCGGGATGTAAATATTTTGATTTTAGAATGATTGCAAATAAAAAATACATGCACAATTTGAAAACACGGTACGTTAATTTTAACGTCTATTCAAAACGAAGACAATGAGATCACTTGCGAGTCTGTAGAAAGATAATTGTAGAACTTGCAAGCTTCCCAATGAAGCAGTAATATTCCAGCGAAACATTTATAAAACATACATTTTGGAGGTGAAAAAGGTCACGTGAGTTGTAGAATCAGTTTTATAATAATAATGAAATACCTTCTCACAAATACCTTCTCTACAGTAGTTTGGCCAATTTTATATTATTTAGAGTCACGTGGTGTCAATGGAATACCCTTAATTCCAAATATTTGAAGTTAATTATTTTGAAAATAGAGTTGTCTCAAGAAAATTTGATGTCAGAATAATATTTATTTTATGAAAGTTGAGATGTTACTGAAAACAGACGCGGTATTCATTTTGTTGTACAAATTGTTTTTATGAAATTAATTTACAAATTTGATAGATTTCCTCTAATTTTAAAAGAGGAAAATTGACAATGCTGCAATTGCCATGGCAACAAAGGAAACACATTTGTTGGAGACTTGGAAATAACATCTCAGTTCTGATTCTTTCACATGTCATTTTTCGCGCCAAAATGCCCCGTGACATTTGAATTCGATTCTTATTTTTGAACATTAAAATTTAACTGGGGTTGTCTTTATTATTTGTGTTGATAATGTATAGAATAAAATGTTCACGAGACTTCCCTATAGCAATGTCGGTTGTGTAACTTCGTGCTAAGATCTTGTCAGGTCATGTCTTGTAACGGATGGTGCTCTTATCAATGTCGCCGCTGGCCAGTGACGTCATTAATCACGTCAACTTCATCTCCACAGCGATCAGCGCGACGGCGTGACGTCATCGCGTTTAGTTGTGCCGCTCGCCACCAAGAGCGACAGCGGCACCTACGCATGTGCGCTGTCCAAGCAGTCGTCAGTGCTCGTCCACGTGACCGTGCTCAACGGTGAGATTTTGTTTATTGATAGATGCTCGATGCTCGCTTCCTGCTCAACGGTGAGATGCTTGTTTATTGATAGATGCTCGATGCTCGCTTCCTGCGAACAAACGTCCTCTTCCACTTTTCTTCCTCTAAGAAAAGTGAGCATGTGCAATAGCAGTTTGAAAATAAGTCCAATTATTTGAACAATGACCAATAGGGCAAAGATGGACGATATCATTCCACCGTATGCATGATGATCAGAAGTGTGTAAAAGTATTCTCTTTGTTCTGTTATCTTCGAATAACTTAAACAAATGTCGTAACCATTCTAGTCGTAATATCATTCGAGTGTACACGTTTTGGCCTATTATTCTTTATGCTAATTGAAATTTGGCCAGATATTCGGTATTCTTTATGATTGAATTCAAAACATCCTCATTCATACTCGGCGCAGCAACATCTACATGTGTACTACTATTCTAGGCAGTTCTAGGCTTGTTACTGAAGAGTTATTCTCTATCACCATGTACAATTTGAACGATTTTTATCAATAATTTACAAGTTATGCCCACTTTTCAATTACTGAGAGACGGCCCTCGTATTTAGGCCCAACTTTTCAGTTTGTTGATGATCAGAGAAAATTGAAAATTCGTTGATACTGCGTTTTACAGGCATGTCTTTTGTTCTCAGGCGAATATCATGCTGCAGTTCAACACGACACTTGGGCCTCTGCAGCAGTGAGCCATTGTGCATGCGCCTTGCTCGTGGCGGCCATGACCGTCTTCGTGCCGCACTGCTAGAGCAGGTCGCCGCCATGACAGTCTTCGTGCCGCACTGCTAGAGCAGGTCGCCGCCATGACAGTCTTCGTGCCGCACTGCTAGAGCAGGTCGCCGCCATGACAGTCTTCGAGCCGCACTGCTAGAGCAGGTCGCCGCCATGACAGTCTTCGTGCCGCACTGCTAGAGCAGGTCGCCGCCATGACAGTCTTCGTGCCGCACTGCTAGAGCAGGTCGCCGCCATTACAGTGACAGCCAAGTGTACAAACAGTGACAATTATCAGATAACACGTGGATTTATATTTAATCGAATTTTAACGAGTTACAACCTAACCGTATTGAGTGTGTTCGTCTGAACTTTCCATAAGAGCTCCATAATAAGGCCGGAGTAACACATTTCCCTAGATGAATAATACAAGACTGAGAAGCGAAAAGCAGAGGTTAATAATACGACGAGTGGCTCGGCTTCAAGACAAGAAAACTGTCAAGAATGTCTCCATTTTGTTTCTGGAGAGAAAGAAAGCTTTCGCCACAAATGATTTGAGAATCGTCCTGTCACTTGAAGTGTAATGGCCTCTTGAACTGATGGGCATTAGGATTATTGATTGAAGCGCTGCAGGTCAAGTGTCTGCCTATTCGAAATATTGAATACCAACAATAGAGGTCTAACCAGTGAAACAGAAAGAAACAAGAAGGTACTTATCTTAATTCATTTATTTTCTACAATTATTGTTTGATCATACTGATAGTAACTACTAGTTCTGCTTTCCCCTTAATTCGATGACGAATTCATCTCCAGAAATAAAATATAATATAGAACTTTCTTGAAAATGTATTCAATTAAATTTATACTAACTATACAGCAAATACCTTGAATAATGTCGAATGCAGCCCAAAAGATTAAGTCCGTTTAAAAGCCAATATGAAATTGCATGGAACTTATTTTCAGTAAATACCGTAGTGGAACGTATTTCTAAAGATATCGTGTAGTTACATGTTCATTTAGCCAGTGTAAAAACGGTATTGGAACGAAAGGATTGGCTGCTGGTCAGGTTCCTTGGCAATCAATCCTTGATATTATAAATAAAATCAGAGCTCATCAACTAGAGTTAGATGACGAGTTAGGATAAGGTACCTATTCAACGGATGTTGTCATCAAACCTTTATCAGCCAATCCGATCATTCGAATACTGTTTTTAATTTGGTCGAGTGTACCTATACCTATCAACGAAGTTATATGATGAAAATTAGAGCAATAAGATATTGAGCGTCAATGCTCTTTCTGTTAATAATTTATTTTTTAATAATTTGTCATTCATTGTAATTCGGCTCCTGGAAAACTATTCATCTCACAACAAAACTCTAAACTTCTTGAGTCCAAGCACATCTCAACATACATCCATTATTTTATGCAGCATTCTTATTAGTTATTTTGTTTATCTTCTTTCGAAATAGGAACATTTTGGGACAAACATGGTGATGATTTCCAAACGACCATTTACGGATCAGCGCTGCACAGAGTACACATAGTTTATTCACAAAGATACAAAATAGATCTGTATCTATTGAATGGTGACATCGTAGTCCTCTAAGACATGGCACACTTTTATGTCTACTTAAATCATGAAAACTGACAAATCGAAGTCTTCACGAATATTAGGTTCAATAAGACACGACGGATGTAAAACTACTGGCTATACATATATTTTAAGTCAGTAGCATCAGTGAGAATGTGTTGGTATTGCGTCTCGGCAATTTGTTCATAAATGTATGGATTTATGAAATACGTGTGTGCAATTGCGTCAGTGTGAATACTAAATAGTAGGTATATAAACGATTTTTTTACTACCATAAATATTAAGATAAAATAACAAGAACTAATCTAAACTTAAATGTTAGTACCTATAAAGATATGCATGCTTTTATATATGCCTTGGTGCATATTAGATTAATTATTTGGTACAAAATTAATTACTGAATCATCGGAATTTGTTAATCAGCATGGAAGTGTACAAATCTGTTCATCAGAGGTAGAAGGCTCAAAGTCTATTTCAATGTCTCCTGAAGTGAGTTTAAAAACCACTCCTCCTCCCCCCCTTTCCAACACCTTTAGTACTGCCTTTATTCATTCACATTTGAAATTGTGACACTAGTCATTTGTAAGATACTACTGCAATAAAAGAATAATTGTTGACTTAATTCAATGTGTAATTGATGATATGTGCAACCCAAAATCGAAAAAATGGACTTGGGACCTTCTACCTATGAGGTACAGAAATATAATTTTAAATGATGGAGCAAAATGGTTTAGTCCGTATAGTTGTGTATTATCAGAGAGAACAATTTACACCGCGTTTCGACAATGTTTAAAACAATGTTGGAAATGTCGAAATATAATTTTGATTCACTTCCTTGATTTTTAAAGAACCAAGTTACCTAGCAACTATATCATTTTAAGCATCATTTAATTCACAATGTATAACATTCATTGACATATCAGAGGACAAAGATGTTCTGAGAATATTACCTATAAAACTGAGAAAGATAAATGAAGTTGCATGTAATTATTTGATTCACATCTGATTGAGTCAAGTGAAATGGACAACATGAAAACGTCATGCCATCAGCTTATCGAAAAAGTTCATTACTCAACTCGAATATCAATGCGCGTTTAATGTATCACTGTATCGTACAACTAAAGATGTTAATAAATAATCATCGACATTACTCTCTTGTTCCATCTTTACTTCACTCATATCGTCAATAGAGGGCGCTAGAGATTCACAAACAAGATGATTTACCCTAAAGTGTCCTCTTCATTCAATAAGAAGCACTGTTGTTGTCCGCTCCGAGAGGAAAATGTCAAGGAAAGTGTTTTGTTAACAAATTGATAAGGTATCTTTCAAAAACGTCCAGCGAGGTAAAATAGGAGGAAGCTCTCCACTCTCCACACTCTCCCCACATTGTCCTTAGGAAAGACAATATTAAAAAACAATGCAATTTTATGAAAACCGAAAAATATATTTTTTCGTATGATTTTTATTCGATATGTTTATTAACAGAATAATAAACTCCAAACTTCCCCCACGATTTGTATAATTTAAGAAATATAGTATTGTATATTGAATTGTTAATTAATAATTGGTTATGTCCTACATAGGTACATAGACTTTGAAGACTGTTATCTCAGAACTGTATTTTACTCCATAACATTAAGCTAACATTCAAATTTCGTGGCCACCTTTGGTCAAATTTGGTCAGGAAGTGTTTTGTTAACAAAATGGTAACGAATTCTTGAAAATGTTTAGTGGGGTAAAATTTCTTGAGATCGTTCCTCCCTAAAGACAAATGTTAAATAGGTATCGGCCAGTATATCGGCCAGCATGTCCTATCGGCCAGGACATACGAATATTGTAGTACCGTCTGAAATTAAAATTGACAAACTTGACTACTTACAAACATTACCTATCCGGTTTACAAATTTCTAATTGTTAAAAATATCACATCTTGTGAATTAAAAGTATTTGAGCTTTGCCGATACAAATTTTGCTTCATTGTGTCATTTGTGTTCATTGCGTCATGTTTATTATATACAAAAATTATTGATTCAAACTAAAAAGTTTGGGATTAAATTGATTTCTGGGTTATCGTTCAATTATTCGATTGTTGGGACAACAATGGCAATACATTATTTTATTAATGTTTTAATTTTTTTGGCTTATTTTCTGTATTGTTGGAAATATAAATCATATTGGATTGTAACTTTAGGTTTGAGATTTTTCAGCATTGTAGAGTTCTCTTGACTTACCCCCCCCCCCCCCCCCCTTCCCACTACAGATTTGCTGTAAGATACCTAGTCTTTGCCTAGGTAGTTCAAAAAAATCTAATCAGTATAATTTTATATATTTCTTTGATTTTAGATCCGGAATATCTACTATCTGTAAGAAGAGTGTGAAGGGGAAACGATCTAGGCACAATAAAAGTATATAATTATTTAAATAGCATTTATAATTCTAAATAAATTTAAAATATTACAAATCAGCATAGAAAACTACATAGAATTATTTTGAAACCGGCTTTGCTGAAATAATTTCAGGCCAGGTCTTCGGAATCAAGCAGTTATGAAGCGTCTTCATCCGTGAGAACCTTGACTAATGTCTTGACAGCCGCCAGCGCCTCTTGCGCCGTCGGCACGATGTAATGCGCCGGCAAGACGAACCCGAAGCGTCCCTTGTCCCTCAGCTCGATCGTGTACGAGTACGTGATGTTGGCGACGCCCTTGGCCCAGTCGGCGGAGCTGCCCGACGTCTGGCCCATCATCTGGGCCCACGGGCCCACGGTGTAGTTTGTAGCGTTAACCTTGAACATCGCCGCCCCCATCTCCAGGCCCACCTTCTGGAGATCGAGGTGATGAAGAGGCAAGGAGAAGTCGTAGCCCCAAGGGTAAATGACGTATTGGCCGAAACTATGGAACGACAGGAAAGCCTGGAATCACACAACATCGGTTCGCACAAATATCATTGTTTCAACGAACAAAGGGTGACTTTGAAATACTCAGACATCTTTTTAAAGTAATTTCACAGTTTTATTTCATAATTCAATTTAAAAGTATTTAGACGTATATTAAGAAGTATATAAAGTATAGACTCGCCATTAATGTGGAGTTCCTGCCCATCACGAAGTTGTTGATGGCTTGAGTTTCCGGTTCACTGAACTGACTTGTTCCTGCGAACGTCTCCTCGCACGGATTCCTGCTGGATCCCTCACCTCCCCACTTGTACCCGAAGTTCCTGTTCAGATCGACTCCAGTGCAGTTCGCCTCCGTGTTGCCTCTGTTCTTGCGCCAAAGTCTGTCCTGGTTGTGGCAGTACTCGTAGCCGTCGGGGTTGACCACGGAGTGGATGTAGAAGTCGACGCCTTGGATGGCGGAGTCGTTACGATTCGTCACCAGCTCGTTGATCAAGTACGTCACAGTGGCTGGAGCAATCCACTCCCGCGCATGGATTCCTGGAACAATGCACATGCTTGGATAGGGAAGAAACAGGAGGTGGTCTACAAGACTAAAGCGGCCCTTCTGGAGCATCAGTAAAACCCTGAACGATCTACAGTGGAAGAAGGAAAAGCGTCGCCTCCACTGTAACTACAGGGCATATTTGAAGAGTCCAATTTCACCTCCCGTCTAAAACAAGGCTAAGTTCAGAAAAGCAGACAACAATCAGAAGATCTTTTTACCAAGAGACACGACTGATACGAGACATTCTCTCCTAGGAAGAATCATCCGACTTTGGAACATCTTACAAAGACGATGATGGAGAACCTACTCCACAGGATATAACTATTCAACAAATTCAGATAAAACAAAAGTGTATATTGAAGCTTATCATTATCGTTACCTTCTCTACATGCATTCTTTCTCTTTTATTTAGGAATAGTATGTCAATCCATATATTTTAAATTTTACTTTTTAGAATTCACATTCAATGGAGTATTTGCAAATGCATAGGAAATAATTTTAATCTCTATACGGACTACTCTCTATTGATAATGATAAGCTTCAATATACACATACAAGCAGCATTAAACAAGGTTTGCCTGTTCTTCCGGTTTTTTGCGTACATGCTATGGACATCAATCAGTCTATATGAGTTCTGAGATTATGAGTTCTTGAATTTTACTATATTTGGATGCATTTTTTCACTTCAGACATTGTGGCAATGGATTGATTGATTTCCCGATTTAAATGGTATATATATACTGGTATATTTCAACAAAGTTGGACTTCCTGCCTTCTATACTTCCAAGGTACAGATAAAATAATCTGAATATGGACTCACCGCCGTCGATCCACATGGCCGGAGCGTCTGGTCTGCCGGACTTGATGGTCAGCAGCTTGAGTGGACGACCCTCCACCGAGCTGCCGATGGTCTCCACGCTGCAGAGGTCGGGGTACGTCCGAGCCAAGTAGTCCAAGTAGCCGTGGATGTCAGAGAGGCGGTGGTACGAGTCCCAGGACATGAGGTGGCCTGCACAGTCACGTTGTAACCAATAACATCAAGTAGTCCAAGTAGCCGTGGATGTCAGAGAGGCGGTGGTACGAGTCCCACGACATGAGGTGGCCTGCACACTCACGTTGTAACCAATAACATGTTGATGCACACGGTCAATATAAGGTTGTAGCAACACAGTGTTTCTTAGATAAGCTGTTAGCTCCCCAGCCATTTTACATTACAGCTACGAATTTGAAAGGGAGACGACGGTCAGAAACAAAAATTTTACCATAATTACAAATCAAAGTAATTAATATTTGTAAGACATACGAGAAGGTACCATTCCAGTTTTTATATTGAGAGCAGCAAATCGAAAAACGTGATTTTAATCGAAATTATCCTAAGAAATAGTCCCATAAGAAATAAGCTGGACGCAAAATGTCCATTGGGTACTTTGGAAACTACAAATAAGATATAAGAGTAGCTCTGATATACTTATAATAATGGGAATGTATTCTTCCAAAAAAGTGTGTATACCGTATAGATGTAAATCTGTATTGTTCGATAGACCAAGATGGTTCCACACTTTTAGTACAGAATGTACCTACACACCAGCAAATCTCTCCCCCCACTCTTAGCTGGACTCAGATTGCTTAGACTAATTGCTTGCGATACTTGAAATAGTAATAAAGTAGTAGCCATAAACTAAACAATTTCCAGGCATGATGATAACACAAAACATTACGGCTATTGAAGTGATACCACGTGACTTAACATGTAAAACACGAAATTGGCCAAACTATTGCACATAAGAGGAAGATTATGTATTTTCCTCATTCCATAAGTAATTCTACCACGCACTTGACCTTTTTCGCCTCCCATATTTTGGTCCCAAAAATTGTTTGACGAAATATTGCTGTTGCATTCAAACAACTCCAGCGACCGCAATTATTACTCTAGAGACTTGCAAGTGGGCTCATTGTCTTTGTTATGAATAGGCGAAGAAAACGACTACGAGTTGTTTTCAATAACTTTATTTGTACCCTGGCCACAGGCAAAACAAAATGAGGGGTTTCTCGATGAAACATCCGGGTCTTACCAATTTAATTTTAGAAATATTGAAATACAACTTCCAACAAAGGGCCTATAAGGGCTGTAAATGTATTATGAACATTCATGCCAAGTTTCAGCTCACTATGTTGAACGGTTATTCAGTTGGAAATGTTCGTATGCGCCGTTTGGATTGTCTCAGATAATTTTTTGACTTTGCAAAATGAGGTGATTTCGCTTAATATCGGTCTCTACTAACATCTTCTTACTATATTTGCCCTAAAATTAAAATCTCATACTCTCCCTAGAATCCCCTTAAATATCTATTACAGTCTGATCAAAGAATGTTGTTACCATATGAGAAATCAAAGCACACGATATTAGGATAATTCTAAGTTTTATTATCGTTCACTGGTATTCGTCCAGCTCTCTCTAGTCTCACCGTTGAGCTCCTTTATTTTTGCGCGCTGCTCGTCGCTGAGAGACGGAGGGTTCTCGGTGTCGATGAGGTGTTGGAGGTTCTCGATGACCACCGCGTACGTGAGATTGCGAGTGGCGAGGAACTCCTTGAACTTCACCACGATCTTCGGTCGCACCAGGACGGCCATTCTGGTGAGGTTGTCGTTAGGGGGACTTCGCACTAGTATTTCAACATCTGCAGATCACAATGTAGTTCTACAATGCAATTTACCAATGTGAAAGTTACATTTTGTGAATGTTAGCCACCGGCGGTATGAAGGGTACAATTTCCGGAAAATAGTTCAGACATATTGGGCTAAAATATGTACTGTGCACATTTGAAATCACATTTGAAATGCGAATGAAATTTGTGAATGCATCATAATTAACAGAAGTATTCTTTTAAACAGGTACCATCGGAATATTATAGCTAGATTATAGCTGTTAGAGTATTTATTTAATCAATCTAAAGCTTGAGGAATCAATTTGATGTTTCCAAATAAATTTCGAAAAAATGCGATAAAATTTCGATAAATTTGCGCCGCGAGTGGATCTTTTTGCAAAAACTTCGAGCAAAAGATTTTTTTCGATAATTTTTTCTATGTTGATAGCTGAACATCGATGTTCATGACTTGCCACCTCTCAACCAGTTTTCTGCCCGACAAACTCAAGAGTTTTGCCAAAGTGTTTGGGGTTTTATTTTCATCGTCGCTACCTGGGTCACCGGAATTCAATTCCCGTGGTGGTCAAACATTGCCGTGGTTTCTCATGATTTACCTGGGTATAGATTTGAATTTGACAAAAAAGTCACAGACAAACGACAGCTAAGTCGACAGCTATTCATTATTAAAAATATATATTAACGTCAGGCCTATAGTTCTAAATAACAATATGTTCAATTAGCGGATTTTAAAAATCTCTGTAAATACCATCTATTTAAAATGATACGAAACGAACCCGAAGTAGACCTATACATTTGTCCCAGAGATAAATCTGGAGATAATTTCCCAAAACCTTGTCAATGTTTTAGCATTTGCTTTTACCTCCATTGCTTTGCAGCTCTTCAACTTCTTCCTTGTGGGTCGCGTTGGCTGTGAGGAGCCAGACTTGAGCGCCCTCGTACGTCACCTTGACGACGGCGTCGGTGGCGTCGGCGGCGCCGTGCTGGACGAGCAGCGCGAGGAGGGCGACGACCAACACTCGGGGCATGACGGACGATGACTGGCGGCCGCCGAGCAACTTGCTCTCTTACACCTCGCGCTGACCTCGAGTACATGACGAGTATCCGCGACAACTGCAACAAGTATTCGCGAGTCTTACGGTTTCTGCTCTATTATGCTATTTTAGAGGCCCGCCACCAGTGATGATTTCTGACTTTTCACAAGAAAATTTCAATTTTATGAATTGACATTTGGAATGTCAATTGCAATGGGTGGAGGGTCTCCTAATCATGAAGGTCCGGGACACATAACCGTGGGAAAATTTGTTCTTTCTGGATTGAATTTACATGTTTTTAAGCATGTCTGACATTCAATTTTCACAGCAGAATTATTTAATTTGTTGAAAAACAAAACATGATCAATGAAAAATACCGACCTTTTGGGATTTTTCCTTAAAGTTTCGATAGAAGGGACAAATGTATGCATTACAACACTGTTTTCACTGAATATTTACACAATTTCTATATGTTTTATAATTTAACTTCTTTTTAAAACTCTACAAGGGGGGGGGGGGGGGGGGTCTGATATGTCCTGGAATCAACACAGCCCTTCACCAACCACCGTATTCGAACAATTTGCAGAGGCCAACAAAATGAATTATATTGCAAAAACCTATGGTCAAGAGTCAGAGTACTGAACTGAGATATTGATACGTATATTATAATTGCAGTGGAAAGGCTGTCATCTTGAATCTGCATTGCCTCCTCTTCCAAAAATGTTCAGGAGGGCCCAATTGAGATATTTGCATTAACTACCGCAGTCTTAGGTACTCCAAAAATATCTTGTTCAACACTTACCAACCTTTTAAAATGGAAACAAGTGGAACCAATTATTAGTGATTTTCATTGCAATTTTCCATGAAATTAAAACTTTTCAATCAATCTCTCAGGACATTCTCAAAAAAATGATCTCAATAGAAAATAATTATTTAACTACATAATTTGAGCGAGCGTCTCCTTTACGCTCCTTTGACACGAACCTCTTTTTCATTTTTTATCTTGAGTTGCCCAGATAATGACTAATACAAGAAGTGCAGAAATATGACCTTGCATTTCATTTTTCTTATCATTTGTGATAAACTGTTGGAACTGTGCCCTGCAATGACTCATTTCTTCCACTTTGATCTGAATGAATATGATTTAATAACTAAGTACAATAGGGAACAATAGGGCTATTCTCTATAGCTGTAGAATGGATTAAAAGCGTGTAACATTGAAAGTATACATGTCTAGGATGATGACAAGCAAAACATTATTGGGGGATGAATTGTTTTCAAGTAATTAATACCCCATAAAAAACACTCCGTGTAAAAATACCAGCCAAGTCTCTTTAACTATAAAAAAAAATTAGAAGAAATCTAAAAATTCAGCACTGAAAAGTAGTGATATCAAAAAATTGGCCAAGTCAAACTTAATTTGAAAAACCAAAATATACTTGGCGCATCGGGTATTAATCTAGTATAGAAGTATATGCCAAAAATCATATGTACCTAAATATATAAAATATACCTATAATGCCCTTAAAAACGATGCGCCAAGTATATTTTGGTTTTTCAAATTAAGTTTGACTTGGCCAATTTTTTGATATCACTATTTTTCAGTGCTGAATTTTTAGATTTCTTCTATTTTTTTATAGTTAAAGAGACTTGGCTGGTATTTTTACACGGAGTGTTTTTTATGGGGATATCACAATTTTTTTTAGCTTATTTAAACAATTTGTAACACATATCGAAACAACAATGACTAATTCCTTTAAAAAAATAAGCCAGTTCCAATTTGGTTACTAAGAAAAGTTGCGTTTGGTACCAAAATATGCTTAAAGTGATATTCCATGAAGAAAAGCGAAAGATTTGTTCCAATCGGTCCAGCCGTTTTCGAGATATGGCATCACTTCCGGTTATCAAAATGGCGGCTGAAAACACTCCACGTAGAATTTGTTTATATAAATGTTTTGTATCATTATAAACCTTGTGAATAAGTAGTTATTGTAGTAAGAGGTGATTAAAGTCTGATTTTTAATTTTTATGACGTCATTTCCGGTTTGACGCTAGTTTCGTTCCGATCGGTTCAGCCGGTTTTGAGATATGACGTCATTTCCGGTTTCAAAATGGCGACTTCCGGTTGGTTTTATAAAAAGGCACCTCAGACGCCAAAAGTGCACATGTGGTAAAAATTTCAGATCGATCGGTTCAGCCGTTTAGGCTGTGGCGGTGATAGCGGTGTTTCCTGATATCTGAATCATCATCATCATCATCATCATCTAAAGAAGAAGAAGAAGAAGAAAAAGATGAAAGTGATGTAATTTCACTGTTTTCACGGCCCTCTAGCTCGCAAATGGCATAACCTATTGTTCCCAAATTTGGTATATGTGGTGGGGTGGGCCATAGCTCGAAATTAAGATATTTCACAACAATGTGAGATTTTCCAATTTTATGATCCAGTAGGCCGAAAATGCCATGTTGTTGCTTACAGTAAAAGTGTTTGGTCTGCTCCTCGGTTTATTAGGCATTTACGGTATGTTGAGTGACTGTGAGTGTACAGTACGACTTGGCTGGGTGGAGCGACCGCTCCACTAGATAGAAATTTTGATAGAAATGTAAAAAGTTTAAAATATATTTACAATTGTTTTAAAACAGTAATTTCGGCATTGACGTAATGCGGCACAAGTATTCACCATGGTAACACATTGTTGTGGACTTAGAGAAATTACATCAGCGGGCACACATACGTCACACATAGATTTTCCCGCCAAAATGTCACATGAAAGTCAATCCCAAAAGAAAACACTCAGTGTAAAAAAATGACAGCCAAATCTCCTTCAACTAAAATAAATGGATGAAAACAAAAAATCTAGCTCTGAAAAGGAGTTATATAAAAAAAGGAGCCCAGTGATTGAAATTTCCAAATATTTAATCCCACCTTGAAATAAAAAATGTAAACCACCAACAAATAAGAACTTTGAAATATTTATGCTGAGTGTATATTAAAGATTGTGTGTACCTTTTTTAAGATTAGAATTATGACTCTGGCAAGCCTTTATATTTTATATACCATTTTATATGTTTCCGAAAAAATGATCTCGTGGCTACGGCTAATCGTACATATACCTAATTACTCCTTATCGAGCTGTTTTGACAACAGCTGTTAAACACAGATCAAGTGCTTTTGCAAAGATCCAGTTTAGTTTATGCAGGTGCCAAACTATTTTATGTTAGATTTAGATTAAAGCAATATATTGTAGCCAAATGTTTCTATACAGTGAAGGAATTATGTGCTTCACTCTAAATTATTTTAATTTATATATATTGTATTGTTTTCATAATATCTTGATTCTTGACTGTGTCATTCGTTGTTTTAATTATTTAAATTATTGGCGTGTCTTAACCACTTTGTTATCAGTGTGATGAATAAACTAATAACCAATAAACAATTAGTACGATGGATCCAAGAGGTCAACCATTTTGAAAAGGATACATCTATCAAGTGATTTAAAAAGAAACCCTAGGTCACGGGCAAGAGTCAAGAGTCAGAAGCTAATCAGACGGTATACGTCATACCGTAATTATAAGTCAATAAGGAAATAATGTTTTTAAAATAATTACCCCATAAAAACACTCCGTTTTTTCACATCCCATTTTTCGTTTTTTCATACTTTGAACAGTATCCAAGACTCATTTATCCACTTCATGATCTGAATAAATTTCAGACCAAAAACAAATACAGAATAGATACTAGAATTACCACGTGTAATTCTTTCAAGAATATCGCATACATTTTTAATTTCTATCAAAATTACAAAACCTATCTATCCCCGAAAAGTATGACACCCCAACCCCCTTCCCCCTTCACCTAAAATAAAGTTCCTACGCACTGTTCTTGGTGTCATCATGGCGTACCTATACTTAGTGAACGAGACACACAATGGCCGATGGAGCTCTACTCCAAAACCACTAAACTAATAAAGCTACAAAACGGGAGAATGCTGAAATCCATACAAAACATTACCAGATGACAACTGTAATCATTTTCCCCAAAAAATTGACTGGAATCATTCTTCCTGTGTCCCCTTCATGTGTTAAAAGTGTAATTTTGTGTTTTACATATCCCAAAACACAAACATAAATAAAACATAATTCAAAACATATTACATATTTTATTAAAAGCTAACAAAATACAACATAAATAAAACTCAATAAAATAAATAAAAAGCCATCACAATGGTCATGAAGCCTCTTAATCCGTGAGAACCTTGGCTAAAG
This sequence comes from Leuctra nigra, assembly GCA_934045905.1. Lineage (NCBI taxonomy): Eukaryota > Metazoa > Arthropoda > Insecta > Plecoptera > Leuctridae > Leuctra > Leuctra nigra. The sequence goes on along the minus strand of OW203764.1, from coordinate 6,264,606 downwards.
TCTTGACCGCTGCCAGCGCCTCCTGCGCCGTCGGCTCGATGTAATGCGCCGGCAAGACGAACCCGAAGAGTCCCTTGTCCCTGAGCTCGATCGTGTACGTGTACTTGATCTTGGCGACGCCCTTGGCCCAGTCGTCGGCGCCACCCGACGCCGGATACAGCGTCTGCGCGATCGGACCCACTGTGTAGTTCGTAGCGTCGACCTCGTACATCGCCGCCCCCATCGCCAGGCCCACCTTCTGAAGGTCGAGGTGATCGGGAGGGACGGCGTAGTCGTAGCCCCAAGGGTAAATGATGTACTGCCCGTAGCTATGGAACGACAGGTACACCTGAAAGAAAGGTCATCAACTTAGGTCGCATTTACAGAGTAGATTAATGGGGTTGCTTACGCAAAACTATTGTAGATGGCGCTCCTGTCCTAAACGTAATAAGAACCAATCAAAATGCCGAGAGAGAGCCAATCAAAATGCAGAGCGGAATGGAATATTTTTAAATCTTGGCGGGAGTTTGATTCAGAGATCTTGGATTCAGAGACCAGCCAATCAGAGTGAGACACCTCCAATGCCGCTAGCGCTGCGAGTGAGAGCAAATGGCAGTGAACAACCCCATTGTTTCAAGGTATGTTGGCAACGCATTACGTTTCATAATAAATGTGGTCATGGGGAGGGGTCAATTAACGGTACACCGGTCCTGGGGAGTCCAACACTGGTGGGGAGGCCAGCCCGGAGTGGAGACCAACCGAGTGGGGGGGCTGTGGGAGGCGATTATGGGAATATCCGTCTGTCGAGGCGAGAGGCCGGCCCGAGGACAGTGGTCAGTCCGCAGGATCATACCGCACTTACATTTTACTTCAACGAACCACAAATGGCTTTGTAAAATCCTTTCAAGAGTGACTGACAGAAGTTAAAAAGAAAACATTTCTTATTGGGGTGATGATTTCAGTACAATTTTAGATATTTTATAACTATTTAGACTCGCCTTTAACGTGGAGTTTCTGCCCATCACGAAGTTGTTGATGGCTTGCGTCTCCGGTTCACTGAACTGACTAGTTCCTGCGAACGTCTGCTTGCACGGGTTCCTGCTGGATCCCTCACCTCCCCACTTGTACCCGAAGTTCCTGTTCAGATCGACTCCAGTGCAGTTCGCCTCCGTGTTGCCTCTGTTCTTCCTCCAGAACCTGTTCCTCTCGTGGCTGTACTCGTATCCGTCGGGGTTGACCACGGCGTGGATGTAGAAGTCGACGCCTTGGATGGCGGAGTCGTTACGATTCGTCACCAGCTCGTTGATCAAGTACGTCACAGTGGCTGGAGTGATCCATTCCCGCGCATGGATTCCTGGAACATTGCACATGTATGGCAGTAAAATCCTGGACGATCTAATGGAAGCCTCTAGCTACTGGAAAGAAACGAGTCGGCCTCCTCTAGAACCTCAGAAGCGGAACTCGGCTGAATCGTACTGCTCGTTAGTAACGAGCAGTGACATCCACTTGACGAAGACGTGAGTGAGAAATCTGCTGATAGGGCATGCATTAATCTACGTGGGGTAAGTTAGCAAATAGGACTGAGGACCTTAGGATTTCACGTCATTATTATGCAAACTGCATTTGTTAATTAATGATAATCTATATTTTTGTCTACAACTAGCAGCGGTTACCGGAAGTTGATAGGTACTTGATATCATTACTTTTTAATCTGTTTATTCATGTACGTATTGTACATAACTGTATCTCAGAGATAGAAAGCCGGAAGTCCATTTCTGTTATTTTTCGGAGCCCTCAGATCTAGTATTTCTGCTTTAGTCGGATCCTATTTATAAGGTTTGAGAAAACGTCTTGTGTTGAGTGAGCACTGAGCAGGACTCACCGCCGTCGATCCACATGGCCGGAGCGTCTGGTCTGCCGGACTTGATGGTCAGCAGCTTGAGTGGACGACCCTCCACCGAGCTGCCGATGGTCTCCACGCTGCAGAGGTCGGGGTACGTCCGAGCCAAGTAGTCCAAGTAGCCGTGGATGTCAGAGAGGCGGTGGTACGAGTCCCAGGACATGAGGTGGCCTGCACAGTCACGTTGTAACCAATAACATGTTAGCAAACCTGAACCCTTACCTTATAAAATGTATTTCGCTAAGACCGCAAAACCTGGAACCGGTACTTTACGGATCGAGATAAGACAATTCCTTAGCGATTTGATATAAAAAAAAGTATTAAAAAAAGCCTTTGGCAAAAGGTCCGCCAACTGTCGGTAGAGATCTAGCCCACCGGTAAGACCGTCGTAGCACCAGTAACGTGATACCATATCCTATTTACCATATCGCTTCGGTTCGGAAGAGTAAAAATTGTTGTAATGTGTAATAATTTGTTTCTAGGTAAGTTCTATCTCACCGTCGTAGCACCAGTAACGTGATACCATATTGAACGCTTCGGTTCGGAAGAGTAAAAGTTGTTGTAATGTGTAATTTGTTTCTAGGTAAGTTCTATCTCACCGTTGAGCGCCTCCATTTCTGCGCGCTTATCGTCGCTTGGAGTCGGAGGGTTCTCGGCGTCGACGGCGCGCTGGACGTCCTCGATCATCACCTCGTACGTGAGGTTGCGACTGGCGAGGAACTCTTTGAACTCGACCGCGAACTTCGGTCGCACCAGGATGTCCATGTTGGTGTGGTTGCAGATAGCAGGACTTCCCCCCAGAAATTCGACATCTACAGATCAGAACGTATTTAATTAAAAAATGGAATGGGGAAATGTTGTTTTGCAATAATAAAAGTTGTCAAACATTGAGAGTTTCATGTGATCTTTTCTTTTACACTTTTGATTATTATTCTCCGTAATTTACTACTGTTTATATCATTCAAGTTACCCAAAATTTGGTACCTGAAATTTTGCGGAGTTTGAGCTTAGACTAGTATTTATTTACCTACTTCTAAAGCTTGAGGAATCAATTTCTGTTTCCAAATCGTTCTCACAAAAACTTCGACATAGTATACTGCCAAGCAATATAATTTATTTCGATTACTTGGCGATGTTCATAGCTCGAGGGCTTGCCACCTCTCAACCAGTTTTCTGCCAGACAAACTAAAGAGTATTCTCAAACGTGTTTGTGGTTTCATTTTCATCGTCGTACCTGGGTCACCGGAGTTCAATTCCCGTGGTCGTCGAACATTGCCGTGGTTTCCCATGATTTACATGGGTAGATTGTAATGTGGCCAGAAAACTCACAGCCAGTCTCTTTCACAGTTCGGTACCTCAGAGGTAGAAGGCTGGAAGTCTATTTTCTCTATTTTGCTTTGAACACTTTTGGAATAATGTAACCAAGCCCTATCAATTGTTATTTTGACTGATGTCTTCATGTCAACAACTTACACAATGACTGGTGTCACCATTACAAAAATGATAGAAGAAGGCAGAATTCTAGTTTTTGAGCTCACCTCAAGAATTACTGAAATGGTCTTCTGGTCTTCCACTACCTTTGATGTACTATACAGAGTTATACTACATCAATTTTATGTAAATGTATAGAAACGTCATAAGAGTTCTTGTCAAAGATTTCGCATTGTTCCTACCTCCATTGTCATGCAACTTCTCAATCTCTTTCTTGTGGGTCGCGTTGGCTGTGACGCGCCAGATTTGAGCGCCCTCGTACGTCACCTTGACGTCGTCGTCGGCGGCGTCGGCGGCGCCGTGCTGGACGAGCAGCGCGAGGAGGGCGACGACCAGCACTCGTGGCATGACGGACGATGACTGGAGGCCGCCGAGCAAAGTGTGTTCTCTTATACCGAGGAGTCCGTCGACACCCCGCGCTGACCTCGGCGAAGAGCCAAGACGAGTCTTCGGCAACAATATTTATGTGAGTAGGCGAGTCTTACAGGAGTCTGCTCTTTATATAATTATAAAATTGTAATTATTATCCACCAACCATCGGCTACGAACAATATGCAGAGTCAAGCCACTCTTCGTGGGTCGTCTTTGTGGCCCTTGAGGCGAATTATTTTTATTTTCTGTACTTTCTTCAGTTACCTACAATATATGACTACTAACAAAATTAAATATATTGCACGCCTGGAATTACGGTGAATACATCAGGTTATAACGAAAAAAAACTATATAGGTCATGATGTACTTGATCAAGAATTCTAAACGTTCTTTATTATTAGTATGAATTAATTCCATATTCTCAGCAGAGCCGAGGTTCCACTAGTGAGAATGTAATACATAGACATAACTCTGGAGAAGGGAGGAGAGGAAACCCGGTACCGGCATGTAGCCTACTCCTGACGAAAGATATCAAGGGGGTCAACGGCTTAACGTCCCATCCCAAAGGACGGTGTAATATTTTCAACACGGGCCTCCACAAGCTCAAAAGTTCTTACAAGTTCTTTAGTTCGTTCGTAAAAATAAGAAACACCAGTGTATTCCCATAGATTTTTGGTGCAGGATGCTATTTCAATGTCACTCCTTGCAGTGTGACTTTTATGAATAAATAATGTTTAATGTATGCCTTCCTTGCACATGCAGGCACCGGTTGGGAGTAGATGGTGGATTATTCTTAAAACAAATGGCTTGACGAAACAACATTTGGCTTCTTCCATGACAGTTTCCGGGGCGCGTTGCATCGGGGTGCTGATGAAACGCGACCCACCACGCCCGCGGATCGACGAACTTTTCTCTTTCCTAGTCCTGCTCCAGGACCACACGTGTGATAGCAAGTTGGCTCTGTAAGTTATCAGCAATCTCGCATTTACAAGCAGCTCTTGACCCAGTCACTCACCAAGGTGAGTATTCATTCACCTTGCTCACTCACTATGTTTACATCTAGGGGTGAATAAATACCTAATTCGGTGTAAACTTGAAAACAATTCTTTCAAATCAAAATGAAGTGATATTAGTGATGATTAATGAAATTCATCCTGATTCATTAAAAACTCTTACAAAATTAAGTGTATCACACGAAGCAAAACAATAACGTTTTAGAGTAACGGTGATCTTTTCAAATGATAAAATCAAACGTAACAAAAAAATCCTTTAAACTCATCAATACATTTGCTGCAACTCAATAGATGACTGAAGAGGATTGAGAAACTACTTCGTCGACTGGTGAAGAGCCCAAGTAGCCGGAACGCAGCCTAAGTTACATGCGCGTGTTGCGGGATGTATAATATCAGGCGTCAGACATGCCAGGACGCTACGTCAGTAACGTAATGAAACAGCAAGAGATTTCAAATTAAATTTCAATATATTTATTAACTTACAATTTGTAAATTACATATACGTACATACAGTAGTAGTGTAGCATTCTAACGTAAGAAAGAGGAGCATGTTGCATAAGTATGGTAAAAAAATCACGCTGAACTTAATCCAGAGGGGCTCCATTTTTAAATCCCAACGGAAAAGTATATATGTACCCCAAGAATGGAGTTCAAAACCTACTTATTTTGAACACATATCCCTTTTCTCGTGGTATAAAGTTAGCATTGTTGTAAAAAATTAAATGAAATAATTGAAAAATAAACTGTCCACAAATGTTTATAAGACCCAGGAGCTGCCTAGATTATTTATTTCAAGCCTGGTCTTCACTCTTCGGCAGTCCGTACATGGAGTTAGAAGGTGGTTAACTCCATGATCAGTACGAAAGTATCAAACCTCCTAATCCGTGAGAACCTTGGCTAAAGTCTTGACCGCTGCCAGCGCCTCTTGCGCCGTCTGCACGATGTAATGCGACGGCAAGACGAACCCGAAGCGTCCCTTGTCCCTGAGCTCGATCCCGTACGTGTACTTTATCATGGCGGCGCCCTTGGCCCAGTCGGCGGAGCTTCCCGACGCCGGGTAAAACGTGGAGGCGATCGGCCCCACGGTAAAGTTCATGTCGGCGACCTCGTGCATCGCCGCCCCCATCTCCAGACCCATCTTCTGAAGATCGAGGTGATCAAGGGGCAAGGGGTAATCGTAGCCCCAAGGGTAAATTATGTACTGCCCGTAACTATGGAACGACAGGTACGCCTGAAAGAAAACAAGATAAAGTTAGTTCGCACAAATATAAATATTCAACGAAAACTTTTATTTTTGAAGAGATTTTTATTTGGTACAGATGTTTTCAAATTATTTAGACTCGCCTGGAACGTAAAGTTTCTGCCCATCACGAAGTTGTTGATAGCTTGCGTCTCCGGTTCACTGAACTGACTTGTTCCTGCGAACGTCTGCTTGCACGGGTTCCTGCTGGATCCCTCACCTCCCCACTTGTACCCGAAGTTCCTGTTCAGATCGACTCCAGTGCAGTTCGCCTCCGTGTTGCCTCTGTTCTTCCTCCAGAACCTGTTCCTCTCGTGGCTGTACTCGTATCCGTCGGGGTTGACCACGGCGTGGATGTAGAAGTCGACGCCTTGGATGGCGGGGTCGTCGCGACGCGTCACCAGCTCGTTGATCAGGTACGTCACAGTGGCTGGAGTGATCCATTCATTTGCGTGGACTCCTGGAACATTCCCGCCCATGATGGATACCTTCTTCAGAAGAAGAACGTCTTGTGTTGAGTGAGCAGTACTCACCGCCGTCGATCCACATGGCCGGAGCGTCTGGTCTGCCGTACTTGATGGTCAGCAGCTTGAGTGGACGACCCTCCACCGAGCTGCCGATGGTCTCCACGCTGCAGAGGTCGGGGTACGTCCGAGCCAAGTAGTCCAAGTAGCCGTGGATGTCAGAGAGGCGGTGGTACGAGTCCCACGACATGAGGTGGCCTGCACACTCACGTTGTAAGCTCATTAATTCCTAAATGTCTGCAACAAAACTGTGCCGTCGACTAAAAGTACAACATTTATTTTCTATGCGCGGTATTGAGGAGGTTCGAAGTTAGTGCAATTTTGATCCACCATAGGGGAAGAAAATTATGTTGAATTAAGAATGAACAACATACAGGTAAATGAAATTGAATAATCGATATTTTTCCTTTAGACAAGAGATTCAGTATTTGATTTTTTCGTATTTCAGTGAATAACGTTTACTTTCTAGGACCTTGCCTTTCTTGCTTTCGAAGTGTTCGGTTCAGAACAGAAAAAAGTTTTAAAATAAAGTAAAGTAAGTGCTAGGCTTATTGCCATATCAGGACAACTCGCACCGTTCAGCGCCTCCTTATCGTCGCGCTCCTTTGCGCTGAGAGTCGGAGGCATCTGGGCGTCGACGGCGCCCTGGAGGTCCTCGATCATCACCTCGTACGTGAGATTGCGACTGGTGAGGAACTCCTTGAACTTCACCTCGAAGTTCTGGCGCACGATGAGGTCCAGATTGGTGCGGTTTCCCGGCGCAGGAGCGCCAGAGATCACTTCAATATCTGCAGATCACAACAATATGCATACAAATGATTGAAAACAGAAAGAATGCAACTCAGAAGCCGGATATTTCGGATAGCCGGATATTTCGAGTATTGTTTTCAGTACAAGAACTGGAGAATATAATCAACATTAAAAATTACTAAAATTACTAAAATGCTCAGCCATTATGTATAGATGCGATTTGAGAACGCAGTTGCGTTCTAGCTGATTAAAACACTAGAATTATTTTAGATTAAATATCGTTTCCTACTTTTAAGAATACCGTTTCATATAAATTTGTCTTCTTCTCCCCCTGGTTAGCGGCTCCCTGTGCTGCAGCAACGCTCGCACCCAATTGTTACGGTCCTGGATATCGTATTGTTAAGGTCAGTGCATTTTATTTGGTTATTCTTTGCGATGTTCATAGCTCCAGGGCTTGCCACCTCTCAACCAGTTTTCTGCCAGACAAAACTATTTCAAAACCATTTGTAAATATGTTTGCGATATTTCATCTTCATCGTCTTACCTTAGGTTACCCGAGTTCATATATTCTACCTATCTTGACCCGAGTTCAATTCCCGTGGTCAACAAACATTACCGTGGCTTCTCATGATTTACCCGGGTACGAAAACACAAGATATATTACCAGAAACTTAACATAGCCTAAAGAAAGCTTCAATTGTATCTTTTTCACAATTAAAAAAAAAGATTTAGGTTTAAAAATCAGGCCTTGCTTTCACTTATAAAAGGTTCAATAATAACTCATCAAATATCAGTCTTCATGTTATAGTGAAGATTAAACGAAATGGAAGGAAGGTCCATTTCAGTATATGTATCGATACATATACTCGATAATTTACCCTTACTCAAGTCAAAGTCTCCATGTGTTCTCACCTCCACTCTCACCGAGCTTCTGAACCTCTGACTTGTGCATGGCGTCGACGATGACGCGCCAGACTTGAGCGCCCTCGTATGTCACTTTGACTTCGTCGTCGGCGGCGTCGGCGGCGCCGTGCTGGACGAGCAGCGCGAGGAGGGCGACGACCAGCACTCGTGGCATGACGGACGATGACTGGTGGCCGCCGAGCAAAGTGTGCTCTCTTATACCGAGGAGTCCGTCGACACCCCGCGCTGACCTCGGCCAAGAGCCAGTCTATTCGGTGGCTCGCTCCATCAACCACCTACTCTGCTGAGGAAGAATACGTTACCAATCTAATGTATTTACAAATCTTTATGAACCAAACGAAATGATAATAAGATACATAAAACTACGAGTTGAGTAGAAATCCCAGCCCCCCCCCCCCCCCCCCTTAGGATTTTTGTCAACTACTATGTTGCCCCTTCAAATGTGGACCTTGCTACTGGCAGGGTGGGAGTGTCATTGGACAACACAATGTTTATATCGAGGGGAGAATACAAAAAGCAGTAACAAGACTAAAAAAATACAAATATAATAAGATAATCACAAGTACATACAGCTAAAAAATCAAGAAATACCAGCAATTCAATTTAAGTAACACCGAACTTATAAAAATTATGAAACGGAATATATCACCAAATCTAAGAATTTAAAAATCTTTTAAAACAGCATAATATAAGATTTTTAGAAACAGTAAAAAAAGGTTTATGAATGGCGAGTTGATAACCCTATTAAAAGTTTCCTGGCAACTCCTAGATGGCTGTAGTGGAGCCTTCACAGAAGATGAACTGCTGTATCGACTAGAGGCAGGCGACTGAACGCAACCAATGTAACATGCGTGTGCTGCGGGATGTGTAGTACCAGGCGTCAATCCCGATACAGCACGAGAATGAAATGGCAAGAGCCGGATACGAAGGAAGGAAACGGCAAGTTGCAAACTATTTATCAGTTTATAGATGATAGTCACATCACATGAAATAAATTATAATATGAATATGAAAAATGTATTACTTCCATTGATATGGTTCCAACAAAATGTAAGCCAACGTCACATATTTTCATTATAAATCTAAATAATTGCATACGTACACTCAACAAATCATAAAACGGTATTTGAACGAAACGGATTGGCTGGTTGTAAGTTCCACGAAAATCAATCCTTGTTATTATCAGTGATTGCAAACAGAGCTCACCTACAAATTGTGCACCTATGAGCACCTATAGTATAGACGACATAGGCAGATTACATTACATTTTTTTCAGCTAATCCATTTCTTTCAAATACCGTTTTATCATTTGTTGATAGTACATAAACAATTAGATCTACAAAGAAATACAGGTCTATTTGGAAGCAATGCATGCAAGGGTAAAAGATATAACAGTATTAACACGTTATTTTTTTCATTATTATAATAATGAAAATAATAACGTGATTTTTTGTGCGTCAAGATGTGTAAGGGATGCAATGGCAATGCTGGCGCTGATAACCTCGCTGTTGAGCACCATACACCATCTATCTGCAATGGCAATGGAGGTCTTAAAGCAAAACTAATAAAATTGCATCAAATACTTCATTATCTACCGAAAATATCACTTAACATGGACCCCATGGATTTTCAGAGCCAACATCAAACCATGCAGAGCATCACCGAAGAAAACTTACAAGCCTTTTCCACCGGCTCTGAAATCCAAGAATATTTAACATGTACCTATTCAGTGATTTTTGTTTTATTTTACAATGATCATAATCATTCTTTATTTCATTATCAATTAAAACATAAAGGATCATAATTTCTCAGATATGTAATTACTCTTTTCATAAATCATTAATAATGTGATCAGACATGGGCAAAATACTCTGTTTTAATGTATTTGAAATACAAATTTTGAACAAATACAAATACGTACAAATTTTGAAATTCGGCGAAAGCCTATAATGATGTGCCAACCAAGCTAAAAGACTCATGTGTAGGTGTGTTCAATAAAATGTTAAAGAATCACTTGTTTGCAATTGGGTGTTATAGTTACAAGGAACAGGTCTGAACTCCCGTACAATAGTAACTTAGCTTTAGCTTATCTTTAAACTTATCTGTTTTAAATTAATCTTGTAGCTATCATACCTAAATTGCTTTGATTACTGCTAGTGTCCCAACTTACGCTTTGTAGTAACCCTATAGTATAGGTAGTATTTATTAATTTTTTATCTTTTAACCATTTTATAACTATTTTGACCATTACTTTCGCAAGTATGCCTACTTATGTAGTTTATATTGTTCAGTGTGACTACTATCTAAAATAGATAATATGTTTTAGTTGTTTTTTAAACAGGTTACATGGTAGATCAACAATGACCAATGTGTTCATTATAATGTTGAATGTCGCCTTTTTGTATGTAAATGTGCAAATAAAGATAAATTGAAATTGAAGATACTGATACTTTTAATTTAGGTATCTACAATACAAGATACAAGATACATTTTAGAGGTGTATTTAAAATACAAGATACAAGATAGTATCTTTAGATACTTCAAAAAAGATACATTTAAAGATACTTTTTAACTCCTCATACATATCATCCAAAAGTAAAAAATGTAGGGACTTACTTTCTAAATTAAATTTAAATTTGATCTCTTTGTAATAGGCGAGCAAAGTAGAGGCAAGATTTCAAAATTTGCTTCCACGGACGCATAACAAGCTGAATTTTTTACCATACATTAATAACTGTACAAAGATCATATGTGCCAAAGTTTACCGAGTTATTCCTGCCGGAACAACCCCCAAAAAATTATGAAACCCCTAAATTCATTTGGTTTTCAAAATTTTATTAAATGGCCTAAAGGTAACAACAAATCATATTAAAAATTTGAAAAAATTCACAGATATGTATTTATATATAGCCTACACTATTAAGTTGTAAAATTATAACTTTTTCATTGTTCAGTTGATATAATTTGCAAGAAATAGGCAAAAAAACACATACATTTTCCGTTGTCCGCGCGTCGTTTGTCACTGTGATCGTAATTATGAACAGAAAAGGCTCAAATCAGTTTCATTAGATAGGTCTATTCATTGGCTAAACATAAAAAAATATAAACCCTCCAAAACGTAAACTTCGTCGCATTGATTTTGCGAAAAACGCCGAGCGCTTCATTCAAAACAGTTTTCGCGCCAAAAAGTAAACTGGTCAAAACGATATTATATTGCAGAATATGAGCGAATAAATTACAAATTATAAATAAGGGTTACTTATTTTCACATTACAAAATAAGGGTGAAACCCTTAAAAAATATTTTTAATTAGATAACTACCCCAATTATAAGTAATTAATGTATTTTTTTTTCTCAATGAAATTGTGCTTTACATATATTTACAGCAATTTTTCTTGATTTAATTCACAAATATGAACCTTTTTAAAATAAGTTATTGATTCATCAAACCCTCATTTATGAATTTATTGTATACAATAATAAAGTATGCAATCAGTAGATCTAGTCGGGCGCTAGCTCGACGCTGCCAAGCACCGCTCTAATACAACGTGCGAGCTACTACCAGAGACTTATACCGCAACGGCTTAACCCTTTAGGACATAACTTTTTTTGGCTGATAAAAAAAATATGAAATTTTATACATAGTGCTTCTGATTTTTTTTCTGATTTTACAAATTTAAAAAAATAAAATTTTGTCGCTAATTTTCCAAAATTTTTAATGTACATTATAATGTACAAAAGTACCAAGCGGGTGTGTTATAAGCAATTTTAACTTGTATTGATTATATATTTTAAATATTTTAGTAAATGCATTCTTGCCTATAATGTACATATTTTGAAGGAAAGCAATTGGGTAATAAAAAATTACATACTTTCTTAAATAAAATACACAATTTTATTATTTTGTACAGATCGTATTTACAGGTGAAATTCTTTGAAGCAATTTCTTTCTCGTGTAAGGCATAAATGTACCTTACATTTCTCACACATGAAATGAGTCCTCCCCTTACAGTCCTTTTTCTTGCATCGGGTTGCCTCTTTACCACTCGAAAACACTGGCATGTGGTCAATCGAATCCAACTGGACCGCGCGGGTAGGGCGAACCTCAGTACCTGCTCTCTTCGGTACGATGACTTCTGGAGCGGGGCTTGACGATGGTCTTCCTCGCTTCCTGTTTACCGTCTTCTTAGCCAGTATCAAGCTGGCAGCAACTTCTTGGCGGAAATGTAGCAGATCCAAAATATTCTTTTTTGGAACTTTAAACTCTTCCGCCTCCGACCGATACTCGAGCCAGCTGTTGGTAATGGCTAGATCTATGGCGTGGAAGATCATCCGCAGTGTCCATTTCTTGGACCGAATAAATATTCTGTACAGTCCAAGGAGCATGTCCAGCAAATCTACTCCACCCATATTCTCATTGTAGAGTGAGATTACTTCTGGCCGAGGAATATTTATGTACACACCTTCTTTCTTATCCCATCTTCGGGCTTCGTTGACGTCACCAACACCAACAAAATTGGAGGCGATGTTCACTGTGCGGTTGTCTAACCACTTGACAATTACGATGTCACCATCTCGACTCACAATCTCGTCGCACGTACCACGTGGCATCTTCTTCATGTCTTTGTCGGACTTTAGAGGCGGATTGACAAACCGATTGAGGCGCACCGTGCCAGCGGCCAGAATTCCGCGTCGTTTCAGGATTTGTAAGAGATGGTACGAAGTGAAATAGTTGTCACAGTAGAGCACGTGACCCAAAGCGTCGAGTGGAACTCTCTGAGCTAAATGAAGAACTACCGACGCACCTTGGCCGTAAGCCTTCTTCAGCAGCTCGTCGATCTCCGTAGTCTTGCCCTGATATATGACAAAGTCATAAGCTTTGCCACTCTTTCCACATAACATGAAGATTTTTACACCCCATGGGTTTGGCTTACCCTTTATATATTGTTTTACATTGAGCTGGCCCTTAAAGGGGACCATCTGCTCATCTACGCACAGATTCTGCTCCAATTGTAACTCTAAGCATCTCTTGCGTACAACATCATATATTGGTCGGACTTTATACATGCGGTCATTGTTTAGCTGTCTATCGTCTAAAATATTTACAAGGTGGAGCATGTTGCGGAGTTTGAAAAATCTATTTACACTCATGTTCTCCGTGAAGAGCGGCATGTGAACCGAGTGGTCCCAATACAATCGAACTCGAGGCAATTGAAGTGATCCCATCATAATGTGAAGCCCTACTAGGGTTTTCATTTCCTCAATGTTTGTAGGCTTAAATGATATATCACCTTTTTGCAGAGCATAAATTGATGTCATTTCTGCCATCAAAGTGAAGAGACTGTCCGGTACGTACCTCTCGAAATACTCAATTGGTAATAATGGCCCCAGCTGAGTCGGTGCTATTGAAGAAGGCATTTCTTCCCAATGCCTGGGCATTGAATCCAGCAGAACAGATCGCCGCCATTGAATATTCTTCTTCGGAGTCAAGTCCATTAATGCAAACGGTACTTCATCTGCGATGTCGACATCTTCTTCGTTGAAGTCATCATCAATGTCTTCATCGACGTCAACACCATCAACATTCTCAATCTCTTCTGGTGGAGGATTCGTCAAGGTGGCAGCTCTTGCAGAGATTATTTGGGAAGCTTCTTCATCTTCTTCATCTAGCTCATCATTCAAGTCTTCAATGTCGGAGACATCGCCGCTCATCAACATATCTAAAATGTCGTCAGCAGTTCGACATTTGTCTTTGGATTTCATTTTAAATTTGTCTCGAGAAGTACCTGCAATGAAATAAATTCATATTTTGGTGATTTACGTAAAGTTTTGACGATAAACAGTGTTGAAATGATTTTTTTCTGCATAAAAGTGAGGTTAGGTCAACTTTGTTGAGAAACGTCAAACACACCCCCCTAGAACCAATGGCCACTGTAATGTACACGCATTTTGGAACAAATAATCTCAGTTAAAAAAGGCGAATCACCCTAATGTAAAACGACACAAATATTCCTCATTTCATATATGATAAATCTACAGAACGAAATATTGTGAAACTATGCATTTTTAAGTCCAAAAAAATAGTTTAGCAAGTACTTACTTGCAGAAGTTGAGGCGACTGGCTGCATTGCTTTTTCAATAATTTTTAGTTCTACCAATCGTCGACTGAGAGCAGCACTGTATGGTATTACATTGGAGAAAACATGACCATTTAAATGTACAAAAGAACTCAAGAATCTATCTCTGTCAGGGCGCGTTCAGAAAATTATTGATTTTGATGTACATTTAAATGTGCACCATGACTGAAAGGGTTAAGTGGTCGAAACGAGGTGTCGACAGGCATACATGCAGTGAGAAATGAAAGTTGAAAATCATGGTTATCGGGTATATTTAGCCACCTGACAACACCTAACCAAATATCAAAGTGCTGCGTTCATCCCTTTGGGGTGAATTTTGGGCCTCAAACATGCAAGGATTGACTTTCATGTTGGCTGGCTGGCTAGCTAGCTAGCTAGGCACGTCGTTTTGCTTGCCCTTTTCTACAGATTGCACGGTTTGGTCTAGAGAGTTGAAATTTGGTAGACACATAGAGTCCCCCTTCTCACGCGTACTTCTGAAAGAAAATCTGAAATATTTTGACCGGAAGTGAATTTATCCAATTTTAAATTTTAATTTTTTTCAAAAGTCAAACGGGTCCATCGACAGTTTTGAAATTTGGCAACATTAAAGACAATGTATTGCTAGACACTCCACTTCAAGAAAAAACAAAATTTTCAAACCGGAAGTGGAAAAATTATCAATATTAAGCGTTCCGCTCTTCCCCTTCATCTACCAACACAGCAGCTTCGCTGTCAACTCCACATATCCTGTCGGCCTGAATAGCTGAATTATCGGAGGCAGCTGGCTTGTGTTCCTGCATAACGGGTTCGATTCCCGATCCTAGAAAAACACAAACGACGCGCGGACAACGGAAAATGTATGTGTTTTTTTGCCTATTTTTTGCAAATTATATCAACTAAATAATGAAAAAGTTATAATTTTACAACTTAATAGTGTAGGCTATATATAAATACATATCTGTGAATTTTTTCATATTTTTAATATGATTTGTTGTTATCTTTAGGCCATTTAATAAAATTTTGAAAACCAAATGAATTTAGGGGTTTCATAATTTTTTTGGGGTTGTTCCGACAGGAATATCTCGGTAAACTTTGGCACATATGATATTTGTACAGTTATTAATGTATGGTAAAAAATTCAGCTTGTTATGCGTCCGTGGAAGCAAACTTCTTTATTTGACGAGTTAGAGCTCTGTTTTTCCTCGCCTATAAGGAAACAAATTATTTTCTTCATCTATTTATCTATTCAGGTGGATTCACACGGCCGTTCCAAACTTCGAGTTTGAAACTCAAGTTTGCCAAAGTTCCTAATCGCCGTTCCAAAAACTCCCGTGTGAACTATGAAAGTTTGAAACTCAATCCTCACAGTTCGAATCTTTTCATAGTTCACACGGGAGTTTTTGGTACGGCGATTCGGAACTTGGCAAACTTGAGTTTCAAACTCGAAGTTTGGAACGGCCGTGTGAATCCACCTTTCAACGTGTATTTGATGCTTGTCTGCTCTCTTTGAAATTCTAGGCGCGTAAAATGTATCTTGTATTTTAATTTTAAAATCTTAAAAAAATATACAAAATACTTTAGAAATGGGTATTTAAAATACAAGATACAGATACATTTGGCCTATGTATTTAAAATACTAGATACACGATACAAATGTATCTTAGATACGTATCTTAAGATACACATATCTAGATACTGCCCATGTCTGAATGTGATTCATATTCAGCTATATTCCAACATTTTTATATAATAATTTAAAAAATAAGAAAATAGATAAGAACGAAAGAATGAGAGGTAGAAGAGAGAGGCACATAAACATAAAAAATACAATCATAAATGCACACCATGCATACCCAAAAAAATATTCGAGAAGCAAATTAACTGATCCAAAAATCACATATATTGCGCTGCACATAATAAATGATCGAGATAAAAAAAATCTGAATGGTGAGGGCCATCAGAATTTTCATCTACCATCTCTCATCACCTTGAATTTATATTTAGCAACAAAACAATTTCCGTCGACCAGAAATTAGAAATACTTATGAACTCCTCTATTTTAAAACGAACTTGATTATAAAAATAAAATCTGATAAATCAGCCCGTTGAAGCCTGGGTTTGGCGCGCAAAGGCGTGTGCGCGCGCAGCTGTGAGCGCCGAGTGTTGAATCCAGGTGGATGGGACGCGAACACGTGATTGTGAAGAGTGGAGTCAGTTGCGGGCCGACTGTGAAGGTGAGAGTGCGCGTCCTGCCGGTGTTCATTCATACAGGGATAATAGCTAATCGCGAGTACACCAAGCATCAATAAGCACATGGAATTTAAGGTAATTGGCAATTTTATAAATGTGTCCGGATTTTTAATTCTTAATATGCGAATTACTGTTATTTTTTAGTTTTTTTATAATTTACTTATAACGATTAAATTTTTTAAATTTACTGTCTTTTTATCCCTTTAATTTTATGAAAGGAGTGTACGAACCTGCGTACACCCAACAAATCATAAAACGGTATTTGAACGAAACGGATTGGCTGCTGGTCAGGTTCCTTGACAATCAATCCTTGTTATTATCAATGAAATCAGAGCTCACCTACTGGAGGTAGATGAAGACTTATTGGATGATGCTATCACAATTTTTTCGGACAATCCATTTCTTTCAAATACCGTTTTATGATTTGTCTAGTGTACCTACATGTTTGAATATTATTTGCAAATATCAATTACATTTATTTGTGTATACCTATTTGTATTTTTATCAATTCAATTTTAGACTTGATTGAAGTGATACCCACGTAATTGTTGGATTGGAATATTATTTGCATCAATTTGATATTTTCGTATTTCTTGTACTTTATTTTTATTTTTGGCATGGAGCCCCACCTGAAACATTAGAATTTTTAATGTGGATTATTTCACCCACAATTCCATTAATTTCAACAAATTATAAACATTTCTACGCCCTTGAGGAGTACTTCGAACCTTAGTCAGGTCACTCGTTTGTAGTTTGTATTATTTGTATCACTTATTGTCAACTTCTCGTGCTGTTAGTTATAAAGCGCATGTTTTGTGTGTCTGTGTAAATACCATCACATCGACTGCCAGGTAGAAATGCATGCTATGTTTTGCTAATGCCAATGCATTGTTTCGTGCACACGTCTGCACGACACACGCATGCGCGTGATGGCATTGCAGCGTCAGGCGTGACTGAATCTATACACACCTTCGACATGATGTGACGGATGAATTCATCGGTACGCCTTAATGACGCATCTTATCCAGACGGCAGCTTTACTCTTCAGTCCACACGCCGCATGATCGCTTACCTTAGTCCACGCAAAAAACAAGGTCGTTAGTTCTTGTGGTATTATTTTTGGGTGCAAAAACACTTTTCATGTTTTGTTTTTATTTTTATAACCCAAATTAGTTAATTATTTTTAATAAATTCTGTTTTTTAAACGACTCGAACGTTTTAATAATTATATTGTAACTGTACTGAAATCTTAATCGCCCTTCGATATTTTAACCTTCGTCCCATTTAAAAATAAGTTCGTTATTAACGTCACACTGCTCTGCAACTCTAAGGTGACCGATGAATGATTGAGATGGTGATGATGAAGAATATGTAAGGATGGACAGTGGGAAGGAGGCAGTCGTGTCGTGACCTAATTGACTGAGATAAGCCAGGAGAATATGTCAGTCAGGAAGGGCGGTTGAGGGGGTCGAACTCGGGACCATAGGAGTACAGAGCGTTTTACTCCCTGAGCCAGCTTGCTTCGTCACAACATGAAGTGGGATGATGGAAAGAGTAACGATCACATTTATGTACATGAGAGGTAGAAAGTCGGAAGTCCATTTGTAAATTTTACGTTGCACACTTTTGGAATGATATAATCAATCGCTATCAATTGCCTTGACTGATGTGAACAAATACGGTTATATCATATCACCATTACTAATATGATTGGATGAAGGCAGAATTACTGGTTTTTGGCTCACCTCAAGAATAATTGAAATGGACTTCAGGCTCTCTACCTCTGAGGTACAGATTTGTATCGTGATGTTTGTAGTCTGGTCTGATAATACAGTGACGAACAAAGAGTGCGATATAGAGACACGAAGACAGTGCTAGGACTTCTTCCGGTTCACGTTTCGTCGCAGTATCCCCTTGCGCAATGTTCAGAACCAGATGTTTGGGTCAAATCCTGGAACTAACTGGAGAACATTGTAAAAACTCCCCATCTCTATAGGAGTGAAATCTGTCACGTTTCTTACATAGGAACAAAACCACAAAGCTTCAAGCTTTTACTATTAGTGTAAATTGTTACTTTTCTAATTATGCATCAACAATTAGATTCGTTTTTCAAGTCCTTTCAAATATTAAATAATGAACTACAGCTAGATTCTGGAATCCGTAAAGAACCGTTGATTCGCGGAGGTCTTTTGTCGTGTTTCATGATTGAAAGCAACAAAGTTGGAGACCAGCAGGAGCTCATTATTCGCAAGTGATTTGACTGCTTCACTCCCACAAGAGATTTCAACGCGCGAGACACAACCAACAAGATATAATTGCGCTTCAGTTTCGTTTCATTTTACCCGTTTATAATTTCATTACTGGTTTATTTCAATATGTTCTATCAGGTTTTTGATGAGATGGATGGCCGACATAGATTAGAAAACTGGGAAATCGTCTCGAATTGAAAGATTAATTCGGTTTCGTTCCTTTGAAGCGGAAACTCGACGATTTGATGTGAATCCATCGACAAGTCGGTTTCACTAAATGTTCACCTTTCAACAAACAAGCCCGTATCTATCAGCTGAAGGTCACGCAGTTCTCGCCGATATTCAGTCTATGAAACAGTTGAAGATTGCGTTTAAATGTGTGTGTCATAGTACTAACAAAGATGATAAACACGGGGTTCTTACGGGTTCTTAGCAGAGACAAAGAATGACAGTTTGTAAAAGTGTTGTCTCAGAAATATGATTTGAATTGAACCTTTGTTTTTCTGTTCGATTTCCGCTGA
Organism: Leuctra nigra; assembly: GCA_934045905.1. Lineage (NCBI taxonomy): Eukaryota > Metazoa > Arthropoda > Insecta > Plecoptera > Leuctridae > Leuctra > Leuctra nigra. Next base: position 6,245,274 of record OW203764.1, on the reverse strand, counting down.
CGTCCTTACGACTAAAGTTTTTCGTAGTTTCCCTCAGTCCAGGGAAGAAACAAAAATGGGCAGGTTTTACTACTAATAGGCCACCACCGCCTCCATCTCTTCGTCCATATTTATCTATTCTTCATCATCAAAATCAATCATTCGGAGTCATAAGCTTAGTTGTAGAACAGTGCGACGTTAATCACCAGTAGAAAACATGCAAATTTAATTTAAAGTAGCATTTAAACGAAGGGGTATCATACGAGTGTGAGAAATCTGAGCATCTGCGTATTCGAATGTTTTGAACTGGTGTGTGGAAGTGATTGTTGTTGGGATGTCGGTTGAGATGTTCGCATATTGACACGAGCGCGACGCATCTCTGTTTGTCCTGCGCGTACGTGTGTCTGACGCGTGCCCACCTGGGCGATCACACACGGCTGTCTGGAGTGTAAACCGCCAGTCAAAGCCACCTGGTTGCCCGGCTGTCTGTGGTGCGTGACAACAAACAGCAGATGCATCGCGCCGCGCGACGCGATTAGCGCTTCCTGCAGGCAAATGCTCTTCCAGTGTTCTACAAGACGCGAACACGGGGTTCGAACCCCAGGGGACCGTGACGTATGCAAAGGTCAACTCCGCTTTGTCCAGGCAGTAGAAGTTTTTCATTAGAGAAACACAATTAGCACTGTTTAGTTCTAGGACAAGATGTTCTGGGAAAGAGTTGTCGTTTTCATTGTTTTCAGTGGCTGTCTTTGCAATTTGCGGAAATGTCAAACGACTACCTACATGTTATTTTAGTCGTGCGGGCCCAGCGAGCCCAAAATATTATTGAACTTTTAAAGTAAAAAAAATCACGCAAGGAAGTAGTAGTTTTGAAAAATATCGAATATTTTTCTTTTTTACTAAATAGTAATTGTACTAAAGAGAAAAGATGTAGCTGCTAAAAATCGAAATTACACAAATATACTTAATACTTTGGGTGTATGCCCTCCTTGGTTTATGCTGACTATAGGATATGTCTGATCCATAGACGTATTAGGGTCTCAAACTGTCTATAGATAAACTGACTCTAGTTTCAGGGGATTGATAAAAGTGTCCACATTGGTTTTCCAATAGAGAAACGCGCTATATATTACGCGTTGACAAGCGAGCACTTGAGTTCAGTGGCGAAACCTCGAACCGAGATCTTGATGATTCTCCTGTGATGATTTGAGTTTGAAATCAAATGACTCGGATCAATCATCACTGACGATAAGCCACGCCCCATTTTAAGAAAGAATGTATCGAAATAATGCGTACTACTTATTTTTTAAATTATGTATTTTTTTTCTATTTTCTACGACAAGTACAAGTAGTAAGTACTGTGATTAATTTTGGCAACTGTAATTTGCGTTCAATAATTAGAAGAAATTTCTCTCACCAGATTCTGGCGACTTTTTCATTCGATCTTAATGCCTACATACGAGCTTATGTCCCGCGGCACATGAAGTTCTTGCGCATGCTCCGGGCCACGCAAATGATACGCATCGACTTTCGATTTTACGTAACTTAACGGCAATTTATAAAGTTGATTATATGCGATTAAATTCGTTTTACGTAATGCTGAGGCCGCTTCTCAGGCCTTAGGCCTTGTCGAACACTCACAGTAAGATTCTATGTAAATATCATGAATTATTACTTTATTATAATCGCAAACGAGCTGGAACTACGATGGACCATGAATCTTCGAGATAATCATAGAAAAATATTAATTCCTTACATTTATCTCACTTCAGCACATGTAAAGATGGGTTACGGATTGCGGTTTGGCTCCTTTTCAATGAAATTGGTTCCGGCAATTCGACAGAGTTTTTATAAACTGACTAAAAGACGCTCGCAACATTGAAACTGATTATTTGGCCGAAGTCTTCCTGAACCTGGTATGGATTCCATGAATATGCAACAATGTTCAACATAATACAGAGATATTCGTCACGGATAGATGAAAGCTAAGCTGGGAGGTACAAGACCAAAACTTAAATAATGGATGCACGTCAGCAAAATCAAGATCTAGTGTAGGTATATAAAACAATGTAATTTTTATGAAGCTAAGAAAGTGATTTAATTCCCAAGGATGTTCAGTTATACAAATCCACTCCGTATCTCAAACTATCGAAAGTGACTTCACTCCGTCTATTTTACATACACGTCTGTGAAACGTGCGTATTCGTGATCTAAACTCATTGTATTCATGCACGTGTATAATTCGTCAATCAAAGTGACATTGTGTAGGAAACCTGTGGTACAAATCTTGAACTTGGAATCCGATGAATGATGCATGGATGATGATTCATCTCGAGTAATGAATAACACTAAGTCATCACCTGGCTGGCTGCGGCTGGATTTCTCACCGCTTGACTCATGCTCGAGCGAGTGGAAGAGGCAAGGTGTTTGCTCGGCAGTGGATTTTATGATAGCAAATCGTGAAGTCAATAAAGTTATCCGATACCAAGTCACTGACATTACTTCGACATCATCGTTTGTAAACATTTAACATTCTTTTTATTTTCATGAATCTTTTTCTGTAAAAAAAATAATTTCCACAATCAAAATACTTTTTTTTTGACTTGTACTTTTAATAAAATGTGTGAATAATTAATGAAATGAACTGTAATTTTGTTAACTCTCGTATCTCACCTTTGTAAATAGGAAACATTTGTTTCTTATCACTCGTTAGAGGTAACATTGACAAAGAGATTATAGTAAGACTAAGTCTTGGGTCTCTTAAAAAGTGATGTACCTAACTTGGTGCAATGGTGCACATATAATATTTCGAGGGATTACTGCAGAAAGGCACTAATTCAAATATCATAGGTTCTGAGATAATTGAGGTACAACGATACTTAGCTCTGAAAAAGAAACCTTTGTATCTGACCGCAAATGTACGTCATTACCATAGGCATCAAATCAAAGGCTGTACAAGGATAGAAAATCACTAAAATGTAGGTACTTTATTAGTTTCGGTTAACGACTAATTTGGTTGTTTTTTGTGGAATTAGTGTTATCTTAAAATTTAATTTTTGCATGAGTCAACGCTTTTGCCAGACTATGACAATTGAGGATTTAAATACGCTGCTGAGTTTCTGCAGTACGACGAAAAAGTTTGAGTTTATGTCGCCTACGGAAAGACAGGGCCACACGACTCAAGTTTGACAGTTGAGACCACATGCAGACAAGTTTTCACTTTCGGCGAAGGTATCTTGGCATCTGCCTTGAACAATGATCAATGATACAAACCACGGCCGATCAAGGGTTCGGTTAGACGCAACAGGTAACCAATAAATCCTTATCTTTCCCGCCCGGAGGCTTTGCTGTCGCATTGTCCCATCACAAGATCGCCTTCCACTCCCTGCATGTGAATAATTGTACAAGATGAGAGTGAAACACATTTTTCACGACAATAAAACCACTGCTTGTTGAACTAAAGATCATTATTATTAACCTTGGTTTGTTGAATCGGCAGGAAACTCTTTGAAAATGGACAATTATGTAAATTCGCGTCCAGGAATGAAATTGCGTGACTTAAACGGACAACTCATTACATGTACTCTGAGTTGAAACATCCATCAGGACCAACAAACAGAGGGAATAAAGATATCAGTGGCACTGCGACTTGGTTCCAACTGGTTTCAACATCTATCTGTTGGACGTCTAGTGTTACTATTTCTGAGATAATTCCTTATGATTGTCCACAGAAGAGGGTATTTACAACTCGGAACACTTAGTATTATTAGTAGGAACTATAATAACTTTACTTCCTACTTCTTCTTCTCTCTTTTGCTTTTTCAAATTTATCATATTCAAGGGCCCTGACTTGTTTTACGTGCCCATGTAAAATAATATTATGGAAATAAAACTATCAAAAAACTAATTTGAAACTTGATACATATTCTACTATAAAAGTTATTCTCCGCAAATGTTTCCTATTTTTCGTTGTTTTCTACTTGCGTCAAAATGTTCGCAACATCTCAGAGTCCTGAGTTCTAAGCCACCTTGTCCCACCTCGTATTGGCAATTGCAAACAGGAATGCGAATCAGACATCAGTGGAATGCCATGTCTCACTGTCTCATTGCGAGCTCTTGGACAGATTCTGTAATTCCATTCCTTGAACAATTCCACCCAGGTGTCCCAAGATTACGCACCGAACATTACGCACGTGATTACGCATTCGAGGCTTGGTTATCTTTTGTTTGCCTGCGAAGATAGCTAGTAAGGTGTGATGACTCCTGAATCAACTGTGATGATGAACTAAGTCTGCAAATAAGTAGAAGTTTAACATTTTATAAGTACGAGGGATTTGTGACATTCGAGTAGTCTGTTGTTGAAGAAAGTAGTCATGCGTGTCTGGCATAGAGAATGTGATGACAAGCATTGATTCTCATTAGTTTTGATTCATCATATTCAATGGAAATAAGGTGTAAATTATAACCGATAGGGCTCTTTCGTGAGAGAACCGTAGGTATACAAATTGTGCATCTAAGTTTATACCTAACTCCGAAAAAAATATTTGTCAAAAAGGTCTTTCAGCGGGTCCTACTCTTATCTTATTCAAAGAATTGTCTATAATTATTCTACTTTAAAGATAGCAGGTATAAAGATGACGTGAAGACCGAGTTAAGAATACGAATGTCGATTGATGAAGGTGTTTCGTTGCACCAGTACATTTAAAACATGTGATTCACGTGGTATTTAACAAGAACGCGATGTAGCAACATGAATTCGGCTCAGCAAGGTTCTGCACCTCTATGCTATAGATAATAAACTTGGATCATTTGTAGGCGACGCTCTGCATTTCTTACAAACATGAACATCGTTATGCTTCTACAACAAGTCTAATTATGGCAGATATTATCTGAAGTGAAGATATATCGGTACAAGCCATAAAACCTATGTTGTTGTAGTACTGTCTCAGTTACAAGATTTAGTATTTTGCAAGTGGTTTTCTCATTATGCTGATTTGTTGACAAGAACTAATGAAAGGTTGCATTAAGATTCGCTGCAGCAGCGACTGGGAATGCAGTTGAGGCATGGGAGCTGATATTGAAGGTGTTTTCGAACGAGTCCAGGCGATTATTTGCTGCAATTGTCACGTAAATAAATGCACTCTCGCCTACGCAACAGGTTCAAGTAATAATCTGCGAGACTGTTAATGAACAGCCCTGTCACGTGGAGGTGGCAACAAATAGTGTGGTGATAATGATGCGAGGGAATCTGATTTGGCATCGAATAAAATCGAAAAATAGGGACGTTAAAAATACACTTTCAATGCCAGACGAACGATCTCGAATCTATTCGACCTTATTACGCACGTGTGACATTTCGTAATCATTTGGTAGCATATTAGATAGAGAGGCGATTATAGGTAGAGTATCAATGTGAGTATATGACCGAACACGGATGACCGTATGACCGACACGGAAATCAATCAATCAATGTGATAATTTGTTTCGGAAAAATGAAATTCAATAATAACATTAATATACATTTTTAGCAGAGTCTTCTTCTTAATCTCTTATCTTGAAACGATTGAGTTCCGCATTCTGCTTATCAGTTATTCTCTACCTAATCGTGTTTTTCTAAATATAAACTAATAACAACAACCTAATTTGTAAAAGTCATTAACATTACCTATTGAGTTAAATAGGAACACGTGATAAAATCAATGTTAGAAACAGCACTTCTGTATTTTAACCTGAGAATATTTTGATTTGACATTCCTCTAAGTGTTTGGGAAAATACGCGAACATTATCCCTCCCCCCCTCCCGATGAACCGTTACCCGCACCCCGCTGGCAGCTGGGGCAAGTTTGACTGGAACTTGGGAATAACCGTTGAGCGCCCCTATGTCCATGGGAAGCCGGCTCGGGGATGAATGGGGCCGATGAAAGGGGCGCGAAGAGGGGTCGGAACTCCGTTGGATACCACGTGACGTGATTCATGGTGCGAACCCTCGCGCATTGATTCACTTCCGCGTCATCGTGGCCTTGGTTCGAACCTCGGTTTACACACACAGAGATTTCGTCAACACTCTGTGAAACGTTTCATTATAATATTTATTACGTAAAAAAAACATATCAAAGTAAGCCCAAATTACAACACTTAGAGACCATTTAAAATAATTATAGGATTTTAAACTTGAAATCCATGTCAGTCTAGCATTGCTTTAAACATGTGCAGTCAGGTTGATTATGCTGTTGGTTGCTGACAAGGAGTTGGAAGTTATATCTTGGTTTCTGACGGCGAGTATCATTCCGAACATCTACACGTTTTCAGTTAGTAGTTTGTTAGGTTTTCAAATATATTTTTATGCATTTTCAAGCATTCAACTTTGAAATTTCACGTAAATTTTACCAAATGATATGTAACTGACATCATCACATGCTTGTTTGATTGCTGCAGGGAGGGTGGTGATGGGCGAGTTTACGCGCAGTCGCAGCAAAGTCTGGTGGTCCACGTTCAGCGACGATCACGTCGAGCCCGGGTCCCGCGTCTCGTCGAGCAGTCCCAGCAGCAGTCACAAGAGTCAAGACTCCGGGTTCTCCGACTCCGAGACCTCGCCGCCGTCCAGCGTCGTCAGCGTCCGTCTCCCGACGCTCGACGAGTCGTCGCCGTGCGAGCATGTGTCGACGCGGACATTAGAGACCCGCAGCGAGATCCTCTTGGCGTCGAGCTTCTGCAGCGGCGCCAAGCTCGCCATCAGTCTCGAGGAGCAGCCGTGTCTCGATCTCACCGAACCGGAGCACACGTCGACGCCGAAAGCGTCCGCCAGCGTCCGACCGACGGTCGCGGGACGAGGGAAGCCCGTCAACCTCCTCGCCGACTTCAACAACAGGTGAGCCGTGACTTTCTACTTGCCGCGGTGAACAGAGGTCGAGAAAATACAACATGTCACGACCTCTGACGGCAAATTACAGCGACGTGCTCGCGTGTGTGACCGAAGTCAGTATCTAGGCCCGGCCATCTTTTAGGAAAGCCAAGATTCACGCACGAGAGCAAAAAGTATTCGTTTGAAAAGAGAAAATCAACAGCATGATTGACGTTAACATTGAATCAAAACGATTCAATTTCTACTGTGAAAATATCTAATTTCATGTGTGAAACTGTGTCAACGGCCCCCAGATCGCATTCCGCCTCGGCTGTCAATCACGTTTCCAGACGGGATGTTTCCACCACGAACCGATCGGGTGTCAGCCGAAGCTGGACCTTTTTGTGTCGTTTTGCTCTCGCCAATAGATTCACTTTCAATGCGGGCAACATTCTTGAGTACAAAAGAAGTCAACAATGAGGTCCATCGAGGTCCTTGACACAAGTCTGCATTGTCTTCATGACATTACATCACGTATCTAATTAAAATCACGTGAGAGATTGCTTCTATTTACAGCGCAGAATGGTCTGAGATGATTTCCTGATTTTCAGAAAAAAATACTTCCCCCTCCCCTAAGCGATAGATATTTAAATTATTAGTCATGATGTGACAAGAGATATTCATGCTGTGATTTTTAATAGTTTTAATCTCTACGGAAATGTTTTATCTCTCATGCAGATTAACATTGGCGCGGTCTTCTTGAAATAATTAGTTTATACACAGTGATTAAACTTCATACGCGGTGAAAATAGTTCAATTCAGAAATTATCATAGTGACTGTTTAGTTTGTTTGTTTTATGTAATATGTACTGGTATTTATTGTACACAATTGCTATCTTTACCGTGAGAGAATTTGAATAGAATCTACATAAATGGGCTCCATTTGTAAGGAATAATGTAAGGAATAATGTGAATAGTTCACTAATTCCGAATGGTTGAGCTTTACTCACAAGTTAGTTTTTATCAACTAAAAACCAATAAATGGAGCGTTTTGTGCGGATTCCATGGTGATACAACAGCAGATAACGGAGAGATAGCAAAATACACATGTCATTAGTTAAAAACGAAAAACATGCAGATGATTTCTGTAATTTTCATCTCGTAAAAGCAACAAGTCGCGCGTGCAACCGAATGGACCAGTGTTACATCCCGACAAGCTCGGCCTGACAACTGTGTCCCTATTATTATAATTATGTGACAGCAAAGGTGCTGGAATGTTCGTCTGTCACTCAGAGAGACATGAAGAGGCTGATTTATATTCGGTCTGACTTTGGGCAATGACCAATGACAGTCGATTCCAATGTTGACAGAAATAGCGTGTTAATTAATAAAACATGGGAGGAGTGTTGGTCTCGTGTCAATCAATACATAATTAAGGCGTTGTTGAGTCAAAGTAAAGTCAAAAGAAATTGACAATGAAACGCACGAAGATCCAACAAATCTGTTGCTGGAAATAACTTGTTGATGTGCCGTATGGTTGACCCTTCTATAACTTTATATTCCACATTCTACTGGAATCCGGGCGATATGTGAATCGAATCGGGAATTTTAAAGTTATAGAATAGGGCCTCATTTGTGAATCTTTATGCAGCAAATATTTCGTTGAACCTAAATCTTGTTTAGAAACATAAGATCACTTCACAATCTCCTGAATCGTTACATAAAATCATTATAAATATTGTAATTTTTTAAAACATAATAGACCTTGGAATTGCTAGGACGACGTGCGTCAAAAAAGCAGTGTAAATTTATAATACCTATTTCAGTGAATAAATTTGACAAATATTTCAAAACAAAGAATAAAATATCCGTAAAATTTCAATAGCTCTTGAAGTTTGTATGAATATTTCAAAGCATCTAAAATTTTGTTCCTAATTACCATGTAAACTTCGAAGATGATTGGTTAAACGATACCATTTCATATTTTCAACCAATCACAGGATCTTATTAAAAAAACTATACACATGGCCGCTCATATGACATTAGTGTGTGTGCAAAATTTCAGATCAAGTGGTTGAACAGTTTGACCTGGGTACTTAAGACAAAAACAAAGCAGAAAGTGTCATAATGAATAGGAGTGTTTTTCAACTTGTCAAAGAGTGTCAATGTATATCCTTGTGTTCAGTGTCCGCACGAGTGACCGCAGCTACACAGAAGAGTTCAACCCGACGCAGCGGTGGCTCGACGAGATGGCCACTTCCTATGAGCCCGAGTGCATGACTGCGCTGCAGAGCAAGTCACTGGCAGCGGATCTCAACTCACAAGTAGCCGCCATGTCAGCGGAGACCACCTCGGCCGTCAAGAGTCTACAGGAGAAGACGAGGCTCATATCAAGCGAGTTCGCAACGCTCGTCCAGTGAGTTTATTCTTTTTTTGTAGTTTTAAATGCCCCTCAGGATATATGCAAGGGAAACGCTCTGTGTAACGCGTGGATGAGCGAGCCTTCGTATTGCGTGAGAATTGATATGCGGTTGCAAGTTTCTGCTCTACAGACATTGGAAAAGTCAAAACGAAATGCGTCAAAGAAGAGTGATAAAGCATCTCACATTTCCTTCAAGAAATTTGACAAAATATTTCCAAACATGCATAAAATGTCAGTAAAATGTCAATAACTTTTGAAGTTAATGACACATTAGTCTGAAAATTTACAAAAACACATAAAATATTGGTCCCGATGACCATGCAAATTTTCAAAGTTTGAAATTGATCGGTCATACGGTTATTAGTTTACATTTCTAAAAATCACAGAAATCTGTTAAAAAACTATAGGTAGGTACTTGATCGAACTATACAGATCGATTGGTCAAACGGTTTAACCTGGGCACGACGCGCCATCTCGTTCTCAGTCTCCCTCGATGTCTCTTTCCCAGCTTCAAATTTATAAACTAAGTACGTTGGTTAAGAAGACCTATCATCAGGATATTGACTAACTCAAATCCCGTCTTATCGCAGGCAAGTGGAGCGTGGTCAAACGAGTCACATTGCGCCGCTCGCGCAGAGCCTCATCGGCAACATCGTGGAGTTCCTCTACGACTTTGGCAACAAACAGAAGACGTCAGAGAACAGCGAGTTGTTGCAAGCGTGCAACCGACTCCGCTGCTCCGCCACCAAGTCCGACATCGACCAGGCTGAGATCAGCAGCGACGTTGCTGCACTCGGACAAACATTTACTTGCGTCGTCGATACGGTGCTCACGCGACAGATCCAGGTAACTTTCAACATCGAGTGTGGAGGATATTATTTACATTAAATTTCAGTTTGAATGAAATTGAAATTAATATTTTATTTATTAATTTTTGTATTATTTAGAGACATTTGCAGAGAGATGACAAAAATAAATTGAAAATATATTTTTGGAAGTTTCTGTACAGAGTTGTTTCACATGAAATGATTTGATTTATTTCCGTTTTTCAAAATGATACAGAGAATAGTTTAATATAGGTATACCCTTTTAGACTTTATTTATGTCTAGTGTTGGGGCATAAGTAGAACGTATTTTACATACTAGAATGTGGCGACTATTATTTTGAAACTCTCATGGCATTTGCAATCTATTTGGTTTGAAATGTTGATTTTTGTGATTTGCAACTCAGTAATCCATGGATACAGACAAAACGCGCAATAGACCAAGGTCAACTATTGTGCGACGATGACTGAGATTGTCTTACTGTTACATTATACCAAATTGCAGGAAAACCTCCTGACACATTACAACAATATGTTCTAATTTTGTTGTATTTTAAATTATGAAGACACAACATGATCGTAAACAGAATTCATAGTATGTCTTAATAAGCCAGAATCTGACGAATTCCGTGCTGCCTTTATAGCCGTGATGAATCCCGACATAGAGCAGATGTCACCGATTAAAAATATTACTTTGGTTGCTGCTGAATCACTTTTTTTGTTAACACTCACAAGTTCACAAGAGACAAAAATGGGAAAGAAATGTTATCATTCTGTCTGTTTCAGGCTTTGGTAAGCGTTCTGGAAGCACCGTCTACAGAGCTGGCGCTACGGTCAGCGCTCACAAGTCTCACGACATTAGGACTCGATGGCACGCACTTGAGCGGGCTGGTAACGAATTGCGGTGGAGTCCGAGCACTACTGGCTGTTTGTCTTGAATCTACCGCAAGCTCGGTTAGAGCAGCAGCGCTACGCACATTGGCCACTGTTTGTTGTGTGGCAGACACAATCAGGCAGTTAGAGAAGGTAATATATATGTTATTGACAGTGAAATAAAATTATGTTGATCCATTGTGATTATGTTGTATTAAACAAGGATTGAAAATCGCATTATTCAATAGTATTTGCTCTATGCCTCTATGATCATTGGGAATATGAGTGAGAAGATTTGTAAAAGAAAGAGTTAAGGGTGTAATAAAATACATACTAGGAAAACGCTCAGTGTAACGCGTTGGTGAGCGAGCACGGGGACGTGCAAATTCTCGAACAGGAAATGCGTACACAATCACAGAAAACATATACATCCATATTGAATAGACCACATTTTAAATTATCTAGTTAGCTCTGCTTTTCAAAAAATTTCATATGCAGTACCGTGATCCTCATATCTATTCATGTTATTATCCATTGTTGAAAAACACTAATAGATATTAGGATCACGGTACTGCATATGAAATTTTTTGAAAAGCAGAGCTATCTAGATAATTTAAAATGTGGTCTATTGAAATATGATCACACAATAGGGCACTAGCCAAACTTTTTCCCGCTATTGTGCTGCAGCGCTGCCATCGGGAGTGAGTAAGAAGTGTGAAGTAAGCTTTGAAGTAAGCTGTTCGTGCCACTCAAAATTAAAACTCGCGAAACTTTATTTTGACAGGCGTAAGAAGATGTACTTACTGTTTAGATACATATATTTTTTACTCTAGTATAATAAAACGTGTAAAAATAAGAAGATAGTGCAATATCTTAAGCAAATTCGATTTCAATCTGAAGCGACACCCTCTCAATTGTTTTAATAGAAAGTTACAAAATTCCATTGTGCCGTGAGTCAGTTCAAGAAAGCACTGGAAACAAAAATATTTCTGTGAGCTGTCATTATATGATCAAAATATTGTTATTACACTATCATTTCTAATAATTATCCACTCTTTCGGTAAATAACCAAATATCAACATTAATTCTTATAATATAACATGAAAATACGGAGTGTGGGGTAAGAAATACGTTGATTTGAAAAGCACAGCCTCGACGCTAGCGCCAAAGTGGCCGATCCTGTCGTCCTAGCTTGGCATCGCCCCATCAACACAACATATTATGCTTTTCATTGAAACTTGAAAATAACATCTAAGCATCCTGGTAAATATAGCAAATCAGATGCAATTCAACTGGCACTGGAAAACATTCATTTTGATACTTCATTACTGACAGATATGAAAAATGTTAATAAGTTCATACGTTCTTAACTGATTGGGATGAAATTTTGTAAAATAAGAGACAATGTTGGTCTTAATAATCATGCAAAATATGAGTTTGATCTGAATTATCGAAGACCGTTTTCATTTTTTCAGCCTATCAGGAGATATTTATTTAAATTTTAACCAATGAATGGATTTCAAAAAAATTATGGTCTTCAAACAGAGAAGGTTGTCTCTACATGTGTGCAAAATTTCAGCTCGATCAAAGAAAAACTCTGACCTGTATAGCCAAAATATGAGTTTGATCAGAATTATCGAAGACCGTTTTCATTTTTCAGCCTATCGGGAGATATTTATTTAAATTTTAACCAATGAATGGATTTAAAAAAAATTTGGGGCCTGCAAACAGAGAAGGTTGGTTTTACATGTGTGCAAAATTTCAGATCGATAGGTGAAACGGTGCGACCTGTGTATCGTCTATTAACAGACAAAAACAAAAACAAAAAAAACAAAAAAAAACAAAAAAAACAAAAAAACAGAGGTCCGTGGCAAAAGAGCCAAAAGGAGACGCTCGCTTCGCTCGCTCAATAAGTATTCAAACATCTGCAATTTTCTCCCCTATTTTAATTTAAGAAATTCGGGTGCTAAAATTAATACCTACAAAGAAATAATATCCTAATGCAAATAAAATTCCACTACGAGCAGGAGTGAAATACAATGAGAAATAATCTTTTGATCCAGGCTGGAGGGATTGAAATACTGTCAGAGATTCTGTCGGAAGAGAGCCGGCCCGAGCCTGAGATGTCAGAGGCGGCGGCAGTGTTGGCGCAAATCACTGCTCCGTGGGTAGAAGACAATCACAGCATCGCAGGGCTGGCAGCGCACTTGCCTTCACTCGTCAAATCACTCACACGTATGTTACTCATTGGATTCATTGCCGATTAATCAAAATACATACCACACGTAACACCAGTCTTTAAAAATTGTGTCAAGAAAAAACACAACTTTTATTTTAAGCAACCAGAATTGAAAAGAAATGGCTCTAGCTACCTAATCATGTATTTCCACATAAAATAATTCATCTTAAATATAACAGTGTGCAGACTTTAAATCTGTATTTTAAAGGTTTAAATACATACACAGTTATTCATCATAACACTAATTCAAACTTGTGTGGAAGACGACTGATTTGTAATAACACACTCACCGCTTGTAGGTATCGTCGGCAGCACGAGATCGAAGGAGACTCTGCTTCTCACCGCCGCTGCACTCGCGAACATGACTTTCATGGAGCCGCGTTCAGTGTGGCCGCTTCTAGAGCATGGTTCTGTTGGATGTCTGCTTCTTGCCATGCGAAAGCAAGGTCACGACTCCTCCGTCTTCCTCCAAGAGCAAGCGGCCACGCTGCTTGCCAACATGGCCGCCGTGCCAGAGAGCAGGGCACATCTAGCAGAACAGAGCGCGGTGGTGGCGCTGCTTTGCTTCCTACAGATCCGACACTCTCCCCTGCAGAGGGCGCCGGAGATAGCTGCGGCCGAGAGGGTGCAACAAAAGTCTGCCATAGCACTCTCAAGGTAAGTCATATTCTCATAATTTTACAAAGAGTTTGTCCATTGCACATTTGATTTGATAACGTTTACTAATTTTCAGAGATTTTCATAGACATACATGAACTGGATAAATGTAGTTTCATTCATCCTGTGCCAACAAAAGAGCTTAATAAATTCCAAAGAAAACCAAAGAAAAAGACTTTTCTCTTCCAAAGAAAGAAAGAGGTTAATAAATTAAAAAAAAAAAAAAAAAAAAAAAAAATTAAGCTTCTTACCAACCACTTAGCTAATTTGCTTCATTCGATGAACTAGTTGAACAGGACATCTGTCATTGTCAACAAACATCTATTCTTCACTTTCAATTAAAATACTCTCAGCAGTTTAAGGGCAGAAGGGAATAAAAGAGAAAACCTGTGGAATGGAAAGTAACGAAGTGATTTGAATGTTGCAGACTCTGCAGTGACCCGGTGGTCGCGATGCAAGTAGTCGAGCTGCAAGGAGTCTCGAGACTCGTGCGTCTGTGCAAAGAGGAACGAGAACGTAACCACAGCGACGGTGTGCTCGTCGCTTGTCTGGTGAGTTAACATTGACAGTGATTCGAGTGACATAAATATCGAGCCGGTCTGGATCAATTGTTCTTTGTCACAGGCGGCTCTGAGGAAGATCGCGGCTAACTGCGGCACCAAAGTGATGGATGATTCGGATGCAATGGAGTTGGTGGAGCCAAGACTTCTAGACTCGTTCCTCATCTACTCGTCACGGCAGGAGAGCTATGTTTGAACATATTGTTTTTGTGTCATGCCATTTATTGTGAAAACATAAAGAGGATACAAATTAATCAAACATTTTTAAAATGTTCACAGCCGTCAGTTACTTTTTATCAAGTCACATGAGAGATATACTGTGTAAAATCTGTGAATTCTTTACAATCTCTTTACATCTTTTGTACAAATAAACTATATATTATTAATAAAAAATCTATATAAACAAACTATTGTCATAAAAATATGTTAATGTTAGGTGACCTACCAATGTTCCTACTCCCTCTATTAAATTCAATTTACAATTAGTACCTAGGTAATAATAACAACTGAAAATAAAATAGAAAAAGTGTTTCTCCTATCAAAGTAATGGAAGCAGGAAGAGTTATTATAAATTTTAATTAAGTTATTGTAGGTTTACAATTTAGCATGTGTCATTTGTCAATGCAGTCACATTAAGTGGAACATTTACCATTATGAAATAAATTGGTAACCACAAATGTTTGTTATCGATTCACGATTGTAAGTGTGCAGGGTGGTTATTCTAAATTTCCTCGTCATCTTGTATCAATTGATATGGCGTCACTACCATGTTAAATAGATAGCACGCCAGTATCAAGTAAAAACGAAATGACAAGAAAATTTCGAAGAACCCTCCAGAAGCCAAAATTTAGAATTTGCAGCTCAAGCGATGATCAAATGACATTTGATTTGACTCGGTTGTAAGTTTGACCAACTGCTATACAATAATTATTACCTAACTCATAATTATTGCTACTTTGTTATTGATAAAACAGTATCAACTGAAATAATGAATACCATCGAATGAAGTCCATACAACTCCATAAAAATGTGGGTATCATTTGTAGTTTAGTTACCTAGTTTCCATGACCTGCTGCAGTTTCAAAAACAAATTCAACTCGACAAATAAATCAATAAAACAGTAAAATCTTAATTAGTAGATAGGTACTAAAATCCCACAAATTTGACAAATATTGATTCAGAAAGCAGTTGAGTGAACAGTAAAACTAAAATTACAGATTGTAGAAGGGAAATTTTAAGTTAAAGAATGAACAGTAGAAAGGGGTGTAGGCTTCGAGTTTCACTGCTCTGTTTCAGTTTCACAAAGATCGTTTAAATTTAATAAATTAGACACTGAACTCGAGTGGATGTTTTCTTCAGTATCTTTCTCAGGCAAATGAAACTTCAATGTGCGATATTGCTCAGTTCACGAGCCACACGGGTTACACAGTACAGCGTATAAAAGTGTGTGTATAAATAATATAAAAATATCACTCTACCAGCTAGCCATAGGTCTGGCGAACGTCTTTGGTGCGGAAAGCGTCGATGGCCGTCTGGTGACATTTGCGCAAATCACAATCAAACACACCCAGCGAAAACTTCCCATCTGTCTTCTTGAAATAATCCAAACCACGACCTAGTTTTATGGTCCAGTCATTGCTTAGTCTGAAATGAGAAGATTTCATAAAATGAAAATATAATCTAAATTGGTGGATCTCTAGATTCCATAAATTAGGAATTCTTTAAATGTACTTGTACCTACGTAGTATTATGTAGGTACCCTATTTTTTGTTTTAAATTATAAATTTAGGTAAGTATAATATATAGTACCTAGTAGGTAAATACAATTCAATGTTAAATGATCTATAAGTAGCTGGAAATAAAACTGAACTGAAACATTGATCATATAACTAAGTAACATTCTCCTGAAGGACAATATGTAAATTTCAGAAAAAATGTTAATGATATTGAAATGAACATAAAAATGTTAGAGCTCACTTGATTTGGCGATCATGTAAAGTAGGCGAGAAGTTTAACTTGAGCTCAACTTTGTACTTTTGAAGATCAGTTTGAATACTCTGAAGCCATTCGGCTTGATTCCCAGAATCTGTCCCAGTCGATGTTACAAGTGTGATTGTCTTGAGATCGCTGCACGTCTTCACAAGTAGTTCACAGAAGCGAAGAAAATTCTGGCACTGAAAACAAAGTATAGGTAGTAGGTGTTATTAATATTCATCAACCATATTCAACCATAGAGATACATTACACTTTGTATGATTCAACATTCCATTTGACAAGCAAACCACTAATATTATACATTACTAACTAATGGAAAATAAATTGGAGAGGCAGAACTCAACTATGTACACTAGACCAGCGGTCGCCAACCTTTTGGACCTCGCGGACCACTTATATGACAATTTTATATCTCGGGGACCACTCAGGCGCGTAAAATACGTATGACGGGAAATACGATTGGTGAGGGAGACAATGGGGGCCTGGGGGGAGGGCCCCCCAGCACCAAGCGGGTCCGGGGCGCTTAGCCCCGGAAATTTTTGGTTTTCAGGAAGTCATTTGGCGCGTTTCTACGCTATTTCAGCCAACTTTTTTTCCAGAAAAAGCGTTTAAAATAACTCTTATAGGTATTGGAAAAATACTCGGAAACTGATATTATTTTCATTATAGAGCTAGTGAATACGTATAGTTGGTAGGTAGATACTTTGTAAAGGCATTATTACGTATTGAAACATGTCCGAATTCAATACATTTGTGTTGTGCCATTTTTCTAAATTAAATAAATTGCATGGAAACTTAAAAGTAAACTTCCAATTTTCTCTGCGGACCACCAAAATTTTCTCGCGGACCACCAGTGGTCCGCGGACCACCGGTTGGCGACCGCTGCACTAGACAAAAGATAAAATGATGGCGTAAATTTGAATGACCTTCTGTCTGGTTCCGTAACAATCAATGATTATTATCAGTGGCGGAATAGCAAGGGATGCTGAGCCCATTCACTTCTTTATCTGGGCCCATACCTACCTAGTAGGAATTCATCAGTTACCTACTCCAACATACGTACCAACATATACATGTCCATAACACTGACATAATATAAGGTACATAGTAGGTATACCAATTAGTTTTAGTAGTATGTACCTGATGGTGGCTTCTGATGTAGGGATCTTCAATTTGAACCCAAGTAACGTTATTATCAAGAAATCGGCCAAATACACTTTGGTAGCTGTGACCCGATGATCCCTCTTCAATCAATATCTGCTCATGTTTGGGTTCTTCTTTCTTTTCTTTTACAGTTTTCTTCAGTTCTTCAGCTCGTGCCATGTAGTTGTGTGCTTTTGAAGTTAAATAACTTCTAGTTTCAGCATTAGTCTCATCTTGAACAAATAAAAACGACCAATAATATGAACTCTGTGTAGGAGGGAAATTTTAACAATTAGTCCAATGTTTCTTTAAAAGCTTGAATCCACAGTTTGAATCTACTTCCAAACAAGATGTTTGAAATTAATTTAATAGTGGAGTCACAAGAATGTACAAGGTTCGAAGTAAGAAGTGAGCTGGGGGAGAGAGATTGGGGTTTAAACTGGGCAGAGAGAGGCGTCGGTGGTTTAGCCACATGAAGAGGTTGGAAACAGGCGAGTGCCACGGCGGGCGGGTGTTTGAGTTGGCTACTTCGGGACCACGTAGAGTTGGACGACCAAGAGAGAGGTGGATTGGAGTTATTAAGGAGGATATGATGGAGAGAGGAGGAAGTTGGAGTGAGTTGGAGGCTGAGAGACGGATGACAGAGCTCCAGGCATCGCCAGCCGGTTCCCAAGAAACCTGTGGCCCTAGTGTTGGTGGGAACACCCACCCCCTGACCCATTGTGTTGGAACCAGGGATAGATTAAGGTGGAAGGAAAGAAAATTCTATCTAAAGAAACTAAACAAAACCACATTATTTGTGTAGTTAAATATGATAACGCAGTACCTACTAACCCTTGATATTGTTTATTAGAAGTTGAATTCCTTCTTGATAGCAAATCAAAGCTTCACCAAATTGTCTCCTCTCATCCAACTCCACTGCCCGTTGCAGAATTACAGCAGCCGCAGAAGAACTCGCCGACATAATGCATGTGACAAACGTTTAGCAAACTTTCAGCTGAAAGAAAGCATATATTTAGCTGTGAAAAATAACTCTTTTTCTCAGCTATGACTGGTTGTGGCCGCTATCTATTCTAGCCGTGACCTATTGTGGCCGCCGGGAGTAAAATCTCACAATATAATGAACCAGTTATTCCGGTCGTTAGTCGACTGGTCATCTAACCCCGCCGCGACTGGTTAAGACCGAGAAAAATGGTCGGTCGGCTAGGGCTTAACTGGTAGGCATCTGATTGCTGCGAACGGATTAATGGAAAGCTGGGCTCAGTAGACCGGAGCCAATACCGACCTGCTTGGTTGCGACCGGCCGAGACCGTGATCAAAACGGATAGCACACTAGGTTTGGTACAACTAATAATTTCATTATCCACATAGGACTAGAGAATAGGCACCTAGTACCTACCTCTTTGGATAAATTCACTTAGGTAGGTATAAATAATCATCAATTTTTTTCTTCAGTCTAGTTCCAAGTAGAAAGCAAATTGTGTAAAAATGTACAGTAACGTATATTTAAACGATTACTTTAAGTGCTTTTCAATCGTCAAATAATAAAATATTAATAAATACTTACCTGCGATACTTCCTAGTCCTACCTACCTACTAGGAACGATTAACGAATGTTGACATATTATAAAGTGTGGTTATGTTATGCAACAGGTAGGTTATCTTGTTGAGAGGGACGGGCAAACTGTCAAAAGTCTACTTCGAATCGGTACTGAATTACACGGGCGCAACAAATTTAAAATTAAATGACACATCCCGACATTAATAAAATGAAAAGCGAACTTATTCATTCTCAATAACTTACTTATTTTCATGAATGAAAAGAAAACACTTTCAAATTTAGTGCCACAACAAGTTGTATGTGCTGCGCCCTATCGATGGCCAAACGTTTCAATTATTTCCGGTTTCCGGTAGGCACTGTTGTCATATTTTGGTGAGGCTCTCATTGCACTTTATTATTTGGTGTTTTTCCCAGTGTTTATGTGTTAAAATGATAAACATAGTATAAAAACAATATAATACCTATTTGTTAAGCCGTAAGTTTTCATCGTTCTCCTATTATTTTATGTGTAATTCATCAATGTTTTGATGGTGCACAAGCCACACAAAGGGTGACCTTGCAACTTCGTCTGGCACTTGAATGGAGTTGAAAGTTTGTAGCGCGGGATCATAGAGAAATTTAACTTCGCGGCGAGGTTTTTCCATAAAATTGTTCATTCCCCATTATAAGTAATACATAAATCATCATTTACCCTCAATTTCGCATTGAATATTATGTGTACGTATAATATTAGGTGCATTGCCTAACACCTCTATATGAAAGATTTTCTTATTTTCAGGGATCCAGAATGAAAAGGCATCTCTCAGCTGTAAATAATTAATGCCGTTTATTTGAGAAGAATAGTGCTACTTATATGATAATGGATGAATCTAGCAATAGCTCACATCAAGAACTGTCACACTTTCGCTCAGATATTGTAAAGTTGAATAATGGCAATGATTCCATGAAGAGTAACGAAGAGGAAGCACCGACTGCGGAGCTAATCCCAACTCAGTACATCAACATACACCGTGTATCTGATCCGATGACGAAGGAATATATTGATTGCGAGGCTCCGGTGGCTTCCGCACTGATGAATAATGAGTTGATGCAACATCACGTCATTCACGGCGGTATGGTAGACATAATCCAGACTCCGATGCCCACCGACTACTCTCAACATCATCTCGAACGCACTTCATTACCTCAGTATATGCCAGAGCAGTATGACACCACAGAAGATCTCCTGCCCAGTGACTTGACTGAAGAAGATCGCCGACTAGCAGCTGCACTAGTCGCAGTTCAGCTATCACAACAGCAGAAACATCAGCTCAATCATCATAACATCATCACCTCCGAGTCCAACGTTATCGTCAGTCCAGGCGGCACTCCAAGACTTCTTGGAACGACAGCGCACAAAGCTTCTGATCAACTCCCTTCGCTTCCTTCACTCTCTCCACATCCAGAAGACAACTACATCCAGACTGTCACTCTGGAAGAGGAAGAATCTCATCCAGGGAATAATGTTCATCACCATCAAGGAGACCGGATCATGAAAATGTACCAACCCCAACCTCACCATCAAGATCTGAGGCTGCCGCCGCTTCCTCCTCTGAAGAAAGTTCTCTCTAATCATTCGATGGGTGTGAGGAACCAGTACTTGCGTCCGCACACGCAGGAAGTGTCTCGGCAAGGTGAGACGCTGATCGAGATCGACGGCAGATTGCATCAGTTAGTGGCCGAGGAGGAGATCCAGCATCAGGAGAGTCTGATCAAGGAAGAAGTTCAGTACGTAGTGAAGAACGAGGGCTTGGGTCTCTACTACGAGGAGAGCAATGACACACCTCTCAACAAGAATGACTCTGACTATGATGTTGAGAATGACATGAGGTCTTCTAGAAGAAGTCTTCCGCACAAGAAGAGAATACCGCGAAAGCTGAAGAACATCAAGAGCTCTCCCCTGCCAACGAGAAGTGTAGCTGTGAAAATCTTCAAGTGTAACAAGTGCGCTGAACAGTTTGACAGCCAAGCGTCTTTGACAGCTCATCGATTGACTCACAACATCGTGAAAAAACCATTTAGTTGTGAAATTTGCAGCAAAGGGTTTGCTAATCAGTTAAAGTTTTTTGAACACTTAAAATCCCACTATGAACCTCTCAAAGGCCTTAATTTTGGTTCTGAAATTAGTGTCACTAAGCACAAAGATAACAATGTCGCCAAGGAAATGTTGCCTGCTGTAATCAAGAACGACGTATCTGATGTGAAGACAGTTAATCTTACAACTCACAGTTGTCTTCTGTGTAATAAGAACTTCCGCCGCCAGAAGGCTTACGAGACCCACATGAACCTGTTTCATCCGAAGCACGACGAGATGGAGGAGTTCAGTGAGCCGGAGGATCTGATGGCCGGCATCAGGGAGGTGGTCGGAGGCGTAGACACGGGGGATGAAGCGGACTTGGACGCTCTGCCCTCGCCCAAGAGCAGCACCGACAAAGACTGGTATCCCGACGAAGAACTCCACGCCACGGAAGTCGACATCCAAGAGCTGGAACAAGAACACCAGAACATGTGTGACTTCTGCGGTGAACAGTTCGAGGACAAACACCAACTGGAGCTTCATGTCACGGAGTCACATTACGAGTTGAAAGAGGAGATGATCAAGACGGAGGATCTGCCGCTGCTGCCACGGTTTCGAGGTCGTGGAGCCCCGGTCAAGAGAGTGCGGAAGGGAGGGGCGCAGATGTCGTGTCCACAGTGTGGACGACTCTTCAATCATCGAAACTCTCTCGTATATCATCTGAGAAGTCACTCGGGAGAACGTCCGCATCAGTGTGAAGTGTGCGGAAAGAGTTTCTTTGCCGCAAGTGCTCTCAAGGTTTGTCACAGTTATTTAAAATGGGATTCTAAACATTCTTTCTTTTATAAGTAGGTATGTAGTATGTACCTACTGCCTCTATTTTGCCTTGAATTTGAAACGGAAAGTAAACCTTTAAATAAATAATAGGTAGGTGGTTACTGTCTCTCTAGGCGTAATTATCTAATGATAAATCTTAAAAGGATTGATCTAGGTAGAGTTTAAGGAAGGCGTTCTACCTAGCCAACGGCATTAGTTAGGTACACTCTATGAGATAATGAGGTTCAACCAACAATTGAATAGCTAATATTTTGTACTGTGGCCTATTGATTGGGTAGAAAGAAACGTTCGAGAGATATAAAATACCTAATAAAAGAGTGGAATAAGTGAAGGCATGTTTCAATTATTGAACTCAGGTGTTATTAATTCATGTGTAATTAATAGTTGTTTTACGTTTTAGGTGCACATGCGACTGCACTCTGGTGACAAACCATACAAGTGTGAATACTGCGGCCGTCACTTCCGCCAGTGGGGCGACCTCAAGTACCACTGCATCTCCATCCATTCCGAGGAGAAGAACTACCAGTGCGAGTACTGCGGAAAAGACTTCGCGCGGAAGTACTCGCTGATTGTTCATCGGCGTATCCACACGGGGGAAAAGAACTACAAGTGTGAATTCTGTGAAAAGAGCTTCAGGGCCTCGTCGTATCTCCAGAACCACCGCAGGATACACACAGGTCAGTCAGCTGAGTTTTAACACTCCTATTTGTACTGTTCTGCAGTCTGCACTTTCATAGTACACAGTTCCATGGTGCATGACTTGAAAAGTTTTGGGATTTTCGTCATATTCCTCCTCTTCCACAATTCCTCCCACTCTCTCTCAGCCTCCAACCATCTCTTGTCTCTCTTGCTCAGTCGGCGGTCACACCACTCTCCTTGCAGTTGCCTCAAATCGCCTGTAAAACGATTTCAAATTTAATAATTATGCAAAATTATACAACCTTACACACATGTTGCAATGTAACTCCTGATGCCAAAAATATTACATAAGTTCAGCAAAACAATTTGCAATTATACAGTTAGCCCCTTGTTTTGATAATAACTTGCTTTTTAAAGGGAATGTAGTACTTGAAGTTGAAGCATTAGCAAATCATGTTAGTTTTATCCACTCATGAATCCTTGCATTTGTTTGTTGCCAGGTGAGAAACCATATCCATGTGAGGTGTGCGGAAAGCCGTTCCGCGTTCGCTCCGACATGAAGCGGCATCTGAACACACACAATCGCGACCGAGTCCGCGCGACGGGACACCATGAGGCCACTGAGCCCAAGATCGAGCACGAGCAGGACTCGGAACAGCTGATGCTGGAGCAGCAAGCGCTGGCCGTGGAGCAGATTGCGAGGCAGAGCGACGACAGTATTCTGCCGGACGAGGAGACCAGCGGAGACCGAGCTGGCCCTTCGCTCGAGGTGAGATCTCATGCTCAAATTACTTCTGACATTTCAATATAGATTCCTTGGTAAAAACTACATAAATTGGAATTGTACCTATTCATAGAATTCTTGAGCTCTGTTACAAGTCTCTTACTTTTTAAATGCTGTGAAAATCACAAATAATTCTTTAGGCTATATACTAGATTACCTATCCAATTTTCTGTACTGTAAAGGGCTAAAATTCTGAACGTAGAGTATAAAGACACCAAGCTTCGATATCATCTATAAAAATTGAAGACTTAAACTGGTACTAATTATAAATAAATATCGCGACCCTGCTTCCAACTATTGTCGGGTCAGGGGGTGGGATGATCCCACCAATGTTCTAGGGCACTTGTGATCTTAGAGCCGACTTGCCAAGTCCGACACTCCCCACTTCTTCACTCTCTTCTTCCACTTCTTCAGGCTCCTCTCTTTCCACCAGTTCCCTCCATATCTCTCTGTCTTCCCACCACTTCTCTGTTGTAATTACTCCCCAACACTCTCCTCTTACTTCTGCGGCTGCCTCTATTCCGTTCATCCATTTAGTTCTAGGTCTTCCTGCCTTTCTTCTGCCACCCATGGCTGCACGCTCTGCCTCTCTATATGGTATCCTCTCTTCTCCCATCCTCTTCATATGTCCGTACCATCTTAGCCTCTCTTTTCCAAGTTTAAATCTAAGAGACTCCACTTCTAGGTCCTTTCTAATCTTTGCACTCCTCACCTTGTCCATCTTCGTCACTCCTGCCACACTTCTCAGGAACTTCATTGCCGCAGCCTAATTATATATTTAATGTAATTATATTATATATGTAATTATATTTTTAAAAATTAATGGGTGCAAAAAATACTTCTGGAGCTTCATCTTGATCATCCTTTGTAGTCCAGTCAAATCAGGCTTAAAAATGTCCAAACCCAAAACTAATTGTAACATTTCGTTTTTTGGTGTTATTCTCTTCAGAAAAATGTCCTCTACAACATATCCAAAATCCGCCAAAATCCGCGCACCGGAAGTACTTTTTAATCACTTTTTAAGTGCATTTCCCATGCTAATTCCATCTTCCAAAAAAAAAAAAAAATCATGTAACTCCGATTTTGACGAAACTTGGCAGAATTGTTCACCATCCTAAATGAACAAAAAAAGCTTTCTTAGCGTTTTTCTCTAAATCTTATCGTTTGGGAAATATGGACTTTGCAAATCGTCAAATTACACTCGAAAAGTCGAAAACTGACTAAAATATGACTTTTTGATGGGCCATATTTCTCAAACGATAAGATTTAGAGAAAAGCGCTAAGAGAGCTTTTTTCGTTCATTTAGGATGGTGAACAATTCTGCCAAGTTTCATCAAAATCGGAGTTACATGAAAAAAGTTTTTTTTTGCAAGATGGAATTAACATCGTAAATTAACTTAAAAGGTGATTAAAAAGTACTTCCGGTGCGCGGATTTTGGATATGTTGTAGAGGGCATTTTTCTGAAGAGAATGACACCAAAAAACCAAATGTTACAATTAGTTTTGGGTAAATCTCTCATTTGACGGACTATTGGTCTAGTGTCAGTGTCATGTACCCATGCAAATGCCATAGGATTATTAAAATAAAATAATCACAGTAGGTACCTACCTAGACAGTTCATTTATGCAAAAATAATAAAAGAGTGTAACTTAACCCCAAAAATACCATAAGACGGCGGGAGGGGGACGAAAGAAGTTGTTTCTGCTGAATACACCTTAGTGTTTTTCTTTATTCAAGAGTCTTTTTTAAAGATGTCAATAAAATAATTATTCAACAGGCCTAGGGCTCCCATAATCTAAATGTGAAAAAGCGGGACAAAAAAATTCCAGATATAAAATCCCGTGCGACAACAATGGGGGGTCTGGGGGTTGGCGCCCCAGCAAAATGCGGGTCCGGGGCGCATAGCCCCGGGAAAAATTTGAAGTTCATAACATGATTTAGAGCAATTCTATGCACTTTTGACAGGAAATAAATTGTGTTTATTTTTATTGAACGTGCGTAGTTTTGTTTCCTTGAATAGGTACCTACTAATTATATTATCATGTACTTATTACCTACCTATTTTAAATGTCTCCAAAGAGGTTACGTTTGTTTTGTATAAAAGATGAGGGATGAACCGAAGGAAGTCAATGACAATCATGATTTAGATAATATTTATAATATAATTTTTATACATAATAGTTATTATGAATGTGTTAAATTATTGAATAATCTTGATAATCTCAAGGATTGATGTACGTCTCTGACTTGTTAATAATGCAGAGTGCATTTGAATGAAAATGAGCGGGATTTTTGACTTGTTAGAAAAGCGGGACAAATACAGGTTTATTTAAATGTTGTGGGGACAACGGGACACTACCTCAAAAGAAGGGACTGTCCCGTCAAAAACGGTACGGATGGGAGCCCTAAACAGGCCCATGTGTGTCTGTATGTATTCGAGAGTGACCCCAAAGTGTGCCAGCAGGTGCGCCAACTGCACCAGCAACTGACGGGCGGCTCGCAGGTCTCGGAGGAGGTGATGCACTACTCGCGCGATCAGCTCGAGGTTGTGCGCGAGGGAGGGAACACTCTCTACGTGTGGCCGGTGTTCATGTCCTAGCCGAGCGGCAGGCTCAACGTCGCTCTACTACGGAAGCATGCTAGATAATGCATCCACGAGGTTGGCAGCCAGGGAATTTATTTATAATAAACAGATTATATTTTAAGTGAATCTCAATATTATATAAGTGCGAGTACAGCAGGGAGAGGCACAAAATGTAAACTTAGGTATTGGCAGCATAAGGTTTATAATATAGAACAGTTATATAAATATTTTTTTTGTTTTTTTATTGATAAAAATTATAATTTGCGTACCTAGGTGCCTACTCTCTACTTTGATGTTTCTGGCTTATCATTTTGTTTCTGAATAGGTACCAGATAAACATAAATAGCAATACATATAAATTTTGGGCTTTGAAAGGTTGTCCCAGTGTTAGTGAGTACTTTAATACATACTTTTAAATGTATGGATGGCTTGGGTTTAACTGGCCTCACTGTTTGCCTATTACGGTAAAGTAGGTGCATAAATATATGATATTGATTTTACTACACTAGGTAATTGTTGCCTTTGAGACTGAAATATTTTATATATAGAAGTAGAAATTACTTCTGCCGAGCATGTACGAATGAATACCTACCTTTCCTTGGTAAAGCCTGTACAATAATCTTTTAAGGTTTATTAATTGTAGATACAAGATATCCTGCAATAATGTAGAATAGGTAGATAGAATGATTTATACATTGTTAATACCTATATCATCAATCAGAGCAAGTAGGTAGTATCAACTTTATTCTAAAATGAGAGATTAGTTCTTTAATGATATACTTACTTTCTATTTTAATATTTTTGCATTATGTAGACACATTGGTTTGATTATTAGCCTGATCCAATTCATTACATTTTGTGTTACGCTGTGCCATAAGTGGACCAATTCTACCACTGCACGGAGGTACAACTCATAGCACATAACTTACAACTGATTTGCAGCAAAGATTCTCTTCCGAGAAATCGAGTCCAAAATAGTTAAATAAAAATAATCTGTGATTCTTCCATACAATTCACTATGAACTATGTATGTCCACTTAATACCATGCTATAGGTACTATTTATATTGCACTAAAATTATGCTGTAATCAACATCACAATTGAATAATGAATATTGATCAGCCAATGCATTTTTTGTAAGATTAAATATTTACATAAATATTTCCTTATATGAAACCAGACAATCAATGCTTTTACTGGCCTGTTGAAACCCTGCTGTCCCAATATCCAATATATATATATATATATAGGTACTATTATCAAAGTGGTATGATTCCGCTGGTATACAGCCTCATGCTCAAAAGAATTTATTTATTTATCGACGCAAGTGCTCAGAGTCCCCTGGATTCCAACCAAAAAATTATTAGCACACGGTCTCGTGGTGTTGAGGACTGACATCCGCAAATATCTACTTGCGGACGCAACTTCTTTAGAGCATGAGGATGATAGGCATTTAGTTTACTTGAAATGCATTATCTGTTCTAATCAACTGAATTTGATTATTCCTATTAAGCTGAACGCTACCAGTACCAAAATTTGGCTCAAGAAAAAAAAAGGTCAGCATGCTCTCCTTGTTTGTCAAATCTTTTCAACCGAGCTAAAACAACTGTTGCCCTCTTCAATAAATCATTCGTGGTTTTTTTTCCAGAGTGAAAGAAGGTGAACAGCAATATATAGTTTTCCAATTGCTTCTGATTGTTTTTAATTTTTTTATACCTAAAGGGGTTTGTCAAGTGTCAATAAATAATATGAGTACATAGGAACAAGAGTTATATTGAGACTAGTACATTATATCACACACTATTGCTATTAGGCAAGTAGAAAGTATCACAGAAAGTAATGGACGGTGCATTATACCAACTCGAAATAAGTTGTCGAGTTGTTTGTGAACACAATGAGCAATGACAAAACCCAAACAGATGCCTAACACTAAAACATTGGAGCCTACCGTGCTTGAAATACTGAATACAATAATGGTTGCTTGAAAAAGAGTAGGTAGTTAGGTAGGTACCCAAGTCACATTGGCACTCTTCACTTGTAGGTTGCTTGGAACTTTTCCTATTGTTGCACTTTTCTGTATAACATCTCTGTATGCACAAATTATCAGTGTAAAGAGACAGTAGTCCAGACAAAACTAAAAGAGCAAATTGAAAGATCTGTAAATGTCAAGTCCAATATAATCGAGCATTATTAAGTGGAAGGACAAGCCTGCTTAACTGCCATGTATGGGTGTGTGACCTCATTGAAGATGGATTACTAGGGGTGTGCGAAGGTGGATTTTTGATTTCGAAGTCGAAGTCGAAGATTTGACCTCCTAAAATTCCGAAGTCGAAGTCGAAGTCGAAGATTTTGATTTCACTCAAAAAAATCGGAATTTGGAACAAAACAATAAACTTGAACTGAATTACTACCTTCCTCCACTAGTAGGCCTACTTCATCTTCGTTTTCGTCGGATAAATCCATTATATTTCTAAAATCTCCGAAAATAAACACGGCACATAACCTTTTCAAGTAAGCACAGCGTGACAGCAAGCGTCAATGTTAAAACCAAGATGGCCGACCGCAAAAACTTCTCGACTTCGGAAGTACCAACTACACGAAAATATATTTACCTCGAAAGACGCGCCAAGTTTGAAGACGCAAATCGAAGCTTCGAACATTTTCGAAGCTTCGTTTTTTGGAAAAAGGGTTTCGAAGTCGAAGTCGAAGCTTCGACTTCGACTTCGAAGCTTCGATTATTTCGAAGCTTCGCACACCCCTATGGATTACCTATATATGTTGAAGCGACAAGGAAAATTAATTGCTCTTTATTGTTGACCCCCGTTTTTAAAATTTGCATCTAAAGCCGGTTTCACATAAAGCTCGTTTCACATTTTTTTTTATTGACCAATCAAAACCACCTAAAATTTTGCCGCACGCGTTTTATTTTTAAGCCGACCCATCTCGATTGTAGGGAGGTTTTTTCAGTAACGCGCGTGGCGAAAATGACGTCACGACCTAGTAGCTAATCACGTGCGACTACTTCTATTATATAAGACTAATGTTAATAATTCCTTACCTGTGCATATTATTCCATCTAATCATATCTAATAACACTGAAATTGTTACTAACAAGAATAATACATTTATATCACCATTCTGATTTCGACGGCCTCTTCTAGGGGTTATAAAAAAAGACAAAACGCGCTTTGTGTGAAACCGGCTTTAAAGTTATCGGCAGTTTTTAAATCGTGAAATTTAATTAATTAAATTAAATACACCATTTCTAAGAGGTAACATTTTGAAAGAAATGGTTAACAAGTCAATTACAAAGTGCAATTAATTTCCTTTGACTTTCTTGCTTCATCATACCTATTATCTGTCTTTAAAGAGACGGTCCCAAATACGTATGCGATGTATTTTGGTTGTCTTTCCCTTGAAGAATTATTTCAAACGAAGGGATGAATATTTGCTGAACGTTTGCATATAAAAAGAAACCTAGAGCTAGGAAAGGAACTGAGTGCAATCGATACATATCGGGGTGCAGTGAAGTTAAGAGCGCAGACAAAATGCCACTCCTGACTGGATCCACTTGTCTCGGTCGCCACTAAACGGCACCAAGAGACTAGCGACCACTCTCTCTCGGTCGCTCGCGAAGTAGAGAGGCAGTGAGATTGATTCCTCGTCTTCTTCGGTCCCTGGAGAATTCTGCAATCAACATCGTTCACATGATCTTCGAGTCAGAACTTTATTTATCAGGCGGGAAGAACCTCAAATCAATGTCTTAATATTTATTGGTTGCTTCTAATTAGTTTAGAAGCCACAAGCCAGTAAAAATGTAAAAACAGTATAAAAAGGAAAACAATAATTAAGCTCAACTACCTATCCTACAAAAAAAAAAATTATTTAAATAAGTTTTTATACTTTTGCAGATAAAAATGTAAAGGTTGATACACATTTAATATTTACCTCGAGTTCAAAAATAATAAAACCCATACATAATATATTTATAAAACTTATATTATGTAAGTGTTGGGAGACAAACTACAGAAAAATTATATTTTGTTAGCCATGTACAACCACAAACTACATACCGCTGGGACCCAAGCGAGGGTGCAAGGGGGTGCAACGACGATGCTGGGCGAGTCTGCTTCGCTTGCCACCAGTCTCTTGCCGTCGAAGCTAGCTCCTTCCAACTGCAGTCCGGTGATCTGCACCGGCAGCTTGGAGCCTGCGACGCCTCCTCGTGTCCAGCTGGTAGCCAGCGTCAGAGCATCGGCAGGCAGCCGGTACCTGCGAGCGAGACACGTTTATTATATTATACAAACACATGTAAAAAGTTGTATGATGTGCAGGACCAGAGATGGGCACTATCAAAGATACAAGTATCTTTGATAGTATCTTTGATACTTGATACTATCAATATCTATATCTTGATACTTTTCTTGGAGTCAGTATCAAATATCAATTATCAATTAATATTCAAAATAGTATCAAGTATCTTTTTACCAAAAAGATACTTTTGATACTTTGGAATTTTGGACTAAAATGTTTCAGTTTAGAACCCCAGGCATTTTTTCCAGGAATCCCTTCTGCCCATACATACCCTTTTTTCACCTAACCTCTAAGAACACTTTTGTCAATGATCTCCCCCTCCCTCACCTTGACCAAATTCTTCCTCAGCAGAGGTATCAAAGATACTAAAGATACTATCAAAGATACTTTGATACTTTGATACTAATATCAATTGATACCCAAATTTAATAAAGTATCAAGTATCTATTTGAAAATTTTAAGAGTATCAGTATCTTGTATCTTGATACTTTTTCCAAGTATCTTTGCCCATCTCTGTGCAGGACCATAATAAATACTAAATAACCTTAAGCCGCATTCACATAAGAGAGGGAAGTGCTTTGCTTTTTTTGTATTATCCAATCACAAGTCTGCCTCAAGCGGTTTCTGGTATAGACTAGAAAAAACGCTTTATGTGAATGTAGCTTTACTAATCATGAGCGATATACATCTGCATTAAAGATATTGATCTTACTCTCGTGCCGCTTGCAGCTTGAGGGCGGCTAGGAACGTGTCGGGCCGGAACAAGTCCGACAAGTCCAGCGGTGTGGAGAGAAGAGCGGGACGAGAGAGCCACTGCTGCATGGCGAGAGAGCGGGAGAGCAAGCCGCGCAGGTAGAGCAGTGGCTCGGTGGGGCCTGACCAGTGCTGCAGCCAGCTGGCAGGGGTCTGCAACATGTCATCAGCAAGTTGTACACCAGCACTGGGATCGTACAACTTTTGTCAACAGTCGAGGGAGAATAACATTGCCACGTCATAGTCGATCGACTACAAAGTCGAGTCAATGCTAATCTCTCATAAGAGTTGTCGATCGCTTGTCGGGCAAAGTTATACGATCGCAGTGCAGAGGGGTCATCACTCTCTTGAGAGCAGAGCAACTGTTGTGGGCGTTAGCGTTAGAGTAGACAATATTTATGATAGACTGCTAACTGAAGAGACTACATAATAAAAGTTATACAGGACTATAGATGTCTGTTATCCTATAAAATTGTATTGAAACTATTAAATTGGTATTAAATTACTCATAATAAACAACAAGAGTATTGAATTAAATATAAATTTAACTGTTTCGTGATACAAAAAATAAAAATAATTGTTTTCTTAAGCCCCATTTTCACGGTGCAATTTCTTGAACAACTTCTGTGACACAGTGGTTCTGCTCGTGCGCAGTGTCACTTTTGAGATGAAAAAGTGACTCTGCACATGTGCAGAACTTTTGTGGCACAGAAGTTGTTCAAGAAATTGCACCGTGTAAATGGGGCTTTACAAATGAAGAGTGTTCTTTCCAAAAAAGTTTACAAAATCTATATAGTAAATTTTGAAAAAAGAACATGTGTAATTACATAGTATTCTGAAATGTTCATGTATCACCTGTCGATGTAGCAGTAAATGAAACATGTACACAGGTGACGCACCTGTTGAGTGATGATGTCGTCGGCGAGCTGCAGAGTGTCTCCGCTGGGCAGGTTGGTGCCGCGTATGACCTTGCTGAGTGCCGCCAGAGACTTGTGCATGCGCTGCACCAACACGACGGCGCCGCGGAACTCCTCGCTCACAAACACCGACACGGGTGACGCAGACTCTTCCGCCACCGCCGGGACCTTCATCTGGATCAGGCCGGAACCCTGGAGCAGTTCAGAACCCGGTTTACTTATCGCCACACCAATAATATGAACACAATCTTAAAACAGTTACGAGATCACTCTCAAACCTACCATTTTGAGAAATGTGTTTGTTCATTGAGGATGTTCAAAGTTGTAGAATGAATTGCTCTTTGTGTATTGGGGTGAACCACTTTGTTTAAAACTGTATCTAAAAGTTTATGAGCTGTATTCAAATTTCTGACATGAAATAGAAATTTGCTTTCGCAGCTCTGTTCACAAAATAATAATTACATAATCGTCCATTATAAGTTTATAACATTTAGAGCCGGTCTTTCAATACTCTGCCAAAGTCTTTATTAGCTGTTAACAGTTAGTTAGTACAAAACTCTGTCTTTCAATTGGTTGTTGTCATGACAATGCAGTCCAAATCAAACGTTTAAAAGTTAGCAGAGTATTGAAAGACTGGCCTTAGAAGATTAAAATTAAAAAAAATTATGCTTCACAAATAGCAATTTATTCTCGACAACTATGTCACTTTAAGAAATTGTCCTTTGTTTTTCGGCTGGTTTTTCATTGCTCTGTTTAGGAATATCATTGGTTGTTGCCATGGCAACCGAGTCCTAATCATCTGTTTAAAATTTAGCGGAGTATTGAAAAACTGGCCCTTAACAATCTCAAGAATGACAGACTTCCTCTAGTGTAGGCCTGCACCTCAAGGACCTTGTTCCTGTACCTGATTGAGCTTCTTCCAGAGATTGAGTATTGGCGAGAGCAGTGTCTGCCATTCCTCCCGATCGAACTTGCATCCGGCTTCCACCGACCTCATGAGCGCTGCAAGCAACAAGAGTCAATAAGGCGGTGAACGTATTGACGAGGTAGACTAGGTAACAAGGACTCACTTCTCAGCTTGCTGACGACCTCACGGCTGGCGATCCGCTGCCAAGAGCGACCGACGTTGGCCGGCAATCCGAAGTAGGACGGCTTGTCGGTGTCCGACAGTTGCTGGATGGCGTTGGTGTAATCCTACACACATACACCAGGTTCACTTGTTATAATTGCCAACGAAGCACGTAGATACAATTAAATTATGAAAATTACAATTACAATTAAGCTACAGTTAATAATTGTTTGATCCTTTGATCAACTTATCATCCTGTCTCCACTGGATTCCGCAAAACCGAGTTTCTCACTTACTCTGATGTCAGTCGAGGTTGGCATGAAGATGGGGCCGAGGGACTTGCGGCTGTGCGTCAACACGGCGACGTTGAAGAACTCGCGGAGATACGAAGCCAGGACCCGCAGGTCGAACTCGTTGTCGACGCGTCCGCCATAGATCGCGCTCTCGCACAGTCCGTGCACAAACTCCCAGCGGACGTTGCGCGGACCTATCACATCGAGCATGCAAGGCTGCACTTGACATAGGTGCAACAAATGATGATAATCACTTCATTTACAACTAAATGCTAATGGCCGTCGCCATTAGCCTCGCTGCAGAACAGTGCGACGTTAAGCCCCAGACACTTCATTTACAGGCCAGTAATTAAGTGAAGTCATAGACTTCAACCCCTTTCTACTATATTTAGTATTTACATAAAATTTAATATAGGTACCTAGGAATACAGCTAAATAAAATGTCATGTACTACCTACACATCAACTATTTTATCAACATGTTTACATTACAACCCTTTTAAAATTACTTTTGTGTAGAAGTTTGGGTAGGTAGTTGTCTGAATATCCACACCAAAAAAAAATAAAAAAATTGTACATGGTCCTGTAGACATTCCATAACAATTTCAATATTAACATCCGTACCATTATTCTAGTTTAAGCACCACCATGACTAATGAATATGTTTTGTTGCTCACCTCGCTGGAACATCTGTGAGATGACCTGAGACGCTGCCCTCAGGTCTGAGTCCGAGAACTCGTAGAACTTGGCCCAGCCCTGAGGGATGTACGTCCGTCTCTCCTGCACCACGGCGTGGAACCACGCCAGCGCGAACTTGGCCTGCGCGGCGAGCAGGTTCTGCTCCATGCCGGCCACGCCCCACGCCGCATACGTGCGCTGCAGGTTCTTCTTGATGCCTTGAGGAGCCTGCCAAGGTCATTCGAGAATTCAATCGCAACTCTTCCACTGGCACTTCCAAGAAGACATCGAAAGATGAATTTGAAAACATGTAACGTTTTTCTGTACCACAAGAGAATGGGAATAGATTCATAGAAAATAGCTTCTTTAAATTGTGGAAATTGTAAAGTTTAGTTTTTAAATTGTCAGACAACTTAAAGGCAACCAATCGGGCTTCACACTTCGCAGTTGTCCTGTGCAGTTTAAAAGTTGAAAGCCACATACTTATCGTCGATGATGCAACAAAACCACGTTTGTACCATTTGGACAATTGTTCAGGAGAGACGAAAATTAGATTGTGCTGATCAATGCGGAAGAACCATTGCCCTAATTTACTAGTTCAATAACAAGGACTTCCATTGGTCAAAGACTTTTTAGGATATTTTGAAAGGTGGGAACAATAGAAAGCATCCAAATGCAATTTTTGACCAAAAAGGCACTTACATAATTTTGCCTCGTCATCAACGATATACACCTCATGCAATGGAGCCTTTTGTGTGTATTGAATCCTATTCCACTGTTCTCATGGCACAGAACGGTCAGTAGAACAATATCAGCAACAGGGTCAGCCTCACCTCATAAGTGACCTTGAGACAAGACTGCGCCAGGATGGGCGAGAACCCGACGTGCGCCTCGGCCGTGAGCCACAGCCGGAAGTTCTCGTGAGGCGTCAGGGACTTGAGGCGCACTTCCAGCGCCGGCAGCCAGTGGGTCATCAGGTGCAGGTTCTTCAGGCATACCCAGTGGCCTTGAGTGGAGGCGGTGGCCAGGTGCTCCAAGGCCACCGACACCTGTCCCTGACCCATTGCAACCTGGGGAGGAAAAGAGATTGCGCTTTGATCAGTTCTGCTGACATATAAAGAGTCACAAAAATATTTAATTGAATTTTAAAAATGTACAACTACTAGGTAGTAAGTGTTAATACAATTTTTTTTTAAATTGTATAAATTATATAGTGAAACATTCAAAATCATTTTGATAATTGAGCGAGCGAAGCGAGCGTCTCCTTTTGGCTCATTTGGCACGGACCTCTGTTTTTTTTTTTTTTGTTTTTGTTTTTTTGTTTTTGTTTTTTTTCTGTTACTGACGATATACAGGTCAGAGTTTTTCTTCGATCGAGCTGAAATTTTGCACACGTGTTTGGACATTCTCTGGGCGTTGCAGACCCTAATTTTTTTGAAATCTACTGATTGGTTAAAATTTAAATAAACATCTCCTGATAGGTTGAAAAGTGAAAATGGTCTTCGACAAATCTGATCAAACTCATATTTTGGCTATATGTGTCTAGAGTTTTTCCTCGATCAAGCTGAAATTTTGCACACATGTAGAGACAAACTTTTCTGTTTGCAGACCCCAAATTTTTTGGAAATTTATTAATTGGCTAAAATTTAAATAAACATCTCCTGATGGTAGGTTGAAAAATGAAACTGGTCTTCGATAAATCTGATCAAAATCATATTTTGGCTATACAGCTCAGAGTTTTTCTTTGATCGAGCTGAAATTTTGCACACATGTAAAACCAACCTTCTCTGTTTGCACACCATAATTTTTTTTGAAATCCATTCAATTGTTAAAATTTAAATAAATATCTCCTGATAGGCTGAAAAATGAAAACGGTCTTCGATAATTCTGATCAAACTCATATTTTGCATGATCATTAAGACCAATATTGTCTCTTATTTTACAAAATTTCATCCCAATCAGTTAAGAACGTATGAACTTATTGACATTTTTAATATCTGTCAGTAATGAAGTATCGAAATGAATGTTTTCCAGTGCCAATTGAATTGATTCTGATTTGCTTTATGAACCAGGTGCTTAGATGCTATTTTAAAGTTTCGATGAAAAGCATATACTTTTAAGTTGATATCATAATCAGTGCTCGAAGTGGGCCGGTATGGGACGGTATGGTATACCGGTACTTCTTTACACATTTGATTTCATATCGTTACTTCTCAGAAAAAACGGAATGCTTAAAATCAGATATTCTTGGAAATTTACGTAATTTTAGATTCTAATTTACTCGTATTTCATCGTTATCTTTTGACTGCATATTTCAAGCATAACTATGATGAACATCCACTACAAGATAAAGTAAAATTCATTATTTAATTTAGTTGTTTCATCAAGGTAAAAGACTAATCAAACTAATGACATGACAATGGTTGTCAGTGTAATTCTGGAATCTGGACCCTCATCTAATATCGTACCCCCCCCCCCCCCCCCCCTCCACCACGCACGTGGTATTCTTATGTTACCATACCGCCACTATTTAATTCCTACTTCGAGCACTGATCATAATCAATTCAATATGGTTGTATATGTTTTCTGTGCGTTGTGTACGCATTTCTGGTTCGAGAATTTGCACGTACCCGTGCTCGCTCATCAACGCGTTACACTGAGCGTTTTCCTAGTTATAAAACTAGTACTAAGTCAAGCTGCTAATAAAGCCCCAACAATTAGTTCACATGCGATCACATGTGATATCAACATATTCTTTATAGAAGAGTAAACAAGAAGAAATTATATTCAGGAGCAATGCGGTACCTCGTGGTAGTTCTGTGCGCCGACGGAACGCTCTGCTAGCGCCCGCACCTCCTCCGAGGGATCAGCACCGGGCGAAGTGACCAATAGGATCGGCTCGGTCGACAGTGTCTCTCCGAGCAACTGACTCAGGCTCAGTGCAGGAGGAGCCAAGTCTATCAGGCCTGAGAACAAACTAGACTGTCAACACCCAGAACCAAGTTGACAACATAAATCGAATATGCAAATATTTTTGAATAGTCAATCGACATCTGAGAATGAACTGTTGTAGGACTGACCTAGTGCCTTGAGTGTGAACTGAGTGAGCGATGAGTGCAGCCTGTCTGGACGCAGCGCCTGCACGACCAGCGCCTGTTGGAACGCAGACAACTGCCGCGCCGTGGCGCCTGGAAAGTTGCTCTCGCACTCGCCGGAGCGATGGAACGTAGACCACAGGCCGGCGTCGTCCAGCTGCAGTTGGTTGTACAGCTGGGGCAGCGACGTCTGCAACATCATGGTTCGGAATAGAGTGAAGAAATAACCCAAGTAGAAAATCATATTTTTACACCTTTCAAAGAATAAAATTGTAAATTGTACATTTTTGCTAAAGAACTTTTAGTTACAAAAATGTGTTGACAAATATATCTAAAGGAACAAAATCTCATTGAAATTAGTTACATCATACATATCAATGAATAAAACAGTGCGACGCTACAAACACAATTACATACAAAATTAGAAATCGTATTGTCATGAATTTTTAAATCTTTTTGCGGATTCATGCTCAAAAGCAGTTGAGTCTGCAAGTAGATATTTGCAGACATCAGTCTCAAAATCACAATATCGTTAGCTAATTATCTTATGGGTGGAATCCAGTAGACTCTGCGTAGACTCTGTGTGTAGAATAGTCTACTTGCTATGATAGATGTAGACTATTTTGGAGCATGTTGAACTACATTGCATGTATCTAAAATCTGAGTTGTGTAGACTGAGTTGTGTAGACTGAGTTGTGTAGACTGAGTAGGTACTAAGTAATGACATACCTTCATGAGGAACACGTCGAAGGATCTCTCCTCCTCTATCCAGGTGGGCAGATGATCTCTCAGCTTGGTCGGATCGATCTTCACGTCGGACACCGTCTGTCCGGTGAACACCTCCCACTCCTGTGACGTAAGCACAAGATATAGCCAAGCCACTCGCTCTCTCGCACGGGGCGCTGGCCCAATACAAAATTAAATAGACAATATTAAATTACGCTGCCATAAGAATAAAGTTGCACTGAGAAGATTTTAGTTGAAAGTGAAACGAAATATAATGAAGTGTTATTGATTAATTTTATTTAGTTTTATTTGATTTCGTATGCAAAGGTACTCGACATCACTGATGTAGATGAATTGATCGAGTTACAACAGTTTGAACTCACGTTGGGCAGGATGAGCTGAGGGTACATCTTGTGAACGAGATGGAGAGCGAACGAGAGTCGGTCCGCCTTGAAAAGGGAGCGCGCTACGAACTGGTACGCCAGATGCTGCAGCCGCCGCATGTGGCTCTTGGTGCGCGTCTCTACAGACTCACCGTCCTGCAGAACCAGATTTTGAGCCGGTTACTAGTTGTATGACGAAAGTAGCTTCCAAAATCCAAACTAACTACTTGATTATTTTTTATTTTATTTATTTGTAAGCGTAACGCTTTCAGGAATACACATTTTAGACATTCAAAATTACATTGATATGCATGTCAATATATACATTTGAATAAACAATAACAATAATTTAAAATCATATTGCATATTGCTATGCTCGTCCCTTACACAAACACATAAACCTGTTTAGTAATATAAACAAAACTCCGTAAGAATCCCTATTTGAAGCCCTATATTGAGCTACATATGTTCAATGAACTTACAAATCCACAAATAATGTGCTACAATATATATTCGAATATAAGCGTTATGCGAATGAAGACACACCAAATTTTAAGTGTTCATTTAAAACAAAACCGCTGCATGGATGTCTGGGATGCACTCGAGGAAGGAAAAACATGTGTCAGTCAGACTGTTATTCTCAGAATTTCTTACAGTACAACATTACTTGAAAATAATTATACATAGTTAATTATTTGTGTTGTAGTTATAAACCTTAACTTGGGCAAAAGGTAGATGAGAATGAAATGCATTTTATAGTGGAGATTATTTATGTTGAGTTAGACTTTGGTAGGTATGTCATCACTCATCATATAAGATGCACCCTTGTGTTATTTTAAATTAAATATATGCAATATGTATCTGCAGGTTGCACCTTTATGCAAGTAATTGAAGTAGGTAATTAAAAAGTGAAGAAATTATTATAATGATAATGTAAAATCAACTAAAACAATCTCTCTGCCATTTACCTGTGCACTGCTAAGCGCTCTTTGGAACAGGCGAGTGAAGGCGGCCGTGGAGAACTGGTACATGACATCGAGCTTGCCGAGGTCGGCGATGGCGAAGTAGAGCGAGCTAGCAAACTCTGCCAGCGGCAAGTACACGTCGCACTCCTTGTTCAGCTCGGACTGGAGGCGAGACGACTCTTCCAGCGACTGGTAGATGGCGCCACTGCTGGCCTTCGTCTCATTCAACGAGGCCAATAGGTCCTGTGCAAGAGGAATTCAAGGGATGAAACTTTAATAAGAATTGAGAGGAAGTAACTAGTGAAGTACTAAGTAGAGAATATAGATGTTCATTCTCCAGAATTAAAGTTGTTAATTTTTTCAGACAGTTTTCATAATTGCTACAATTATTTTGGTTGGCATACCTACTCTACAATCTACATACCTACATTACTTTACTTTTCTACTAAGTATTTGATGGTACTGAATCATAAAAATGGTCGGATTACGACATGCCATCACTATATGAATTTTGAAATACTAGTAAGATGTTTGAAATATTTCTGCTGAGGTAAACATTTAATCACATTTCTCCAAATTGTATTAAATATTACCAACTATTTTTAAGAAATCAGTCATTCTCTGGAAAATTATGGCCGATAAAACTTTGGATTCCCATTTCGCTAGAGGAGCAGATTATACTGCTTACAAATAAGTTAGTGTCCCATGCAATTGTGTAGAATGTAATGTAATGTAACATTGATTTGATTCTTGTGTACTGATGAGAGTCACCTTGTTCTGCAGGATGTCTCCTTGAGCCGCAGCCAGCTCCTGCAGAAGGATCTCCTGAAGACTGTCGAGCTTCATCTTGAGCTCCTCCTCCTGTCTCAGCAGCTCGGCTCTGCGTTGCTCCAGCTCGGGTCTCTCGTGACGCAGCGCACTTGCCAGCAGCTGTGGCACAGATCCTCACTCTCAATCACGTTCACAATAGGGAAGTCTTGTCTCAATTAGATTTCAGAATAATAGATATTTTATGAAAGTTGAGATGAACCTGAACTGTACACAGATAATGGTATTATTTTTGATGTGGAATTAATAGTTTTCGTGGAATTAATGTACAAACTACAAAGTTTCATAAATTTCTTTTAAAGTGGTTCCATCGTTTCGGCATAGGAATGAGAATTTGCTGTAATTCACACCAAAGATTAATGAAACCATATTACATACAACTAGCAAAAAATATTTGCCCCTTACGGTATCATATAATTAGATATTCTTGATTGAAGATCATCTTTTCCCCCATAAGATAACACAGGGAGACATGAAATCGTCCTGGAAAATTGGCCTTAAATTGCTCCTAAAACCGCAAGAGGAATGACAAATTATTGAAAATAGTCTCAAATTAAAGATAATAATTTTTAGAATAAGACTGCCGTTTGAAAATATGGGGTCACGGGCCAAATAAGAAAGAAACTGTGTACAATGTGTAAAATTTACCATAAATCTGGCAACATTGCACTACAAATATGAATTATTTTGGGATAGTTTAATTGGAACTTCAATTAAAAACATATAATTGGAGCGTACGGTAAAATAATATTGTTTTATGCTGTTGTTTGAGGTATTATTTCATCAGAGATTTGTATGAATTACGGTGAATTCTAAGCACCTTGGCTGGAGCAGTGGGACCACTTTAATTTTAAAACAGGGTAATTAATAGACCAATTCAGAAAATATGTGGGTGGCTCTGGTTTCTAGATAAATTCACATGCAGTTTGGTTTTCCATATATCTATTGGTGTTTTACAACAATGGGTTACAATACGAATACACACTTGGAAATTCATACTGCATGTGAATTTCATTAGAATCCAGAGACATCCAGATAATTTCTGAATTGGTCTATTGACAACGAAGTCATAGTTCATATAATGCCATGGCAACAAAATATATCACCATGGTAACATATTGTTGGGGACCTGAAAATGACATCACAATCCTGATTCTCATCTCATGCCGTCTAATGGTGATGTATAAATGATTAAGTGATGATAGGGAAATGATGAAGTATATAAGTGAATGTGAATGGTGGGAAGGACGTAGTCATGGCCTACTAGTAGGAAAACTTCCTAGCATTTGCCTGACTGACGGAAACCATGATAATAGATTTACTTAACTGGAGGTCAATTCTTGAAACTCACAAGCTGAAAACACGTTTGTTTTGGTTGTTAAAACCTTAAATAAGTTGAAAACAAGGCCTTTCTTTGAATTTTTCTAAGTTTTCACTGTTCAACACATATCGTTTCAATTCTCAAAACATACATTTTAAAAATAATTGCCCTAAAAGTAATCGAACCCGGGAGTTTCAGAAGTGTTGACAAAGTTCCTCAACACTTCATAACGCAACGGGCTCACCTGTCCCGTGAGGCCGGCCCAGGTGGTGGTGAAGTTGACGCAGGTGAGCACCGCAGCCGTGTCGGGCGAGATGGACGGCTGCGCGGACCGCGTGGTGAGGAACAGCTGGAAGCCAGGGTTGAAGTCGATCATCTTGTCTCCGAGACGCACCACCTTGCGCGGACCCAGCTCTGTCAGATCTCCGCGCAGCAGAGGGAACATCAGAGGGCTCACGGATTCCACCTCCTCGACGATCAGAACCTTGCCGAACCTGACAACATTTCATAGGACTTAGTACTTTATTGTAGAAATAATAAATCTCCCACGGTTTCATATAGCGGTGGCCACTTGATCGCAGGGTCTCATATCTAACCCCCATGCTTTCTAAAGGTCAATAAATATACGTACTACAACTTTGTAGCTTTAACATAAAGTCTACCTTCAACAAAACGGACACAATCTTGACAATATAATTTAGTAGTGATACTTGCCCTTAAAAAGTAAAAATATTATTGTGTGAATCTGCGTAATCCTACCCACTCTGACTAGCTCCACGACGGAGTGCAGAAGTTTACCTGACCGCCAGCTCCAGTGTGGTTGCAAAGCGCTCGCTCTGCTGAGACACCACCTCCACCGTCTTGTGCTGCAAGTGTCTGCGCAGCCAATCAGACGCCAGCGACGAGGGGTCCACCAGCAGCGGCCGCAGCGAGGTCTGAAAGCACCACACTCGTGTGAACGCGAGTCAAGAGAAGTGAAACTACAACATGCAGAGGTTCAAGAGTGGCAGTGGCTTACCCCAGCATCCATAGACGCGATCTGCATGGAACAATTCAGATCAAATATAAGCGATACTGCATTAGAGCGTTGAGAGGAAGGGATTCACTCATCATTTTAGCAAACTTTGAATTTCAGTGAAAGATGAAAAATTACGTGAACATTCCAAGTTGATAAAGAACAAGCTACTAACTGGATTGCGCCAGAGTCTTGTCTATTGTCTACTCATTATATTAAGTCAATGTCCTAAAAATCCTTCCTTCGTTTCCCTTCTTACTTCAAATAGGTATGCGATGTGATCCTAAATATGTGATATTCAACAATACAGGTAAATCAATTTATCAGGTCAATTTAAACAAAGTTAAATTTGTATTGAAAACTTCTAGATGATGGTGAAAATACATATTTTTAAGTCTAGGTACTGCTTTTCAGGAAATATATTGCATTGCATTTCATCGTTTCATCAATTATTATTATTATTATTATTAATAATATGCAAATGCATTTCAGAAACCTAGACTGTAGACACCTGGCACTTGAGAATTTGATTATTGTTCAGCTTGTTATTGATTAATAGGTCTATTGAA
Source organism: Leuctra nigra (assembly GCA_934045905.1). Taxonomy (NCBI): domain Eukaryota; kingdom Metazoa; phylum Arthropoda; class Insecta; order Plecoptera; family Leuctridae; genus Leuctra; species Leuctra nigra. Next base: position 6,202,354 of record OW203764.1, on the reverse strand, counting down.
AGTGGAGTAGTACCCAAGAAATGGCTGGTGTCAGAAATTATACCTGTACCTAAAGTTGATAAAGCCACATTACCTGAAGAACTGAGGCCAATAAACATGCTACCAGCCTATGAAAAGATCCTCGAGAGAGTAGTATATGAACAGTTAAAGGAATATTTTAATGTTAATAATTTGTTTCATAAATATCAATCTGGATTTAGGGATAATCATTCATGTGAAACTGCTATACAAGTAGTGATTGAGAGATGGTTGAGAGAGAGGGATGATAATAAATTTACTGTTGCTATTTTTCTAGATATCAAGAGAGCTTTTGAGACAATAGATCGATCAATATTAATAAACAAATTAGAAAACTATGGTATTAAAGGTCAAGCATTAAAGTGGATCAAAAGTTACCTTAGTAACAGAAGACAGAAAACTAGATTTGGTAGTGGTATGTCTGAAGAACTGACTGTTGAATATGGTGTACCTCAAGGATCGGTACTAGGTCCCTTACTGTTCATAATTTATATGAATGATGTTTTTAGTATTGATGAACATGTTAATATTAATCTTTTTGCTGATGATTCTCTGATATATATGTCCGGCCATAAATTAAGTGAAGTATGTGAATCAGTAAATGTGGCTCTAGCAAAGTTCAGTGTGTGGCTTAGATTTAATAAACTCAAACTCAATGTGAAAAAAACTAAATGTATGCTTGTAACTTCATCACTTATGGCCAAAACTAAATTCATGACAGTAAATGGAAATGTACAGAATAAGTGGATTGTAATTGAAAATGAGTATTTGGAATTTGTTAATGAATTTAAGTATCTAGGAGTTATTATAGATCAACATTTAAATATGACAAAAAATGTTGAGTATATTGCAAAAAAAAATGGGGAAAAAGGTTGGTTTCTTAGCACGAATAGGTACTTATCTGTCTAAGAAAACAAAGTTGTTAATTTATAATACTATTGTGCAACCTCATGTAGACTACTGTAGTACGCTTCTATGGGGAATTGATGTAAAATGTTTAGATATGCTGCAAAAGATACAAAACAAAGCATGTAGGGTTATATTGAAATGTGATAAGAGAACGCATAGAGTAGAAATGTTGGATGTTCTCCAGTTATTATCAGTTGAACAAAGAATAGCTGTTAATTCATTAACTTTTATTCATAGATTAGTTAATGGCGATTTGCCTGAATACCTGGAGTATTGTAAGAAGGATGAAAGTGTAAATATTAGATATAATACAAGAAGTGCCAATGATTTAAATGTGACTAGAGCAAATAAGACTAGGACGCAAAGGTCCATATTTTATACAGGTATAAGACATTATAATAAATTAGGAAATGAAATAAAAAAGGAGGTAAATGTAAAAATATTTAGAGAATTATGTGCTGCCCATGTTCGGGATATTTTCCCATTGGAATAATCTACAATATGTATTACTGTTAGTAAATTAGATTATTTAAGTATTTAAGTATTATATTGTTAGTATAAATACTTATTAGTATCTTTAACTGCTGTTATATTATGTAAGTTGTATCTTCCATGTATTTATAATCTACCAATGTATACAATAGCCTATGAAGGCTAAATAAATAAATACAATACAATACAAAACAGTGCCACCTATTCAATCACAAATTTAATACATTTTTCCCATGAATATATTAACAGTAAGTACTAGATAGTTCCTGCATGTACCTGCAGGATGATGATTGCGTTCTGCTTGGACAACTGATCGGAAGGCAGACCCTCGGACAGCCACTGCAGCATCAGTCTCTCCGAGCCGAGGAACCTGTCGAGCGAGAAGTCCGCGTCGGCGCCGAGTGTGGCGCACCAGTCGGCCACCAGTCTGGCGCGGTCCTGCTCGGGCGCGGAGGACAGATACGTGACGAACCCGGCAGCGAGGAGGGAGCTCAGCGGAAGACGCTCCAAGTCCGTTGACAACTCACTCAACTGTAATGAAGATCACATCAGTCCAGGTGCGCAGTTCCTGTGGCATTTGTCCCTTTTTTGGCAATTTTGGAAAAGGCATAAAGATTCTTAAAACAGATATTTGGGAGAAGATAATCTAATGTCCAATTTTTAAGATTATAAATAAAAGTTTACAGACCCATTTTCTAATATAGAAGTGGCTTTGTATTTATATCTAGGATATGAATAATGAACACTGAATGACCTGTGTCTTCCAGCGCTGGTACTCGTCCTCGAGCTTGGCGACCAGCTGCTCGGCCGCCCCAATAGTCTCCTGAGCCCGATTGAGGTGGATCTCGATCTCTGCAGCCTCCTTGGTGTATGTGCTCAGCTGCAGCTTGAGCTCGGCCACGGCTCGATCCACGTCGCTCAGCCCCGTGCTCAGCTCTCCGATCTGCTGCTCGGCTGAGTGCAGGTTGCTCTGCAGCTTCTTCTGCTCGCGCTCCAGCGGTCGGATCTTCTCCAGCACCTGCCAAAGTCATGTGTCAGTAAGTCTTCCTCATAGTGCATACATTCAACACAATCTTGTTGTGTTGAGGACTGACATCTGCAAGTTTTGATATGAGGACAACATTTCTTTTGAGCAAGCTCAAAAGTTCCACCAAGCTCCTTCCCTATGCCACTGGCAATTTTAAACATGTTTCAAATATCACAGAACTTTCTGATATTTGATACATATTGCTTTTATAATCCTCCATCACAAAAGATCAACTGAAATATACTGTTCACAACTTGGTTTAAGTGTCCTGGTTGAACACAGCTCGAAGTGAGGTGAAGGAAGCTACCTGAGAGTATCTGACGTTTGCCGTGACCCAAGCCGCCAGGGGAGCGGCCGCTGTTGACGCTCGCTTGGCGTTGCGCGGCTCGAAAGATTCCCGACGCTCCGCCAGCAGTTTCTCCACGGCCAGGCGACTCTCGGTGGTGATGCAGTGAGCGTCGAAGGTCCTGACAGATACAACCAGATTCACTTATGATTCTACATCGAAAACATGCAAGAAGGCTCGTCCACATGCATGTATTCAACATCCTAATATTTCGAATATTCAATAAGTGAGAATAAAGTTTAATATCTTTCACTTTTGGAAGAAAACTTGATGATGAACACTGATGATTTTTTTATTGTAACGGTATTTAACGTCACACTGTTCTCTAACTATTGGCGACCGACATGTTTTGCTATGAAGGTATCCTTCCCACATTTGATTCTCGACTATGGGCAACCACGAAAAAAAATATGAGCTTGGTTGAGGAAATTGAAAAGTCTGCCAACTGGCTCCATCTGCTGTGACGATGTGAGTACAAAGCGAGCACCTGATCTCCTCTTTGATCCCGCGCTTGGCGAGGAACGTCTTCATGCTGTTCCAGGACGTGTCGAGGATGCCCATGAGTCTGAGCACTCCCTCCAGGATGTCTCGGATCACGTCGGGCGGGGCTCGGAGCGACCGGATCTCGGACAGGGACTCGGACTTGATGCTGTCCACCGCGGCTCGGGCCTCGGCGATCAGCGGCTCAATCTCAGACAGCTCGGCGTCGATCGCCTTCTTCCTGAGACACCAAGCGCGAAACTCACAGACCGATTCACTCAACAATTCTACTTGGCATTTGATTCAATTAGAAAGAAACCTAGCTGGCCTAGCAGAAATATAGCGCCGTTCAAATAAGAGAGGTTTGCGATTTTTCCTTTGACCAATCCCAAGTCCAGGATCAGCTCGCGGCATACTTGCGATTCAATTCGTTAATAGAAAAATACACAGTTTGCATTCTGCTCTTATGTGATCTTAGAGTTATGCTCTGAAGTAGCTTTGGAAAACTCTGACGCTTCTAAATGAAATCTGAACCTCAAACAATATTTAAAACTTTGTCCAACGAAATCAAACTCACCCTTTTTAAACTATATCTTTAAAATTTCATAATGGAATAACTTCAATAAAAGATTAAACATGACGAAACACAAACATGACATGACTCTGAAAAAAGCTACAAAAGTTTACAACCATGTACATAAATCTTCATCTTGAAAAGTTGAATGAATAAATTCCAAACAAAAGTGAATTTAAGTAAAATATGACTAAATGCTCACCCAATAAGAGCAAGAGAATACAGAATATGTAGTGGCTACCTCTCCTTCTAGGAAAAAGTGAATATAATTGGCGACTGGTCAAACATGATAGTCATCAGCTGTACCTGATGATAAGCTGCTGGTTCTCCTTCTCCGTGCTCTCCTTGAGCGTCTCCATCTCCCCCTTGTGCGTGTTTGCGCTGCGCATCGTCTCGGTGATCATCTGCAGCGCCGTGTTGGCCTTGGCCTGCTTCTCGGCCAGACGGTCTTCTTGCTCGGCCGCCTGAGACTTCAGCTCGTCCACCACGCTGCGGGCCTCAGTCAGCTTTGACACACCGGCCTGAGAACGCATGCTTACTATTTCAAATATCTTATTGATTAACAAGATGTATATTTCCATGTAAGAGAAAAATTTCAAGAGTAATTATATTGGCACTGCCTACAGGTGGAATGTATATTATATTTGTATAAAATATTGTAAGGTTTCCTAATCCACAAAGACCTAGGTATAATGCTTTAAGTTGGAAGCAGAAGGGCGGAAGTAATTTTTTTTAAATGAGTAAGTAACACACTTTTGGAATCAGGAAATGTAAGCTCTATCAATTACAAATAAATACAGCTTTGGCAAAGTATTCCCATTCAAAATGACTGATGTCACCATGAAAATAAGAATTAACGAAGCCAGCCAAACTAGTTTCTGAGCCTTTCTGAAAAATCACTGCAAAATGGACAACTGCCCTGCTACTCCTAAAATACAGAGTAGTAATAAGACTAATAAGTAAAAACTAAATAAGAGAAAAACTGTCTGTACCTGCAGATGCAGCTGGCGCTGCTGGATGCCGCTGCGCTTATCGCCGTATATCCGCACGAACATCTGCACGAACGCGACGTAGCGCCTCGGAGTGCCGAGCTCGGCGGCGGCTTGGCGGTGGATCTCGGTGAAACCGGCGACCAGAGACTCGTCTACCGGCACCGAGCCGTCATTGCCGCGGCTTGCTCTGCGGAGAACACACGTCGTAGACATGTTTCATTTGCATTCATATGACAATATAAGTTTTATATTGTTTATATTGTCACATGACGCAGCACTGCTTGTAGAGCGCCGGGTTGCTCTCGCACACGGCCGTGAAGCCGGCGCTCGACGAGTCCATCACCATGACAACGTGCAGGTTCTTCTGCACTCCTGCGCACATCACAGACGCTCTTTGTGCAAAAACATTTGAACATTTTACAAAAGAGTCTCAGGCAATTCTTTCAAGTGCTGTTTTAAGATTTTGTGTTAACATTAATTAAAAAAACAATAAATTGAGAATTTTGCACAATTAACAGTCATGTGCTACATAAAACCACACACTGGAGCACATTACCTCTGGTATTCAATTCTTTTTAAAATAATTTTGTTTTCATGATTTGACGATAAAACAACTTGTTATTTACTTCAGTTTGTGGACTTCTTTAGATAAGCGAGATAATTTTGCTCAGAACATTTGATTTCTACTGATTTATCTTTTAAAGGAAATACTAGTTAAAGCCATGAGCGTTTTGTTTTCTCCTCACGGGGTTTGAAACATCCTAAGAAGAAGGTCAATGTATTAGTAGTACTGACTTGTCGATGAGGAGGCGCGGTACGATGCGCATGCTCTGCGGACTCCACTCGTCGAGCCACATGACACAGCACTGCTTGTAGAGCGCCGGGTTGCTCTCGCACACGGCCGTGAAGCCGGCGCTCGACGAGTCCATCACCATGACAACGTGCAGGTTCTTCTGCACTCCTGCGCACATCACAGACACTCTTTAACTTGTAACTACAAGCTCAAGACATATGAAGAGAGTTAAGTGACTTACTGTCAGCGAAGAAAGCCGACGGACTTCCGAAGAAACCCTCTTGAGCCACAATGTCTTTCAGCGGCGATGTGAGTGGCTCCAGCTCTTCCGAGGTGTACAACCCAGGCACCTGATCGGCAGAGAGCAAGTTAAAGTGGTTTGTTGTGTGATGTTAGGGGCACATTTTCAAAACAAGACTCTTTTGCCCAGCTAAACAATTGATTGAAATTATTACACACCAATAATAAACATCCCATGGCTTACAGTTTGTAGATGATTTTTAGATTTTTGATAATTTTCACACATTATGCCATATAGAAGTTCGCAAAAATGTGTTAGAAACACTTCTATAGTAGGTACCGAACAGAAGTGAATACCTCTCCTGATGACAGCAGACTGTTGATCATGTCCAGGAAACTGATGTCGATGAGCTGATGATCCTCCAGCACCAGAAACACTTGCTCTCCTTCCACACCGGCCATTTGCATCATCTGCAAGAACAAGTCATGAGTCATGACATAGACTAAAGTTAAATTCAATTCAGTTCAGTGAAAAGATAAGTTGAATCAAACTAAAATGAAGTCTCACTGATACTTTTACATACATATATACAACATAGAGAATAGGTACTGTTGCTTAATGTAAAATGAAGAAAGAAAAAAAATTAAGAAAATACTTTTGGCAATATTTCTTTTACTGACAATATTCCCAGTGTATTTTTTATTGCACTCACATTCTTGAGATCGAGCTTGAAGTTCTTCTGGCCGTACCCGTTGGCCATGCTGAGCGTGACGAGCTTGGCGGCGTGGAGAGCCGACACGATACGCACGGCCGACTTGCGTCCGACGCCTGCGCGGCCGGCCAACAGCAGGGATCCTCGGGGAGCTGACAGAGCGCGGTCCACGCCGGCAACCAAAGACAGAACCTCGGAGAATACCAGCAGGTCAAGCTGCTGACCTTCCCGACCTGAGCAACATCAATACATTTCAGGAATCTCACAAATAGAAAACAAACACGTGAACAGGAAAGATAAATTATAAAGGAAAAACTCAATTAAATATCAGCCTAAACATGTCTAAGTAGAGCAGATTTTAATGATTTTAATAATTAAAATTTTGAAAAAAATGAATTGAAAGGAGCTCATCTACAGAGAGACTTTCGTAAAAACAAGTGTTCTTCCAACAACAAGAGTTTAAACTTTTCTTGATTATCAGAAACTGAGACTATTGTCAAGCAAATTGCCAAATTAATATTTTAGTAGCTTAACCTAATTGAAATAAAATATCCAATACTGTATTTGGAGTCACTCGAATACAATAAATGCCATTGCTTTGATCTTCACTCACCGAACATAGAGATGCCGTTGTCGACGGTGGACGTCCAGTCATTGGCATTAAGCCGACAGAGGGTCTTGCCGAACATCGGAAGAGGTGCGCCAGTCGCTGCCGACTCAGTGCCAGCGCTCACAAAGTATTGTCCTGGAAAGAGAGACAACAGTATGATCTTATACAGGACGACGATACATACATGGTTAAGTTAAACTAACACGTTTCAACATCAACGGCCTTGAAAATAAAGGGCTTTTTTCACATTTAACACATTGGAATTTCAAATTTCATGCATTAGATGATTAGGTGCTTTGAGATATCTAATCTACTACAAATGGACAAAGATAATACTGAATTTCTTGGCTTCCATTTTGGTTAAATAAGTTTTAAATTATAAATCTTTGTAACTAACCTGAGAGTTTCTCAATAATTTGATCTGCGCGCCAATCCTGATCCAGAGCTCGACTTAAGATAGAGTCAAACTTCTGTTTTTCTTCTTCAGTTACGAGTTTGTCCCGGAATAATCTCATCGCCTCGTAAACAACAACCTGCGGTGAAAAGAAGGTTTTCCACAAGAAATCTCCACACCTCAAATCCTCTCTATATCTTGCAATTAACATAATTAGGTATTTCATTACTGGTATAAAGCCCAGCTGATGTACCTGCAGCAATTGATCCGCCTGTCCGCCCGCCGCCATCTCGTACCGCCTGAGCGCGAGACACCAGCGCGTGAGGTCGCGCGGCGTGAAGTAGTAGTGGTCGTGCTGCATGGGCGTGAAGGTGGCGCGCGTCTGCTCGAACACTCGGATCATGGTGGCGGCGAGCGCGGACACCTTCACCGCGGTCTTCCACACCGGATGCTTGGACAGGGTTGCGGAGGTCACAGCCAGCAGGTACTGTGTGTACACCACGCTCAGGTCGTCTCCCGTCATGGCACTGTAACATCCAGGTCACGTTTCTTCAGCATATTATCAATTATATTATGTGATTCAATACGCAAGCAGCTCAATTTAATTTCACTTCACGCAGAAAATATTTCAGTCCAACATGCTTGTCATAGAGTAGACGAAACAAATTGAAAAAGTAATATCACATTTTGGAAATTAGTTACTATGACCATGGGCGCCCGCAGGATTTCTGCCAGGTGGGGGCAGGTCAAGGAAAACAATATTTTACGGGTTTAAGGGGGGTGTAGGGGGCGCGCCCCCCACCCTGCCCCGCAGGGCGTTTTTTGGTTTTTGGACACTTTGAAATCAATTTTGAGACGTTTTGAGGTGTATTTTGTTGAAATATTCAATATTTTTTAATTATTGCACTTTGAGGTGGTGGGGGACATGTTCAAAACTGCCCCGCAGGGCATTTTTTGGATTTTTTACACTGTGAAATCAATTTTTTTTAGTTCCTTTGGTTACAAAATGATACTATACGTTAAACCCCATACAATTTTTATGTTTTCCTGACATCCAGGGGGGGGGGGGGGGCAAGCGCCCCTCCTTGCCCCCCCCCCTGCGGGCGCCCATGACTATGACCGTGAGCTCAGGTGCTTACAGTTATTCCTTATGAAATGTTTTGGGTAACTTTTCTGCAAATTTAAAAGATCTTCCACTGCAGTGGTAGCTCAGTGGTAGAGCATTGGCCCAGAAATCCAAATGACATGGGTTCAAAATTCAAATTTCGCTGGCAAGGATCATTTAAGTTAGCAGTTGTATGTATTACATTAAATTACCCTCACATGAGGTGTCAGGAAATTCATCAATCACATCATGGAATTGATTAATAATCCAATTATAAGATATTCATTTTCTGCATCCACTATTGTGATAGCGGGCCTCACCTAACGGAATAGATGCGCGTGATTGATGTGAAGCGTGGACTCAAGCTGTGCCGACCCATCGCGTTGCCGACCGTCAAGCTGCCCACAATCTGCACGCGCTCCAGACCCACCCACTCCAGGTTGTTGTCATGGAAACCGTTGTACGTGATCACCTGATAATTGATAAACAAAAGGTAAGAAGAACGTTGAATCTCCATCTCCTTGCATCTGACTTACCTGCTGGAGGAATGCGACCAGCATGCTGGTGCCCCACTTGTCCGGCCGAGCGAGATTTAAGTCCTTGAAGTAGAGGACGAGATGCTCGCTGTTCCGCGGCCGGTACACGCGGCCCGTGTTGCTCGATATCACCATGCACACCTGCACAGGGATTGAGATGGTTTCTAGGATTATTACATGAACTTTATGTAAAAATTCAACATTAATGAATATTATGTCAAAAAATGTTAACCACATTTGTTTCCTACCTGACTGAGTTTCTGCAGAACATGTTGAGGTGTGATTTGAGCACTGCAATGAATTGTTGCCACTTCAGTTGAAAGCAAGCTGTCGAAGCAATGTCGCAGGATCAAACTGTCGAGAAACCAAGTCATTAACAATTTGTTCTTCATCCTTCCCCACACATGAACCTCCAAGGCCGACTCACCTCTTGCCACTTCCCGGAGGACCGACCAGGAGAAACGGCTGCCTCCGCTCCGGCTGCAGCCACGTCTGCACCGCTGCCAGCGTCCGCTGCACCTCCGCTGTCATCACCAGCGGCAGATTGTCTGCTGTCAGCTGCGGGATGGAGTCGGGCTTGGCAGTCACATAGCTGTCGACGACGTCTCGTTGCGCGTCGTAGCGCGCAAACGCAAGCCGATCAGGCTCAGGACTGAACAATATTAAGTAAATTACATGAGAAATAACGAAATAATGCAACTGTGTCTGGTAATGCAAGAGAATACCGACCTGTACTCGCCCGTCCAGTCGAACACGAGTTTGGCGAACTCGTCTCGACTCTGCGGTGTGAGATTGCCTCCGAGACCGCGGATCAAGGCGACCGTGAAGTGAGCCTTGCTGGCGACCTCGTGCAGCTGAGACAAGCCGTCTCGAACCACTGCGACCAGCGATGTGGGGACTGCCGCCTCCCCATGATCCACCACCCACTGCACACCTGGGGGCAGCGTTATATTCAATGACATTTGAGAAGCATCGGTGGGATTCGTTGAAGGTATTAAATAACAATAATTTTAAATAAATTTAAGAGCCTAATTTTTTTTTTGCCATTTAGAAAACTTTTCTATGTCCAGTGTACCTTGATATCATTACTGGTTGCATATCATTTTCATATGGCTGTTTTTCAAGCTGACTAACGTCAGAATGTGTTTTATTTTCACTAAATAGCTTCTTCTTACAAATCAAGTACGAAACCTACAATGAATGATAAACGACAATATGTTATGTTACCTTTGTAAAAGTAATCATCCAGATGTTGAGCGAGCACACGCACAGTTGATTCGTCTTGACCTTGAAGCCAAGAGGTCACCATACCCTTGACGTTGATGTCCTCGTCACTGGAAAAAAGCGAACATGTTACTTGGATTAGGTCGGTATAGCTTCAATCTTCAAGTTTTATTTTTAAGTTTATTGACTTCAAAACAATTCCTAAATTGGGTTGTTGACTGCGCACAAGGTAGGAAGACCTGACATAGAGATCAGGTAGATAGTCAGATCTATTTGGCGCTGATTACCTCGTCATTGAGCGCCATTAAACAACACTAACTAACTCTATCAAACTTGGTGGACAATGTGGGAGGGGGCATGTCCTGGATCTATCGGGACATTATGTAATAATGGGAGGTAAGGTAAATTGGGCTGTGTAGGACATTATGTACGTACGTACTCATTTCATTTGCTGCGAGATTAGGAGATAGGATAATTTTAAGAAATTTGTTTTGGTACGTTTAGAAAAGCATGCCAGCATGAACACAGTTCATGATAAGACAGAACTATTAATTGCAACACATTTATTGGGAAAAAATAGTAATAGTAATATTATAAACAGAAACAAACTATATTCAATTGTTTGATACATTTTTAATGGCCTGCAATATTTTTGTAACACTATCAGTATTTTAATAGCTAGTTTGGCTGATAATATTTGGAAAACAATATTACTTTAACAAACAGGTATACCTACCTAATTAAAGTGTTATCATTTTCATAAGCTATTCGAGTTTCCTGTTGATAAATTGCTTAAACGCACAACAGTGACTGGTGGATAGTGTATTTGACAACACAACTGTTGAAGCAAACAAAGAAGAGTCACTCATGAAGCTTATAATCATGGTGAGTTTTTTTTCTTAGGTAAGAAATTGTGAATGTTATTGAACAGTTTCTGTAAGCTCATTCACTTATTTTCCTTCTTGTGAACTCTTGTGAAGGTTGTAGAGCATACAAATACAATAATATTTTGTTGACATTTTACAAACTAAAATAGAATACTTTCTCTCAAACATATATTTACGAAAACATGAACATGAACACAGGGAACATGAACTGCATCCTATATTCTGACTTGTGTTTTCTATGGAATGGTCCTAACTAGAGGTGAGCGCGTGAGTGATTTTTGACTCACGCGCGGTCACGTCACGCGGGCACGTATTTCACTCACGCACACTCACGCACGCGGGTTCAGCATTTCGCTCACGATCACGCACACTCACGCAGCAAATCTTATGGACTCGAACACGCTCACGCACACTCACGAATTACAACTCACGCACAATCACTCACGTTGATAACTACAAAGTCTCATGCTTTGTTTGGGTGATGTCCCTCCAGGTCAGTCCTCATATTTTTGATACACAACGCAGCTCTTTTTTACAAATAACTGTTGAGTCAAATGTAGCATGATAAATGTAACTTGGCCACGGACCACCTTTACTCTCTTTTCTTATAGGTATACCCAGTAATAACTACTTATGTAGTATGCATAAAATATATTTAAATTTGCTTATCAAGGGTCCATAATTTGAAATAGCAATCGCAACTTTCCTGAACACTATAAGCCCTGGCCAAAATGCACAGAATTCTGTTGTTGACGATGATTAATTTTTTAATTAATAATAATCATGCCCCGCAGGGCATTTTTTTGTTTTTCACGACATAGAAACCAATTTGGGAAGCTGAAATGGCAAAGTTACTGGTCACGCGTGACACGCGTGTCACGATTCACGCGTGACCAGTAACTTTGCACACTCACGCACGACTTTTAGCAATTGTGTGCACACTCACGCACAGTCACGCTAAAAGTCGTGAGTCACGCGTGACTCACGCGTGACTCACGTCACGCGCTCACCTCTAGTCCTAACCTTCAGATGGTCATAGCCTTGATCTCTGTTGCCGTCGCCCTTGCTTGGGGCGCACCACAGCTTCTGAATCGCCAACGCAGAGTTAATTGGAACAGCTAATCTCATATACTACTCAATAACTGTCAGTTTAACACGCACCAAAATGATTTCACAATCACAACTAACAAACTCGCTGCACTGGCATTGAAAAGGAATTCACAACAACTGCTCTTAAAGAATAAATAATGTAAAATATCAAATAATAAGTGTTAAGTGTTAACTATTTATTTCAATTTAGGTACCTAGTAGTCAAACTTCCTAGAGAATTGCCATATGTAAATAATTTCTGGATATATTTGTACTAGGGATGTCGGCGGGTCCAAAAATCAGGAATCGGGTACCCGTCATAAATACTCGGGTCGGAATCGGGTAATTGAACCCCCCTAAAAAAAAATATATATATATTTTTTTTTTTTTTTTTTTTTTAGTGGAGGGTGGCTAGGTAAAGGGGTAGAGGTTTAGGTAAATACACACGTGGCACTTAGCTGCGTGAGAGGAGAAAATGACCCTCTCTCAGGGCCATCTGTGTGCTAGTCCTTGAAAATAATTTGAGAAAACAGGACAGGACATGATAACATTCTTTGATAACTAACAACTTCAATCATAAGAAAACACGAATTTGTGCACCTTTCTACCCAGGACTCAACTTTTTCACTGTGCTACAGTGTGATTGAAAAAAAAAATACAGACGCATTTTTCCCATGCTTCCTACTCCCGACACATGATTTCACCCCTCCTTCCCCATTCCTCTCTCACCCCCCAGAGCAAGCAAGGTCGTTGAGCTTCCCCTTGAGACGCAGCTGATAACTGTGCGCAAACAAATGTATTTCAACTACACTCTAAAAAAAAAAAAAAAACATTTTTTTTTTTTTTTTTTTGGTACTCGCGATTATCTAGTGGAGCGGTCGCTCCACCCAGCCAAGTCGTACCGTACACTCACACTCACTCAACATACCGTAAATGCATAATAAACTGAGGAGCAGACCAACCACTTTTACTGTAAGCAACAACATGGCATTTTCGGCCTACTAGATCTTAAAATTGGAAAATCTCACATTGTTGCGATATATCTTAGTTTCGAGCTATGGCCGACCCCACTACATATACCAAATTAGGAAACAATGTGTTATGCCGTTTGCGAGCTAGAGGGCCGTGAAAAACGTAAAATTACACCCCTTTTAAAACCTATCTTGATCTGATGATGATGATGATGATATTATTATTATTATTATTATTATTAAGTCTATATTCTCAACAGAACCGAGGCTCCACTAGTGAGAATGTAATATAGAGAAGGGAGGAGAGGAAACCCGGTACCGGCATGTAGCCTACTCCTGACGAATGATACCAAGGGGACCAACGGCTTAACGTCCCTTCCGAAGGACGGTGTAACATTCACAGCACGAGCCTCCACAACCCGCGCCGTCGAGAGACTGATAACAGGTGGAGGGAGGTCGTCACACTAACCCCCAAACACCCCAGTCTCTCTGGCCCAACGGCAGCAACCTGGCAAGGCAGAGTTGAATGGTCACCCATCCAATCGCTGACCGCGCTCAATGTTGCTTAACCTCGGTGATCTAACGAGAACCGAGGTATCCAACACACCAGCCGTTGGGTTTATCAGGAAACACCGCAATCACCGCCACAGCCTAAACGGCTAAACCGATCGATCTTAAATTTTTACCACATGTGCACTTTTGGCGTCTTATGTGCCTTTTTATAAAACCAACCGGAATCCGCCATTTTGAAACCGGAAGTGACGTCGTATCTCGAAAACGGCTAGACCGATCAGAATGAAACCAGCGCCAAATGATTCAGATGGTCATCTATATGAAATACCAATAGTCAAAAAAGAAATGTACTATTACCGAAACCGGAAATGACGTCATAAAAATAAAGAATTAGACTTTAAATCACCTACTACAATAACTACGTATTCAGAAGGCTTAAAATGATACATAACATTTATAAAAATAAATTCTAGGTGGCAGTTAAATTTCTTCCGCCATTTTGAAAACCGGAAGTGATGCCATATCTTGAAAACAGCTGGGCCCATTGGAATGATGCTTTCGCAATTCTTCATGGAATATCATCTTAAGCATATATTTAGCACCAAACACAATTTTTTGTAGTAACCAATTCGGAAATAGCGTATTTTTTAAAGGAATTAGTCATTGTTGCTCCAATATGTGTGACAAGTTGTGTAAATAAACTAAAAAAAGGAGTGATATCCCCATAAAAAAACACTTCGTGTAAAAATACCAGCCATGTCTCTTCAACTATAAAAAATAGAAGAAATCTAAAAATTCAGCACTGAAAAGTAGTGATATTAAAAAATGGGCCAAGTCAAAACTTAATTTGAAAAACTAAAATATACTTGGCGCATCGTTTTTAAGGGCATTATAGGTATATTATATATATTTAGAGGTACATTTGATTAAAATGCTTCTTTACTATTTTATACACACGATGCGCCAAGTGTATTTTGGTTTTTCAAATTAAGTTTTGACTTGGCCCATTTTTTAATATCACTACTTTTCAGTGCTGAATTTTTAGATTTCTTCTATTTTTTATAGTTGAAGAGACATGGCTGGTATTTTTACACGAAGTGTTTTTTTATGGGGCTTATTTATTACCCGAGTAATTGATTACCCGGAACCGCCCGGGTACCCGGGTACCTGCCAACATCCCTAATTTGTACCCAAATAGTAACACTTTTACACTGAACAAGATTTGTATGAGAAAGAAATCGGTCGCCTCTACTATCTTTTGGACTGTATAAGATTTTCAGAAAGTTAAATGAACCACTTTACTACAAGGTTTTTAGTTTCCAGTTTATTATTATAATAGATTCTATACCTATTTTTAATGTTGCATGGTGTGTATGTATGAATAAAAGCAATCCGAGGAATGGTTTCATACCATAATATAAAATCCATGAGAACTGAATTGTTGAGCCTGACCTGAGGAATATGATGCCCATGCGCGAGATGGTCGCAGGTGAAGCGTGACTCAAGTCGTGGGTCTCGAACACGAAGTTGACGTTGGGTCCGAACTGGATGCGCCAGCCGGACGGCAGAGTGAGCAGGCGGTTGTCGTCCAGCACGGAGTTCAGGGACTCGATCCACTCGGGATCCACGTCTCCGTCGCACACGATCCAAGAGTGTACGTCTGCAATGTCAAATAACATTCATCAGCACTCGGCACTTCAAGCTGTGAACGATTGCAAACTTCACTGAAAATATGAATTGACTAAAAAACCAGTTTGATTTCCCTAGTTTTTTTTCCTGAACACCATTAATTTTTAAATATAGGTAATTAATTTATTTTTTAAACAAATAATAGCTATCCCTTGATCCAACACATTGGGTTAGGGGGTTGGTGTAGCCCACAAACACAAAATGACGCAAGAATCTCCTATCTCTCAGTAACCCCTCTCTCCATGCTCCCATGGTAGCCACCTCAAACACCTGCCCTATGCGCTCTCTCCTCCCATCCCCTTCATGTAACCAAACCACCATTCCACTTTCTCTCTCCATCCGCCCCAGACACTCTTGTAAGTAGTAACTGCCTTCACACTCCTTTGGTTCATTCTGCCCCCCCCCCCCCATCACTCTGAAGCACAGAGCATTACCACTGAATCGTCGGGAAGTGCGATGACTCACCCGGGGGCTCCGAGTAGACCTGGAGAGCGCTGAGAGTGAGCACGCCATCCGTCCACTGGCGCGTGTCGAGGTCGATCTGTCCCAGCAGCTGCATGCGCGCCATGGCCTTGGGCGAGATTGTGTGCTGCATCAGCGACGCTCCCATCTTGCCCAGAGCCTGCATCATTACGTTAACATTCACTAGAGCCTCTAACAAGAAAAGTGATTTTCACTGATACAATATTAAACTTTTCCTTAAAAACGTTTCAGGATAGTGAAAAATATGTTAAGTCATGTACAAAATATAAATATTAGTCTACTATCTGAATCTATTGAACACTTACATTTAAGAATAATGCGGCATTCGCATAAAAGCGGTTGGAGTATTGTGGAAATCAGATTTTTCTATTCACCAATCACAACTCCAGAAACTGCTCATGAACTACTTTTGATCGGCTAATATAAATAATTGCCGTCCGAGCTTATATGAAAAATGCATAAAATTTACTCTTTTTAAACTAGTTGTGGATTTTAGGAGCAATTAATCAGAAGGTGTATTACGAGGTCCTGAACTCACATGTTTGAGCAGTCGGCAGAGCGTGGTCTTGCCTGATCCCGCCGGCCCGACGATCACGACTCCCATCCTCTGCTGCAGCTGTTCGTGCAGCTCCAGACACTTCCTGAGCTGCACGTCGTCCTCGCGCAGGCCAAGCGCGGCGCACGCCTCCAGCAGCGCCTCCGTCAGCTGCTTGTTGCCGGCGCCAGTCAGAGGGATGTTTGGGAACACGTCCTTCACAAGCGCGTCGAACCGAACGCCGTCCGAGAAGGTCAACTGCAGCAAGAGAAATAAATTTTCATGAGGTTCAAAACAAGTTGCAGATTCTCCCACAGCATGGCATTGCAACATGAAATGCTACAGTTTGCTTGTAGGTATAAAATCTGCCATCTTAGGAAAATGTTTGAATAGAAAAACATGAAAAAAAATAAATTTAAATACTAATGTTAATGTTTCACGGAGGAGGAGAATGGGAGGAGAATGACCACAGATTGAATCTTGGGGTAAACTGGAAGAAAAACTCAATGATGTACTCAAATACCTATACATTCGAAAACTTGTAAACTGACAAGTTTTGAAGGTGAGAAAAAATAAAAATCGATTATGAATGTTATTGAAATAAAACACTTTTAATAGGCAAAAACTTTTTCCTTACCCATACATGGTATTTCAAATCATTACAATATCATTACAAAAAGACAAATTAATTCTGATGTTAACCGAGTTAACTCCCTTTAAGACTAGATAACTACCTTGGAGAGAGTGTTGAGCCGCAGCGCCTGCACCACGAGCTCCATCTCTCCACGCTCCTCGAGGGCGTGCATGCCGATCCCCTCGCGCATGAGGACCTTGCGCGTGGCCTTGAGCGCGCTGCCGCATCCGCCCAGCACGGTCTTCAGAGCTCGCAGGCCCCAGTCGTAGTGCTGCTGGCTCGACAGGAGCTTGCTGAAACACGCAGTACGCTTCCCGTTAGACACGGTGAAACAAAACACCCACTCCGTTTGTTGAGCGAGCATCACCACTATACTCTTATGACAATATCTCTGCGTGTTTGTTTCTTTGCTTCTTTGTGTTTTTGCCAACATTGCTCAGGTCAAACTGTTTAACCAATTAATCTGAGTTTTTCACTCATACAAGCGGTCTCGTGTATAGTTTTTGAACAGAACACTGTGATTTTTATGAAATTTTAACTGACCGATCAACTTCAAAGTTTGCATGGTCATCGACACCAACATTTTATGTGTTTTGAGTGTTTTTTTTATGCCGTTGAGGGGAGGAGTATCAATTCACTTGAAATTATGAAGTCATGTTGTCATGAACTGACCTGGCTAAATTGAAGACTTCGACGAGCTTGCCGCCGATGGACTTAGCGTGGGTGAACCCCTCGCAGTAGAGGATCACCTCCGCGATGATCTCGTTGTCTGGATGCGACATCACCACGGGCCGGAACAGCTGCTTCAAGTTGTCGGGCAGCTTCTGTCGTCCGCCGTAGCCCTTGCCGGCCGGGTTCAGCGTCACGAATATGCCGCAGGAAGAGTCCAGCTCCACCTGACATTATACACTCTCTTAAGGGATCACTTGATGAGCCAAAACACTTTTTTTCTTAAATGGAGCATTTTTCTCTAAATCTTATTGCTTCCCCACCGACGGCTGCCACCTTATCGCGGTGGTGGGGTTTGTGTGGCCAACGATCCATTGCAGCTACGCCGGCGAGCATATGCTCATGTGTAAGGGCTACCCATGCCGGACAGGTCAGTGGTGAGGTCCAGACAAAGAGCAGCCAGGGTCGGCCTAACCATGTCCTCCCTTAAATTTGCGGTCCCCATCGGGCCGGCCTTCCCCCTCGAGATGGTGATCCCCAGGGGCAGGTATTTTTGGTACTCACGATAAAGGCGAAATGTTTATTTATGCAAATATTTTGACATATGAGTGGGAATTAGACACTCCTGATTCCAAAAATGTGTGTCTTATTTCCGCGAATTTTCGCGAATTTGGCTATTTCTCACGATTAATGCTCATACCTGCGAATATCCCGCGATTTTTGCAATTCAGCAAACAATTCTCCATATTTCCACTTTTATTTCAAAATTCTAAGAATTTCAGTATCAACTGCATGTTTTTAACACTGAAGATTCCAGGAAAACGGCCTATTTCCGGCCTGGGTATTTTCCTTTCACTAGAGACACACATCTGTTGCTACTTGCTAGGGTTGTGGGTGGGGGGAGGGAGGAGGGAGGGTTGATGACCCTAATGGTTTCAGGTACCAAGGGATGAGTTTTCAGGTAAAAAACAAGTTTTGAAAGGGAAAAGAGAGATGTCATGAAGGGTGAGTCAGGTTCAAATTGTACAGCAAGTGTTTGTTGATAAAGCCTATTTCCAAGTTATACTGATTTGATGATTTATTGTCTATTAAGAAATGCACCACTAAGTCGCGAATTTCCATAAAATTTTCACCACTAATTCACCACCTTTTAGGAAACCTATCGCGAATTTATCCATTTATTTTCACCCCAAATACCTGCCACTGGTGATCCCCCTGAAATCGGGTTCCGCCGGCCCGAATTCTTACACCCCCCGGTCCGTCCCCATTCCGGCCTGGCCTTCCCACCAGTGCTGGACTCCCCCGGATCGGGCCCGTTAGGTCAACCCCCTCCCAATGTCCTCCACTTAATTCAACAAAGTTTAAAGTAAAAAAATTAATGTGCGCAATATAACCTCGTCGTTGACGCGCCGTTAAAAACTATTAATCTAATCTAATCTTATTGCTTGGGAAATATGGACAATGCAAAACGTCAAATTGAACTCAAAGTGATATAAAATGTTCTAAAACAGACTACAATATGACTTTTCAGTCTTTTCAAAGGGCATATTTCCCAAACAATGAGATTGAGTGAAAAATGCTCACAGAGCCATACATAATTTCTTTAAGATGATGAAGAATTCTGCCAAGTTTAGAGCCATGTATTTCTTTAGGAAGAATTCTGCCAAATTTAGCCAAAGTTGGAGTAAAATGATTTTTTTTCTTTGAAAGATGGAATTATCAGAAGAAATTAATTTAAAAAGTGATTAAAAAGTACATCCTGTGCATGGATTTTGGCGGAAATAGGATATGTTGTAGAGATTATTTTTCTGATGAGAATGACACCAAAAAACTACATGTTACAATTTGTTTTGGATAAAACTCTAAAACTCTTTTGAACTAAAATGACTCGTACCTCCTGGTCTAGCAGCGTGACTGTAGATCTCTTGTGCTTGATGGCGGACTGGATGGGTTGGATCTGCATGGATATGGCCGACAACGTTGCTTCCTCCAGACGGTTGAACTCGTCGAAGCAGCCCCACGCCCCGCACTTCACCAGACCCACGAAGATGCGAGCCATTGACTTGACATCGATGCCCTGAAGACAAAACACAACCATATCAAACATAGAATAAGCTTGAACTATTATTTATATTATTGTTTATATTTTTTATTCTATAAGCATAGAGTAGGTAAGCTTTTTCCACCAAATGTTAAACCGGGAAAATGTAACATGATGCATATGGAATATTGGTTGAGCTTTCCAATTATTAGTCCATGTTTAGTTTGACATGAACTTAGGTTCCCGTGAAGATACCTGCTTATTAATAGAGTAAGTTAACGGAATGAGCGTACCTCATCACAGTTGAAGACCAGCACTTGTCGGCCGAGATATCCTCCGAGAGCCTTCACCGACTCGGTCTTGCCGGTCCCAGCCGGACCGTACGGGTTTCCTCCCAGACCCATGTGCATGCCCTGAATCATAGAACACATTCACTGACTGCAACCAAAGTTTTCCACAACAGAGAACAATACAAAACAATAAACATCATGTGGAACTTGTAAGATCTGTGGTGATCGGGCCGAGCATCACCTGCGTCAGCGTAAGGTAGCACTTGTCGGTGAGCGGCGTGTGCACCAGCTTGGCCGCATTGCCCTGGTACTCGTAGCTGTACTTGAACTCCGCGTCCACCATGCGGACGCGCGCGTCTCCGTCCTCGCCCACGTAGAAGCGGAGCTGCCGCTGCCACGCCCACTCGTCTACGCTCGCCACGTTCTCGTCCAGGAGGTCCTCCACCACCGACATGTGGTGGATCGTGTCCAGCAGCAGGGACTTGAGCTTCAGTTCCAGCACGGTGGAGGCGCCGTCGTCGGTCCACTCCAGCTCCAGCCGTGTGTACATCTCCAGCTGGCTCTGCATTCATAACACACAAGCCTTGCAGTATTAAAAGTACTATTTATTACATTAAGACCAGAGGGAATTGAGCTTACAGAAATGAGGTGTCAAAAATCACATTTCTTTGTACCCCACCTGATAAATTTATTTCTGTAAGTCCAGAAAGCTTGTGGAACCCTGATTTATTCGTGTAGGCTTTCCCGGGTTTCCAAAAACCCTTTTTTTCTAAAAAAAGCCCCAACAATATGGGTGTTCGTGTTCTTTATCTAGTATTACATTCTAGCGATTAACACATTACATTCTAGAGCGTATTTTGACGAGTACAACTCGCCATATTTTGGTTGCCATTCTGGAGTTCGACAAGGGCATCTTGCCAGTTCCTGTTTTAATCCAATTTCCAGACTTCTTATTTAAAAAAATCAAATGCCAATGGGTTGAAAAAATGTAAAGTTACGGAGTTACGATTAAATCAACAAAATTAATCAGTTATGTGAATTTCACAAATAATCGATTATCTTTTCAGTAGATACCAGATTTTGAAGTTTGATCGATAACAGCAGAGCAGTGGACATGGTTACCTTGAGGTCGTCCAAGAGCGCTGGGAGCTGTTCGGACGTGATGGACTGCTCGCACTTCTGTGTGAACGTGATGCTCTCTGCGAGGCACAAGACCTGTGCGGGATAACGCAGAGGGTCTGGACCGCTGTTGGTCTTCCGCACGTCGCTGAGACAGTCCAGCAGCAGCTGACGCAGCGTCGCTTTCATCCCCGATGACAGCTCGCTCAACCAGTCCTGCAGAAGAGTTACATCGTCAGAGCAGAGCAGAAGGGAAGGGAATGAACCCAAAAAAGAACCAATTATTGGGCTGCAACTATACAGTTTTCAACAGTCCCCATTAAAGTCAGGTATACTGGATTTGTTGAGCTCCTTTGCCTTAAGTTGTCTTTGAACAACATAAAAGCTATAAAAATTAAAATTCATTCATTAATAATCTCAAGAAATTGAGCCTGTTTAAATGGATTATATTCCCATTCTCTCATGACACAGATAACACCTATGTATTGGTGAACCTATGTGGATTAAAATCAGTAGCAGCAAGAAGTTTGTGAAATATGAACTAAGAAAATGAAATCTTCTGTTGTAGTGTTGGTATTATCTGTTAGCGTTGGAGGGCTTCGAAATCGTTTAATTTGTTCTTCCATAGATATTCACGGTCTCGTGACATCAGACCGAACAAATAATGATATACTGATATGGCCTGTTCTCTCCCACCTGCACTTGTGCGGTGACGACGACGGGCCTCTTGAGCCGCACCACCTCCCCCTCCAGCGACTGCACGGCCGTGATCTCCCTGGCCTCCTCGTCCATCACCACCGAGTGCACGCCGGCGAACAGCTTCTTGAGATGCGCCTGGATCACGCGCGGCTTGGTCGACTGGCCGAGGATCTCCAGCAGGTCGTCGTCGCACAGAAAGTAGAAGCGTGGGAACACGCAGCGCTTCTCCTGCGCTCAGAGCATCCCATTAGAACATCTTCTCAAGCAAACATTGAGCGGCATACAGAATTCAGAAACCAATGGAAGGGGATCCAGAGTAATTAAAAACTTTCTATCTAACAATTTTGGAATCATGGCATCCCTCTTTAGTCTTTAGTATTTACTGTTTTGGTACATTTCTCATTTAATTGCATCGGTAGGTACACTCCCTCAAATAATAAACGGTACTCGAAAGAAAATGAATTGACTGATTAAGGTTTGATGGCATCATCCCATGAAGTCAGTGCTAACGCATTATCTAACTCTTTTAGGTGAGCTCTGATTTAATTGATAATAACAAGGATTGATTGTCAAGGAACCGGCCCAGCAGCCAATACGTTTTGTACCAAGTACCGTTTATTATTTGGGGGAGTGTACATGTACCTAAGCAAGATGTTAAAAAGAAAATTTGAGAGTTGAAAACATATCACATTTATTTAAAATGATCAATAAATAAAACCCATTCATTTTATTTTGAAAATAAAAATCAAATGAATGAGTAACTAACTAGGAAAGCTTAAACATATGCAGTGCCATCTCTAGATGCTGCATCGAAAGTTCAAAACCTAATACCCTCATTCTCATGTAATATTTGGCAAATCACCACTGAGCCTCATTCACGAAACTTTATGACGGTGTCATTGGGGGCGGCCAATGTTATTCCTTATGGTACTAAGAGGTAAACCAACCTAACTCTGCTTCGTGAATAAGGGTCCAGTAGATTGCTATGAAGTATACCTGCTTCCAGACTTGGGTAGTAACGTAACGAAAGTAACGCGTTACTGTAACGAAATTACTTTTTTGGGTAACGAGACAGTAATTTCATTACATATTTTTCCAAGTAATAAGTAATATAATCTCACTACTTTTATCAGAGTAATTTGACGTTTGTAACGCGTTACCGTGAGACTCGCCCACACTTTTCTGCTTGTATGTAATTTTCAAAAATATGGTCAGATGACAGCACTCGCCAGGCTTATTTTTTAATTTCCACTACGCAAAGTCACACAAAGTACAAAATAATAGTAATAAATTGTCAAACGGAAACGGCTTAAAATTACTTCGCTCTTATTGTGACTTTTAAACATTCATATTTGCATCCCCTTCCAATAATTTTCCTTTGGTTAAAAATTTCTGGAAAAAGTAATTTTTGAGAGTAATTTCACTACTTTTTATCTTAAAAAGCAAAGTAATTTCATTACATTTCTGAAGTAGTAATTTACCAGTAATTTTATTACATTTTTTTCCAAGTAATAAGTAATATAATCTCACTACTTTTTAAAAGTAATTTACCCAAGTCTGCCTGCTTCAGCTCCGCCCAACTACTTTCCATTCAAGAATCACCCTTGCTTTCAAAGTGCGGAGATGAATCACTGAGTGTACCTCAAGGAAATCGTTGAGACTCTTCTGACACCTGCTGAGCTGGTCCAGCAGCGTGTTCAGCATCTGATGCAGGTTGTTGATCCGACACAGAGCCACGACGCGGTCATCACGCGCCACGGCGGCCATGATGTACCGGAAGTCCTGGTCCACGCGCTTGAACCTCGCCGCCTCTTGCGCCAGCGTGCCGGCACCGAAGATGGGCTCCAAGTACACCCATCTGTCAAGACAAGCATAATGTCTAGTCATGTCTAAACTGTAATAGCCATTCTTCTAGTTCATTCATGTATGGAGGGATTATAGTGTAAGAAATCTCTTCATACATACATCTCTTCATTTTTGTACTTCCGAGATATTCTTTTAGAGAATATTTATATTTGTCATTTACATAGTAAACGAGAAGGAAATCACATCTAATAAAAATAAGTTAATAACTGACCAAGTTAACATGAATACCTAATTGAATAAGTGATAAATTACCAAAATGGCCAAAATGTGAATTAGGCATTATTTTAATTGGGCTATCTACATTAGGTATTCCCACAAATATGTGATACGTGATGGAGCCACTTCGGCAAGATAACTACTATCAGGTCCACATAATAATTTGTTTGTTTTTACATTTCGTGTTTCCATAAAGCAGTGAAAAAACAAAAAACAAATGGAATTGATATTTAGCTATAAATTTACTTTCTTGGCCATAACAAATAACTACATCAAATATTTGTATTTATATTTATGCAAATGCGCCCTTGATAGCCGCCATTTACCTAGTACCACAAAATCCACCAGAGGTCAGTTGTGTTCCTTATTTTCTCGAATAGGTAACAATATATAAAATTTTTGTAAGAATATGATTTGTGGTGCTTGACAGCAAGATTATCAGTGCAATTCATTTCAGCCCATAGCTTTTTAAACTCAACCCCTTAATGAATGGGGCAAATGTGTTATCAACTGAAGTTTAGAAGTACCTAAATAATAATAAAAAAACATAATTGCACTGGCATTATCTACTCTATATTTTGCACCATTTTGCACCTTTTCTCTACAATGAATCAATGTCACATGCTAGACAGAATACTATTGCTATAATTCCGAAGCTGCATTATCAAGTGTTCAAAGAGTAGCAATAGCAACATAAAAGATGTCACTTACTTCCGCTGGATCTGAGTGAGGCTGTGCAGGAACGCGTCAAGATCTGCCAGCCGGGTCTCCCAGATGGCAGCACGATCAGTGAAGCTGCTGTAGTTGGGAGAGTTCTTGATAGATTGCAGCAGGCATTGGTTGTCGCCAATCTGAAACAGTACGACTTGCATTAACTAGTAGGGGACAAATTTAAGATATTTATCACTTACATAACACTCATGATTGTTAAGTAATTTTGGCACATAATTCTATGAATCTTTGGAAATAAGTTGTAATTTTGCTATATTTTCATTTTCATTTTTTATTTTTTAATGAATGGACAGGCAAAATGACCTAATTTTGAAAACTCTGACTCCACGGGAAGATAGTAAACTAAAAACGGCACATCTCTGCCAAGTGTATTCTGCATGTTGACCTTGTTAAGGATGTCCTTGAAGTCCTTGATGAGCATGACCGGTGCTGCTTGAGAGTCGTGTGGAGTGAGTTGGAACCTGGCCTCCACCTCCCAGATGTCCAGTTCGCTCAGCGCCTGGCGGATCACGATCTCGCTGGACGCCCGAGCATTCAAGTCCTGCCAACACGAGAACACATGTTGCATCTCGTAAGAGCTGGTTCAAGGACACTCACACGTAGATGTTTTTAATTTACCTGCAACTCTGTGGCTCTGTTGACGATGTTCTCCTTGACAGCGAGGAAGTCTCCGAAGACGAGTGTCTCCACAGACTTGCTCGGCATGTTGATCAACGAAAACATCTCGAGCCAGTGCTTCTCGCTGAACATGTCACCGCGGATGTATTTCAACACAGGAATCAGCCCCTGCAGAACAGTCAATATTAGTACTAAGTGTTACGTCAACATGAGGCTAGAGTATGTTATTATTCCTGGATGTATAATTCTCAGCTTTATTTAATTATATTTATGTACCTAGCTATGCATCGTAATTCTTACTGAAAGCGATATTATTCTTAACTTCAGCAAATGAAGGAGATGATTTGTTTTTCTGGAGAGTGGAAATATCGACATGGTTCAGTCAACAAAAATACTCACCTCAAATATAATTTTTAGGGTTGGGACTTGACATCGATATTTCGATTTGACATCGATGTCGAATGGATTTTAACTTTCGATTTGACATCGATCTGAATATCTAAATCGAAAAATCGATTGACATCGTTTTTGTATCATAAATGTTTGAAATTTCGCGCCCAAAAGGAGATCTGGCAACAGTGCAACAAGATCAGCTGGCCTACTTCTGCCCTTCCTGCATACCGCCTGTGTATTTTGGGATCCGGAGGGAAGGTCACTGACACTATGGTCAGTTGTCTCTTGCCTCTCAGGGTGTGTGCTATTTTTATTCTCATATGAAATTATGTTGGCTTTCAAAAAATTATTACAGACAAAGTGAAGTGTGGAAAGTGTTTTTTGTTTAGGTGTTAACAGTAAAGCAGACAATGTTTTGCTTCGCGGAATATATTACGGCAAAAAGTGTTCTAAAGCCACGAATTTGCAAATGGATTTGAGACGAAATATGACATTAATTGTTCAATTTTACATAAATAAATGTTTGCAGGATATTCCAAACTAAAAAATACTTCACTTCAATCATTTCCTTGTCCTTTTGTTGCCGCAAGGGGGTGGGAAAGGGATTTCTCTCGCGCTAGACGCACGGCCTTGGCTTTGGCCAGGCGCAAACTGCAATGTTGCCATATTTCACCGTAATTTCGATGTCGAGTGCCTATTTTTGTTGCCTATTTTTACGATGTCGAAATTGTTTTGATTTGATGTCGAAATTTTCACTTTGACATCAATTTAGAAAAGCAAATCGAATCCCAACCCTAATAATTTTATATCAAGGCAACTGATCCTAACAACATTAGTTAGAAATCAGAGAAAATAACTATAATAAAATTATTGTAACCATGAATCACTAAGTAATAAATAAGTAACCATCCATATATATATATATATTTAATATTGTAATCTAGGCGTCACCTTGTATTTGTCGACTTCGTGCAAGAGTCGAACTGTAAGCGAAGTCTTCTCCGTCTCGGCCTTCAGCCTCTCCTGCCACTTCTGCAGGAACTCCTCGAACTTGTAGCTCTTGCTCCGGAACACGATCCACTCCTCCCCGGTCATCGCCTCCATGCCTGCAAGCAAGGAACGACCATTAGACGCAGGAAGACAGACGGGAGACTCAAGCGAGACGCCGTCCTGTACGCACCGCTGTTGAATTCCTCGTAGAGCGACCACATCGCTTCGTGCTTCTTCAAGTCAGCCTCGATTTCAGTGCTCTGATCGAACTCGGGAGAGTCCATACCGAAGTGAGAGCAATCATTTCTATCAACAAAATTGCTCTGATGAAACTTAATGCACAATGTACGCATCATTACTAATAATCCATACAACGCTTTCAGTATGCCAACGCTAGCGTTATAGTGAACAGGACAAAATATTCTTTCCACGCTAAGTGTAAATGTGAGTCAACACAGTCGTTCAAAGCTTCCCAAGTATGAAGAAGTTCCGAAACGCTGCTCCAAAAACTGTCAAGTGAAGTATGAAAACATTCAACTGCAAAGATTGAGTTCCAAACTTTCATTTTTCATAGTTTTCATTCGGAACTGTGGCAAACTTGAGGAGTTTGGATCAGAAATGTGAATCAGCCTTAAGAGTTGGAACTAGATACCCCTCCCTAGTGCAGCCATTCAGGCGTAATAATGTTGTTGATAACTAAGTTCATCCAGCATCACCGCATATCCCGCGTGTATTTTTTGTGGTCTGACTTCACCCATTTTCTACATTAACTGCTATTACATGGGAAACAAGAGTGGAATAATAAGTAAGTATATTTCTGTTTCTTACACCAGCTTCTCCCTCGTCTGCATCAACTCCTCCCACTCCTGCCGCTTCTCTCTGAGCACGGTCAGACTCCTGGCCATCGCGTCCGCTCCTCCGCCCGCTTCCCTGGGCTTCATCTGCTCCCAGCGGAGCTTGAACTTGTCCATCTCGCCACGCAAGTTGTCGGCCTGCGTGGAGAGGTTCGTCTTGATGCCGTCGACGCGCTTGCCGATCAGGTACTGGTGGTTGTCGACGGTGGTCTGGAAGTTGTCCCACGCGGCCGCCGTCTGCGTCACGCGTTCGATGCGCTCCTTGCTCCAGCTGGCCAGCGTCTTGTTCTTCTTCGCCGCAGACTCAAACACTGATGTCATCTGCAAAGCACATTGAAACTCAAGTTCAAGTTCAAGTATCTTTATTTTGTCAATTAGGTACATTAACAAAAATGGCGGTATTCATTGTTTCTAATTAACATATACAATATCATAATATCCTCCATACAACCATGAGGAACTTCTTATCAAAAACGGGCTACTAAAAATCTACTAAAAATCTACTTAAAGTCTACTAAAAATCCAATTCCTAATAAACTAATTATGATATGGGTACAACTAGGTACAATTTATTGTAATTTTCATTTTTCTCCTTTTTATGGGTTTTGTAGTTTTGGTTTCAATCAAAGTTTTGAATCATTTATAAAGGTAAATGTTAAATAGAAGGTATAAAATGCTACGATTGACACAATTTTTAGTGAAAGTCAATGACAGATTTCTTTAGAGTGCAGGCAATAAATAAACAATTCTCAATCGGTATATTTTTTTTAAAATGCGAGTTCAAACCATGCAAAAATACTATAATTCTAGAAAATTTTAGCTCTAATAAAAATAGAATATGAGTAGGTTTAATAGTACTTTTTAAATTATTATATTGAATCAATATTCAACAGTTACCTACATTCCAATTAATTTATACCTATAGAAATTGGTTTTGATTGATTTCCGTGTCCGGTCATACGGCATTCATCCAATAATTAGCGGCGGCGATGGCCTTGTCGTTTGCTTGCATCAAGTCTTCTGTTGTGCAAGGATGGTCAAGTAGGGGACAGCTCAGTAGGTGACTCGGATCCTGCACAACACCGCAATCGCACAGGATATCAGCATCGGCTGGCAGGAAGCCCCACTTCTGCAGGTTGGTCTTGCATCGCGGTACCCCGACTCTCATGCGGTTCAGCGTTCTCCACACTGCATAGGGCAGGTCACCACCTGGGGCCAGTTCTTCCTTCACTGGAATTTCAGGGTTGTCCAGCTCGCTCCTCCACTTGGCGATGCGGTTCGCTTCCTGAGTTCCTTCCAGGACACGTGTTCGTGAAAGGAAGCTCTTCCTGGACCGAAGCCGCCGTGCCGCTGGCTGATGTCCGTGCAGCGAGTGTCGGGTGTCAATGTCCTGCTTCATCCTCTCCACATCTGCAGCAATGTTCCGTCGGACATGAGGTGCAGCTATCCCGATGATCGGATACAGTTTATGAACGGGAGTCGGCTTCAGACATCCCGTCACAATCCGCACGGTTTTGTTGACAGCGACATCCACCTGACTAACGTGTGCAGAGGCGCTCCACACTGGTGCGGCGTACTCCGAGGCAGACAAACACAGTGCCATGGCAGAGGTTCTAAGTGTCCGGGGGTTGGCGCCCCAGGATTTGCTCGTCAGCTTCCTAATGATGTTATTTCGAGCACATACCTTACCTCTGGTGTTAGCACAATGTTTCCTGAAAGTCAGAGTACGATCCAACGTGACACCAAGGTATTTCGGCGTCGGGCAATGTTGGAGTTGGTCGCCTCGCCACGTGACATCCAGCTCTCTTCTCGCTTCCCTGTTGTTTAAGTGAAACGCACAGACCTGCGTCTTGCTGGGATTCGTCCGGAGGTAGTTTGTGTCGTAATATAAAGAGAGCTCGTCCAGCGTCTGGGTCAGTTTCTCTTCAACTTCCGCAAAACTTGAGCCCTGTGCGGCCACTGCGGTGTCATCCGCATAGATGAACTGCCTGGTGTTGTTCGGCAATGGCTGATCGTTTGTGTAGATTTTGTAGAGAGCTGGGGCCAAAACCCTACCCTGGGGTAGGCCATTCTTTTGGGTCCGCCATCTGCTGTTCTCCCCTTGTGAACAAACATAGAACCTTCTGTTATGCAGAAAGGTGCTGATAAGCTGTGTTAACTGGTGGTCCTTCGTCAGGTCGTACACCTTCTTCAACAGCTTCCTGTGATTCACGGTGTCATACGCCGCTGTGAGGTCGATGAAAGCTACTCCAGTTATTTTTCTTAGCTCGAAACCATCCTCGATGTGTCGATGATCCAAATTGGTTTGGATCATAAGATAAAAGTGCAAAAATGGAATGTCACAATTCCAGGAGTAGTGTCTTGCAACTTCTATTCTATTGCGTCTGTGGTTACCTTGGGCATGGCTGCGAGGACCTGCGCATGCCTGGCGTTGGCCTCGGCGATCTCGTCCACCGACCGCGGCTGCCTCGCCAGCGCCTCCGTTGAGTCGGCGATGAACTTGTCGACGGTGACGACGTCGCTCATGATGGCTGCCTGGAGAGAGCTCACCAGCACGTCCCAGTAGCGTCGGTTGTGCAGCTCCACCTCCGAGCGCACCGGCAGGAAGCTGACGGAGAAGCACTCGAGCTTCTCCTCAGTGCTGCGGAATCGCTTATCGTTTAGAGACCCCGGCTTATAGCATCCATTTTTCAGAAAAAAAATCAGGTAGGTACCTTCAATCACAATAATTGTCAAATTTGCCGAGGTTAATGGTAACTAATTGAGAAAGTCTTTCATAAAAGATCATTTAGAAATACAAAAATATCTTCAAATGTTAGCATACGAAATTTGTAAATGGAGAATTTTCTTCAGATTGATTTATTTCTCTAAAGTTTCATAAAAATTCAAAAATTAGTTCACTGAAATAGCAAAATATTTAATCAATTTCTTGCATTTTATTGTGAAAATAGAAATTATATCAAAGATCTCAGATTGGTTTGAAATAACAAGATGCCTATCTATAATAAACTGCAATTCAATTTGTTTCATTATTTTTATTACTTTTGCAGCTAATACAAAAAATTTGTCTCTCGAACCATCCTCAACTTGTCCGAACTCCTCGAAAAGAAACAACCCAACTCACCACGGCAGTTTGGCGATGTCTTGTCCGAGCAGTTTGGACGCTCGGAAGTTCTGGTCCCAGTCTTCGGCCGAGTGCAGATGGTCCTCGGCCATCTGCTCCAGATTCACCGAGCCGAGCGAGACCCACTTGAGCCAGCGTTGTTTTAGCTCGTCGAGTCGCGCCAGCAGTTGCTCGCCCTTCGTGTACACCTCGGCAAACCGGTGCGCATTCCTGCAACAGCATTCCGTAGTGTGACATCTTCGCTTTGTACTACTACAAGTTTGCGACTTTTTACATTGAAGTTGTGACTGAAAGTGTTGCAAATCCACTCATCGAATACACATGATCTTCAACCAGTTCACAAACCAGGGACCCGAACCGGAACCGGAACCTAGAACCGGTATGAACCTTTATAATTTCGGAACCAGAACCGGAACCGGAACCGTTATACTTGTTTCCCAAAGAACCGGAACCGGAACCCGAACCTTTATAATCAATTAGGTTCTTAAAGGTTCTTAAAGGTTCTTTAAGGTTCCTTTTTTTAATAAAAAATCATGTATATCACTTGGATATAATATTATTCACAAAGTAGTATAAAGTTTATTTTTTGATAACATTTCCAAAATATATTTTTTGTAGAAATTTTTAATTCTTGATAAGAAATAATAATTCTTCATTATGAAAACGCTGCTCGAGTTTTCAATTTTTGAATCTGACTACTGCGATGAGAACTGCATTGCTGACAATTTGAATATGATAGTTCAGGAAAAATGAATGTTTACGTTGTCTTATGGAGAAAATTGCAGCCACTTGTCTCCTCTGATATTTACTCTGCGCACCATCCTGTGAATTTTATACAGGCACTGCCTACACCTGTGCTTGCATTCATAGGAAAATCCAAATCCAATAATGCCATTAAATTTGACATTGGTAATACTGAAGTTTTATTATTATAGTTTGATTTAAAATTTTAGAACCGGAACCGGAACCCGGAACCTTTATGCAGGAACCGGAACCGAACCTTTAAGAATATTTGTTTCAGAACCGGAACCGGAACCCGAATCTTTATAAAATAAAATTGTGGAACCGGAACCGGAACCCGAACCTTTATTCATAAAGGTTCGGGTCCCTGTCACAAACTATTAATAATTATTAAATATTTAACTTGAAGTTTTCCATTTTGAGACTGCAGAACATTTTGTATATTTTTGGCTAATCTTAATGTAGCATTGTAAACTTGAAGAAATCTTCATACCGTGCAATCATTATTGGGAATATTGGCTCGTCGGCTCCATCGCTGACGCCTCTGAAGCTGTTTGGTATTCCGAAGAACCTCTTCAACTGGGCGTAATACTTCATACGGATCTCCTCCATCGGCGGTTGAAACTGCAGAGACTGCTGTCTGAAAGCCAAATACAGAAGCTCGAATATCAGAAGCTTTTAATACTCATTTTATGATTTCACTGTAATTACAGATTTATAAGTTATAACAAATAAAATAAATATATTGATACTGAACTACAAAATTTCACAATGATTTTAACAATGATTTTCAGGTTTCCTTCTGAAAACAAATTGCAAATAATGACTCCATCCTAGTATATCCATAGATAACCTGTCCTGTACCACATATTCTTGTACCTGTAGACGAGCTCTATCTTCATCTCCGGCAGATGCTCGTTGAGCGACATCAGTCCGGCCTGGTACTGCACCTCCAGCGCCTTGTAGAGCTGCCTGTCCCAGTGAGTGCGCCACGACTTCATGTTGGTGAACTTCTGCTCCTCCACCTGCGCCATCAGCGCCCGGATCTCGCGGAGATTCTCCTTCCATTGCTGCTGGTGGCGCAGCAAGTCTGTGTTCATCAGCACGAGCACCTGACACAGACAAACACTAAGTACTTTCCTGGGAAAAAAATTTATGCCCAAACTAATTTCTTCTTTGGCATTGTTTATTGTGCAACATCATCAAAGTACATAGCATAAACAGCTTCACAGCAAACTAAATAAATTAAAATAATACTATTTCTACTGAAAGAATCTGCACCTAGGTTCTGTCAACAATATTTTGTTTTATTATTTATTTCACATGTTGTACACTTAGACAATCAATATTTCATATAGTTGAGATGAATAATGGTAAGCATTTGAGACATGACTAGATAAGAAGTGCTTCCTACCTTCTCCCGGACTTGAATGTGATAGGAGGCCAGCTTGTTGTTCTCCCTCGAGAGTCTCTCCACCGCCAACTGCAGCTTGGCGATGTATCGGTCCACTGCCTTGTTGTCGCTCCAGCTGACGCCGTGTTGCTCGTCCACGAGCTGCGCCAGTTGCAGCGCCGCCTCAAGCATCATCGGCCGCTGCGACGGAACCTGGACACATTCCACATTCACACACTTGTTCTTCCCCTGAGAAATAATGCATATCACACCCCCAGAAAGAAACGTTTGAAACTCCGAAATCGCCATTTTGCATAAGAGAAAATACAAGCAGTCAGTTAAAAACTATGCATTTTAGACACATCTAACTTGAGAAGTGCATTGAGTAACATTCCTTCAATTACCTATTGAGAATGAACAACTGGGCTTAAAAGATATCAACATTCCAGAAGCCACAAATTACTAAAATACTAAACGAACACTATTGATCAAAATACCTAATAATGTGTGAAAACATAATAATTTTGGCTGCTTATAAGTAGTTATTTTTCATCCAATTGGATACAGGAATATTGTTTCTCGGGATTTGATACAATATTGTGGACACAATGGATTGGCAATAATTTCTCAGATCCTAAATCTGAATCTCGATATATTAAGAAAATCGAGAATTTTAGGCGATGTCCTACATGAGAAAATGTTGAAAATCTGTGATTCTCCAGTAAATTCTTGGCCACTGTTGTCAGGAAATGTTGAGTCTGGTGATATTGTTACCATGCGATCGCCGATGGTGTTGTGGAAGTTGGCGATCTGCTGCAGCGCCTTGGCCTGCTTCATGAACCGCTTGGCCAGCTCCGCCACCTCTTGGATGCGGATGGGGATCTTGTAGCCGAGCACGGCCAGCTGACGCACCTCGCGGATCAGACCCACCAGGCGGGGGTTGTAGTTCACGTACATCAGCTTACCCTGCTCGAACTTCACCACGGGCTCGTCCGTACGCAGGCTGCAACAACAGGTTTTATTCATTACCAACTTGTGAATTATTTTACATATTTTATTTTCATTTTTTTAAATGATTTGTCATTATGTTTTTAATATATTTTTTAAAATTAAGTCAATAATTTAAGATAGTTTCTCTAGAGTTGAAATATGGTTAAAAAATAATCTGAACTTCAGAGGTAGAAGTCCAGAAGTCCATTTCAATGATTCTTGAGATGAGTACAAATACCATATTCCGTCCAATCCAAATATTTATTTGAAATGGTAGCAAAGAGCAAGATTATATTATTCCAAAAGTGTGCAACACAAAATTGAGAAAATTGACCTCCACTCTTCTATCTCTGAGGCAGAGAAATGCTCTTATAGTTAATAAAATTAAATCACAATAATTTAGATATAAACCGGGTAATATTTCAATTTCATTTCACTATGTCATAATACCCTTGTGATTGTGTGGTGTAAAATTCTTAACAAAAGTAATTAAAAGGTGTCTGGTTCAATGTTCCGTCTCACCTGAGCTTCTTGCTGAGCACATCTGCGCCGACGTCTCGAGTCCAGCTGTCGAACTGGTCCATGTGGTACTCCTTGAGGTCCTTGAGCACTTCGCTGGACGACCGCTGCAACCCGTCGTAGCCGTGCAGGTCGCTCAGGATCTTGGCGCTCGTACGCTCAATGTCGTGAATCTGGAGGCACGAGATGATAACTTCATGTTAAGCCCTGCTGCTAATAAATGTTCCACTTCTAATGATACGAAATCCACGCACGTATCTAAAGCAGTAGACTGTTAAAAACATCAATCAACCGAAAAATTAATACGCAAAAGTATATTTTATTTAGGTGACAATTTGCAACTAATTTTACAAAAGTGGCTATTAATATTAAATAATAAAATACACATGTTGAAATCAATACAATGTTTAAAGCTACCAATTTCAGAAAAGGAAGTAAATAAAAAAAACATTATACCAAAATTTTACCTTTTAAAGGCAATTGTGACATTTGATTCCCAACCATTTAAAATCAATGAATGGATAAGTACATATTCCAAGATAGCAATTATTGGACCAATTACTATCTCCCAGATTGTAATAATAATTGGCAATAAGTGGAAATCCGACTGGAACACAAGACCAACAGGCTGCACAAATGCTCACCTTGGCCTCCATTTGGCGCACCCAGTAGATGTTACTGATGACGGGCGGCATGTCGACGAGCTTGCAGCGATCCTTGTCTTGTCCCGCGTGGAAGTCGGCGCTCGCCTTGTTGATGTACTCGCTCAACTGTCCCAGCAGGTTCTCGCGCTCGGCCACCAGAGTGCCTCGGACATTCGCCCGCTGGATGAGATCCTCGTACCGCTTGAACTCCTGCAGCAGCTGGCGGAAACATGCGGGAGTCATTTAGTTCTGGCCGCTTATATTACAAAAACAATCTTCCTTGTAGGTATGGTATAATTCAGATTTGTCTTTATTAATAAAACACATCTACCTATATAAACTAGTAATAAGTACTTATGAGTATAATTAAAGAAATAAGTGTTGATTCACATTTTTTAATATAATTAACTTAAAAAAACAAGACAAAATCAAAAGTTTTCAGAAATAAAATAAACACAGAAAATTATACCTAGGTAGGTACATATACAATAATAATAATCTTTCTCCCGGTTCCAAGAATTACAAATGAAAAAGAATCAAAAAGTAATCATCTTGAAACAAGAACACACTGTGAAGTAAATGCAGAAAACTGAGTGAAGAGCAGCTCTCTCATTGGCTTGAAAGCTGTCAGGTGATTTAATCGGTCATGATCAAAAAGCGGAGAGTAGTAACTTGACATTGTGTCCTGTGTTTTATGTCCATGTCACCTTTTGGACATGCATTTTGCATCAAGATATATTTAAATCACATGTCTCACCTGCAGCGTGTTTCTGTTAATGTTCCGCAGCTGATTCTTCAGCTTGCCGGCGACCCTGTCCTCGGTGGGAATGAGTGCATTCTCGAACTGCTTGACCGCCGTGCGCCACAGAGGCTCCGTGTAGGAGTTGTACTGCACGGGATTCAGTCCGACGAACGGCTTGAACGTCTCCCCAGTGCGCAGCTCCTCTTGCTCCTTCACCGACAGCAGCCGCGTGAGTTGACGGTGGAGCGTGCGCAGGTGCAGGATCTCTCCCAGCCTCGATCCGAAGCCTGAGACAAGTTAAATAATACTTCCATTGCTGTGCAAAACAAAATTGCTGAAGTATTAAATGTGAATTCTAAAAATTCTATCCAAGGAAATAACTTTGCAGTAGTGTATCTAACAGAAATATATTGCAAAATATCACATTACACATTCATTTTCATTTTCATGCCTAATGAAACAAACATTCCAGTACAAATAAAACTATCAATACCTACAAAGATCAGAAGTGAGATATTTCAAAATTCTCTTTAGAGCATGCTTGCATGGATGCGTGCTATACACGAATTTTTAATATTTTAGCATAATACCTCCGAATTCTATAAAATCTCTAAAGAGACTCAAAATCATTTCTTTACTGCCAACCTGTAAGATTGACAACTCAAGTATTGAATGAAAATTAGGACACGTACCTAGGAATTTATTTCTTGATTGTATGCAGGTATTTAATTTTTAACATCGTTTGTCCGCATTTTAATTCATTGTGTCATCATATGAGAGCTAATAGTAATGTGTGCTATTGCACAGTCGCTAACAAAATAGGATTCAATATCTTCAGTCTCAAAATCATTTCTTTACTGCCAACCTGTGATGTACGTGGAGGTGAAGGGCGGTCCCTTCCAGCGATGATGCGTGTAGTTGGACCAGAAGAGCGAAGTGAGGCGCTCGCAAGTCTGCACCCACTTGTTGCAGGCGCCCACGCTCTGGTTCAACGCCTCCTCCACCTGCATGTACGCGTCATCCCAGAGTTGAATCTCTCTCAGCTTGCTCTGGATCAGCCGAGTCAAAGAGTTGCCTGCAAGCAAGACAAGATTCTATTAACCACTTGCGACGGGATATGAAACTTAACTTATGTTTTCACTGTATATATACCTGTACCTAGTTATTGTTAAAATAAAATAAAAATATGAAATCGCTTTAATGGCTGATTGGTTGAGGATAGGTCTAATGTCAGAAAGGGAGGAATTACTGGTCGTCAATAACGATGATAAAATGCAATAGTCGAAAAGTTAGCTTCTTTATCTAGTTTAACCCTGCGTTCAGGAGGCTCTATTTTGTACGCCATTACAAAAGCGGGGTTTCATAAACCCCAATAGTAAAATAGCTATTACAATGTATAGGAATCAAACCCAGTATTTTAGTCCTTACAGAAGGGAATGTTTTAAAATTAAAATCTATTTCAGCAATTCTGTAACCAACCACCACGCTGTGACTAGGTATGCAGTATCATCAGCTATTGCCGACAAACCTATTATCTCCATGAAGTGCTCCATGCGATCTTGTGGATAAACGTAGTCCTCGAGCTTCCAGAGGTCGTCGAGAGTGTTGTGAGCCGTTTCGATGACGTCGTCGATGTCCACCAATGCAATAGAGTCCAACACACTAAGATGAAAAGAAACACATTATTGGCTACAGCTCTACTTGAAGTCATTGTAAAATCGATTTATTAATCAAGCGAGCGTCTCCACTTGAAACTTATGGTTCGAATCTGTTTTATTTTTATTTTTTTATCAGTGCATCTGGCGTTTCCTGCCAAACGACATAACGGATAAGGCCAATTTTTTAACAAAACTTATTACTATTCTGGAAGTGGTCAAAATGATTTTCAGCAATTTCGGTCCATTGGATTCATCGGAAACATGACGTGTAGTTTACTCTGGGACTGTAAAATCCCCCATCCCGCTGACTTTTGTGGAATGGATATTACCATGATATTACCTCGTATATTTTGCCAACGGTTCCATTGTGTTCCAGAAGGCTGTTGATTTCAGTCGCTCACTTTTGCTCGTCGAGTTCTTTGCATTGTGCGCCCAGAAATCAATTTCATCCATAGGAGTCATTATGACTGAAATAAAAATCATCATCAAGTTTTAGTAATAATTAGGGTGTAATAATAATATATTATACTAGTACTGGTAGTTAAACGAACCAGAAAGATCTCCAATGTGATTGCCTTGTTTCCCGTCGCCATTGGTCTGTCCGACAACGCTCTTCAGCCCCGACTCAAGCTGCGTGATGAGATCCTGCAGCTTGGGATCGACTTTCTGACTCCACTCACTGTCTTGCAATATGATTGGCGCAAACACCTTCTGGACAGCATGGTACAGCATCGTGATTGGCGAATCCACCATCGATGAGACAAATATGTTCTCATGAAGATTTTCAATTGTGATTACTTGCGGACGGATTTTGAAGAACACAAGTATTTGATTCTTCCCATCGTGAGGTACAACCTAGTTCAAACGTTAAAGTTATGATAAGGCACCTACAAGATTATTCCTCCTTCGTCAGAAAGGATGACACAACATTCAAATTTAGGTTGGTACCACTGTATTTTGGCATATTGTAATAATAATATTTTCATGCACCATTTAATCAACTATGCAATAATTCTTACAAAATTTATTAACAGATTTGAAAAAATGTGTTTGACTAACCCGTGACTCCAGTCGTATGTTGGCTCCCGATTTTGTCTTCTCCGCAAAAGAGCTGAGAATGAAGCAACTTCCATCGTCGAGGAAATTATTAAGACCCAAATTGTGTCTCAATGCAGATTTGTTTTCCACATTATGAAGGCCAAAATAATTTGCTGTAAAGTAAAGGACCATGAAAATGTTAATAAATAAAACACGCATTTATTGTTGACTGTTATCAGGTTTAAGTATTCGCTGTAGTACAATACATCCGCAAGGGCAATACATACTAAAACAATTTTCTGTTCATGATAAAAGCAAAACTGGTGAGAAAATCAAAAAATACTAATTTATTTTATATCTCATTCCTAAAACAGTAAACAACTAGTTTCAGTTTCAGTTTTCAGTTTTATTTCCAATTGATACATTTTTACATGTCATGACCCTTGAGGAGCATATGTTTGCCCTCATGTATTAGGGTACAAATAGCAAGTATCTCATTAAATTCATGAAAAAGTTTAAATTAAATCAAATCATTCAAGTTCCCACAAGAATAACAGAAGAAGAAGTTCAACAACAGGATGGAAGTATTGTTAGTCGAGTCCAAACCTCCACTCTTATTGACCATATCTATGTTCAGGATGAGGACTCAGTAGTCAGCACCAAAGTATTAGACATATCAAAAATCATAGATTCGCGTGGAAAGCCAGTTACTGATCACTGTCTAGTATCTTGTACATTAGTTTACATGAAACCAAAAAGGGAGGTTCGAAAGATTACTTTTAGAAACTACAAGAAAATTAATCCCCAGGAATTAAAAAATGTTTTGAACAGCATTGACTGGAATATTGCAGATGGTGAAGATGATACTAATATAAAGCTAAAAATACTTAACGACAATTTACAATATACTGAGAATAAGCTAGCCCCGATCAAGGAATTTACAACCAATAAACCGAAATGTCCATGGATTACCGATAACATTCAGAATATGTGCAAGCTCAAGTCAAAAGCACTTTTGAAGTTCAAAAGAAGGCCATCTGCAGCTAATTGGCAATATTATTGCCATGTTAGAAATTACATAACAATAGCAGTGAAGAGAGAGAAAAGATCATTCATGAGGAAAGAAATACAAGCAAATGTAGGCAATTCTGCATTCTTATGGAAGAAACTTCAAGAGTGGGATATCCACAGTTCGAAAAAGCCAAGACAAATA
Source organism: Leuctra nigra (assembly GCA_934045905.1). Taxonomy (NCBI): domain Eukaryota; kingdom Metazoa; phylum Arthropoda; class Insecta; order Plecoptera; family Leuctridae; genus Leuctra; species Leuctra nigra. Next base: position 6,162,551 of record OW203764.1, on the reverse strand, counting down.
ATTCCTGAAGAACTAGCTAAGCCGGATTTGATAAATGACTATTATGTTGATTCAATACCAAATTCTTTAATTGCTTCAAATATAATTGATCAATACAAGAACAACACTCACACTGTTACGTCAAAAAATGCCTTTGAGCTCAGAGCAGTTAGTTCAGAAGAAATAGTTGATCAATTGAGGAAAATTAAGACCAAAGCAACAGGCATTGATAATATAAATATCAATACATTACTTCTATGCATGCCAAACTGTTTAAATGCTATACACAGTATTGTGAATCTGTCTCTTGTTTCTGGAATATTTCCTGATCTATGGAAAGAAGGAGTAATAACACCTTTGCCAAAATGCTCGCATCCAAAACAATTCAAAGACCTTAGACCCATAAGTATTCTCACTACAATGTCCAAAATACTTGAAAGAATTGTTGTGAAACAACTGACTGCATACCTAGAAGAACTAAAATTATTATCCAATAGTCAGTCAGGATTCAGAAAAAATCGAGGGACAACATCAATACTCCTAGATGTAACTGATGAAGCGATCAAGGGAATGGAGAAGAAAATGGTTACAAGTCTTATGCTATTAGATTTTACAAAAGCTTTTGACTCAATCAACCATGAACTCTTACTGGCTAAACTCACATATCTTGGAGTGGGAGAGATGACAATTAAATGGTTTGCAAGTTACCTCACCGGACGTCAACAACGGGTAAAATTATCAGCTAATAACGTATCAATGCCAAGGAAAAATAGAACAGGAGTACCACAGGGTTCAAGTATAGCTCCACTCCTGTTCATAGTTTACACAACTGATATCGATGAGAGTGTGAAACACTGCAAAATACACAAATTTGCAGATGATACCCAGCTTCTATATACCTTTCGCCCTCAAGATCTAGCTGCAGCGCAAGAGAAAATAAACGAAGATCTTCAGTCTATTGCTGCATGGAGTGAAAGTCAAGGACTTTCCTTAAACACTTCGAAGACAGTATCAATGATTATAGGGAGCAAATGTCAACGAATCAAAATACTTAATAGCGAGTTTAAACTAAATATAAATGGTTGTACAATTCCCATTTCAGAAACTTCAAGGAATTTAGGTTTAATCATGGATAGCCAAATGACATACACAGATCATATTCAGAAAGCAAACAGCAAAGCTTACGGCAAACTACGAACATTGCAAAGATTTAAACAAATCCTGACCAGGTCAACAAAAACAAAGCTCGTTGAGGCACTTATAATATCAAATTTAAATTACTGCGACATCGTTTACGGATCATGCATTTCAAAGAAAGATATAGGACGTGTTCAGAAAGTCCAGAATTCTTGTGCCAGGTTTATATTCAATATTAAGAGAAGACACCATATAAGTCCCTACATTCAGAAACTTCATTGGTTGAAGATGGAAGCAAGAAGGAATCTTCACTTGACATGCGCAACGCACAAGATACTGTTAACAGGAGAACCTAAATATTTGAATGATAAGTTAAGAAGAAGACAAGATATTCACGGAAGAGATACGCGGTCCAAAGAAAAGCTCGACTTTGGCACTCATCGAGGTACAAAATTTAAGAATTGTTTTTCATATTCAGCCTCGGTAGCGTATAATGCAACAACTAGGGAAGAGCAGACATTAAGTTTAATACCATTCAAGACACTAGTCAAGAACAAACTCACGCTAATTCAAGAACAAGAATTCAAGAACAAGAAGTAATGTGCATTGGAAGACAACAATAAAGATCACACACATCCTGCTGAGAATGTTTTTTCAGTGGTTTTCCCTCAGCTAAAAAAAGCAAATGCTTGGATGTTCTTCCAATATTACCACTGACATTGAAGCACAACTATATGTATAACGACTTTTATGAATAACTTAAGAAGAAATAGGTAAACGGTGAAGAGGTGAAGCAGCTGAAGAGAAGAGATGGATGTATGGAAGATCAACGACTCGATTGTTGAATACAGACCAATTGTGTACCTATTTTATGTGCTCAATAAATTACATTATTATTATTATTATTATTATTATATTGGAAAGCAACATACTGCATTGTGCTTGATATATTTACACACAATCTATATTGAACACAATACAATACATTACAGTTACAGAAATACCTACAACTTCACAATAGACTTAGTGCTATGATAATATAATATAATAACGTAGCATACATAATGCATTATTTTTTAATTATAAGATCTTAATTATAACAACGGCAAGTAAACATTTATTCTATTTAATATACCTATACCTATATGAACTCAAATAATATTATTAATAATATTAATACCTATTAGTTAAACCTTTACTCTTCTCTTTATTCGGTAAATAGAGGTATTTACATTGAGGTTTACTAAAATATTTATTACTATTTCTAATGAGATTTATTGGCCAGCTTACTCGTTACTCGTTAAGGTATTCATCTAAGGAATAATAGGCTTTTTTGATGAGGTACGTTTTTAGTCTGTGTTTAAATATGTGCATCTCCTTTTGATTTCTTATGTCTTTAGGTAAATTATTGTATAGTTTTAATTTTTCATAGTTTGAATTTTTTTGGGTTAATTTCATTCTGTGATTTGTTGCATGCACTTTATCTTTCTGCCTTGTGTTGTGTTTGTGTACGTCCTGGTTTTGTGGTAAATTTTGAAGATTTTTTTTAATCGTTACTGACGCTTAGACTCTGTATGAGTCTAATACAGATATCTAATATATATCTAATATAATATCTAATATAACGCTTATGACGTTATAGACTCTGTAGATAAATGGAAGCATTTGGTAGGTACGTCACTTTTTGCCTGAATATTACTAGTACCTACTAGGTACTATGTAAATTTGATGATCATTGATCTAGGCTTATCTAGGTATAAAATTGTAGACAACTAATTTTTATTTTGGTGACTATAAATTCTAACCTATAAATATCATATTTGATCAGAGACGTTTGTTCATCACTTACCGGTCGTAGTTAGAATAAATTCCTTCCTCAGATCATGATTGGCAAGATCTACAGATGTCATTATGTCCAACAGGTGAAGTGGTATGTATAAAAAGGCAAATATTGCGGATTTTTCTCTTCTTTTGGCAAAGCTCTGAACTCATTGTTGCGTAATGTTTGTGTCAGTTGCTATGGTAACCAACCCAACCAATCACCGTTTGGTACTGCAACTTGGAATCTACCTTCACACAACTACACTTTTCCACCTGTCAGTCAGCCGGCTCCAGTTTTATTTTTCTGATCAGATTGCTTTTTAATAGTTAACACATTAAATTTTTTGCAGGTAATGATTTTACAATATTATTTATTAATACGTTCAGCAAACTTCCCGTATTATCGGTGTGTAACCTATCAGAGTAGGTACCTACCTACTTGATAAATACGGTTCCCGCCAAATGTTTTAGGTTAGGAACCAACTTCACAAGTAATTTCTACTTGTTGATTGTGAATGACTGAGTGTGTAATTAATATTATATATTACTGGTGTATAAACATGGAGATTTAATAATAATTGTTTGTAATACCTACATACATTATTTTTAATTAATAGAAAATGGATGCAACATCTTGCAATGTCAGTTCTCAAAATAATATAGCAAAACTAAACGGTACCGGACTTTTGAAGAATGGAATGGACAATGCTGCTGCAAACCTTGAATCCACTATAAAAGGAGGTTGTGAGGATAGCTCATTAGTAACAGGGTAAGTATATCATCTCCCAAGTACTCATCCCATCACACAAATAAATATGGACCATATACAATAATATGAAATTCTGTTAAATAGTTCTATGAATGGTGATGAGTCTCGCCAACATCAAGAATATCAATACTTGGATCTTGTCTCGAAGATTATTTACGAAGGCAATAAAAAGGGAGACCGCACTGGCGTTGGGACTCATTCTTTGTTTGGAGCGCAGAGTCGATATTCATTGAGAGATGGTAATAAATTGGAATTTATTTTACCTAGTAGTCTCTTCAAATGTTGCAAGTTCAGGTACTATTGATTTATATATTTTTTTATTGCTCCAGGCGTGTTTCCACTTCTTACCACCAAAAGGGTATTTTGGCGAGCTGTAGTCGAAGAACTACTTTGGTTCATCCAAGGGTCTACGAATGCAAACTTATTGCAAGAGAAAAAAGTTCGCATTTGGGACAAGAACAGTTCAAGAGAATTCCTCGATTCTCAAGGTTTCTTCGACAGGAGTGAAGGTAATAATGATGAATATGATCATTCAATATCTAGATTTTCCAAAGAAATAGTAACAAATCTAGAATTTTCTTGTTCTTTACCTACTGACAGTTCAATAAAGTATGTCTCGTATGTATTGTTCAGGAGATCTTGGCCCCGTGTATGGCTTCCAATGGCGTCACTTTGGCGCCACTTACACGAACATGAATGCTGACTACACAGGTCTTGGCGTGGACCAGCTCCAGGAAGTAATAACGACACTGAAAACTCGACCCGATGACAGACGCATCATAATGTGCGCTTGGAACCCAGTCGACATTCCAAAGATGGCTCTACCACCCTGTCACTGCCTCGTACAGTTCTACGTAGCAAACGGTGAACTCTCCTGCCAACTGTATCAGCGCTCAGCCGACATGGGCCTGGGAGTTCCGTTCAATATCGCTAGCTATGCCCTCCTCACATACATGATCGCACAGGTCACTGACCTGAAGCCGGGTGAGTTCGTTCACACGCTGGGAGATAGTCACGTCTACACAAACCACGTTGAACCATTGAAGGAACAATTGAAACGAACACCGCGACCTTTCCCAACGTTGAAAATCACTCGAGATTTGAAAAATATTTTTGATTTTAAATTTGATGACTTTGATCTGCAGAATTATAATCCTCATGGTAAAATAGATATGGATATGGCAGTGTAATCTCTACAAACAATTTGATCTAATACTTTCTCGTAAATATATACTATTGCTTTTTATCAGTTGTGTTGACCTAATAAAAACTTTTTATACCTTTTCAATTTTCAATGTAAATTTGCTTTATATGCACCTTTGCTTCTGTACCTAGTAATGGACAACTACCTGCATAGTGTAGGTGCATTTATATTGCATTTTAGTAGGATCTATAGGTAATTATAGGAACAGATCCATTCTAGAATCTCAATAGATTTAATAGTAATATTTTTTTGAAAATCCTATCTCAAGAAAACAAAGAATTTTTTCAACAACTTTTTTCTATGATATAAAACTGGTTCAAATTGTTAGGATCACAATCCCTCATGTACAGGGATTGGGAAATATAAACAAAATCATAAATTGTATCTAATGAAAGATAAACTAATAAATATAAGTACTAATAAATACTAATAAATATACACAACATTTTGTTTTGTCTACGTGCATACAATAGTGTACCTACTGTACCTAACAACCTACTCTACTGTAACAAAGTCTTAAATTATTCGTCTGCGCCGGTCACTCGAGTTATAGTCATTGGCAGTAAATCCCCCCATTCACTGGACTTCGCACACCGATATGGAATCCTAGAGTAAACGTGATAATTAAGTTTGTGCTCTTCTAACAAAAATTACCCTCACTGAAAGTATCCTTTCCTTCTTATTTAAAAAATGTTCAATCTTTTCCCCGAAATTCTACCTTAGATAAGAAATATGAATTACATGCATCGATATAGTTGACCACTTACTTTCCGTATTTGGAGGCCGTAAAAATGACCTCGTCAAGTTGCCCATCTGCTTTGCACATCCTGCATATTGCATGCTTGGATCGAGTCAATGTAGGACTGATTACTCTTGGCCATTTTCGATCATGCTCAGATCTTGCACCTTTCTTCAGAACGACGTATGAGAATCTTTCCTTTCGCACTTCTTTTTTGTTGTCAAAACTCAGCCGAAAGTATGGCACCTCAAAGTTACAAGGAATTTTTGAAGTAGCGAATCGAGGGCATGGCAAATCATGTGGACACTGAAATTAAAGAATAATGAAGTTACAGTAGGTACCTACGGCGTTGAAGCACTGGCGCTCGACGTTAGCACAGTGACCTCAACTGTTGGCCAATCAGGTGGCTCTGACGCCGAGTGCCTGATCACTGGCTTTCTAGACCAAAAGACAAACCATGTTCATCGTTCAGCGTCATGCCAAACTTTAAACGAAGCTTAATGAAGTTAAAGTTTTATCTTTGACTGGATCGTAGGTAATTACCAAAAAATTAAAAGACCATTGTCAGAGGAGAGGAGTATTTTGTGCCTCTTAATGATAACTATTATATTATCATCTCACTGTTCATCCTGCGTATGCAACAAACGTCTTACCGGAGAGAAAACATGTGCTGACGACGAGGACTCATGCGTTCCGGCAGTCACGTGAAGTAGAAAGTCCCGAGCCTCGTTAACAACTCGGAATCCTGCATTTGTCCCAAGCTCGACTAGAACCAGGTATCCCTGCGACTTATTCCACAGCTTGAGAACCGTTTCCATTCGGCTTGCAGAAGACGGTAGCTCCAGCAGCGAGTAAGCACTCACGACAAGGTCATATCTGATCTGCAAAAAATTGTAACACCTTGATTACATTCATGTTACATTCGATCATGTTCAAACGAATAGGTTTTTAATAATTTTACTTTTGTCCTTTTCTTCAATGTAAGCTCCATGAGTGGTTTGTGAACTGGCCCTAAAAAGGGTCAGTTGCCCCACCATCTTTAGGTGAAAACCACCCTTTTTAGAGCCAACATCACAAACCCCTCACTGCGCTTACACCGAAGAAAAGATCACAAGTACCAGCAAGGGCTGAGGCTGACAGACCATCAGCTCCATGCTCAAAAGAATTTCCATATTTATCGACACAAATACACAGAGTCTATTACGTGTAGAACTTCTTTTAAGCATGAGTCAACTGAATTATTTTAATTTAGACTGAAAGAAGTAGTAGAGGAAAAGCTCAGGAAGGAACAATATGGGTTCAGGCCAGCTAGATCAACCATTGATCCAATATTCACTATCCGACAAGTCATGGAGAGAAAGTGGGAGAGTGGAGAAAAACTGTACATGGTTTTTCTAGACTTGGAAAAGGCCTACGATCGCCTACCAAGGAAGAAAGTATGGGAATGTCTGAAGCGGAAGGGGGTGGGATTGGGTCTGATTGAGAGAATCAAGAGCACATATGAGAAGAACGAGAGCTGTGTACAAACAGTGGAGGGGAAGTCAGGATGGTTTGAGGTGAAGGAAGGACTTCGACAGGGCAGCGTTCTTTCCCCGACACTATTTGTCATTGTCATGGACGAGCTGCTGAGAAAAGTAGAACCAAGCGAAGACCAGGAGACGAATACACTGGTATATGCAGATGATATCGTAGTGTGGGGAGGAACCAGCGAATGTGTTCAAGAAAAGATTGATAGATGGAGCCAGATGACTGAAGAATACGGTATGCGAATAAGTCAGGAAAAGAGTGAGACACTAGTAATGGAGAGGAAGGCAACAAGAAATGTGAAGATCAGGCTACGGGGCTTGGAACTGGCGGAGAGAGGAGAGTTTAAGTATCTGGGGAGCTGGCTAACTAAGGATGGAAAAATAGGAAGAGAGATAACATCAAGAGTACAACAGGCTAACACATTATTCCAGTTAGTCAGGAAACTTCTTTGGAATGAGCAGTTCCCCCAGAAATGCAAGATACTCCTTTTCAAAAGCTATTTCCTGCCAATACTCACCTACGGTTCCGTAACGTGGGCGATTGGAGGAAAGGAGGAGAGCCAGTTGCAGGCAGCAGAAATGAAGTTTTTACGAAGCATACAAGGAGTAACTAAGATGGACAAGATCAGGAGTGAAAAGATTAGAGGAGACTTGAAGGTAGAGAGGTTGGCATTTAAAATGGGGAGAGAGCGGCTACGGTGGTTTGGCCACATGAAGAGAATGCAGAGGGAGAGAATACCGCGTCGGGAGTTCGAAGCTGCGAGAAGTGGTAAAAGGAGAGTGGGAAGACCGAGGGAAAAGTGGAGAGAGCTGGTAGCAGAAGATGTACAAGAGAGACTGGAGAAGTGGGAAGAAGTGGAAGAAGGAAGGTGGTGGGAAGACAGGAAGAAGTGGAAAAAACTGGTAGAGAAGAAGAACGAAGAGGAAGAGCCAAGCCTGGCCAGCTAGCTTAGGTGTCCGGGCCCTAGTAAATGGTGGCCTCGCCACCCCCCGGCCCAACTCTTGGAACCGGGAGGAAGATTATTATTATTATTATTATTGGATTTACAAAAATAACGTACTTTGTCAGAAGTTGGAAAAAACTGCCTGTAGAAAACACCTTTAGGGTCAGTATTATTTGCATTGCCACCTCGAAGAATGAGACTGGCCATGTCATTCATGTCTGCAGACGAATCTACGTTGAAATACTCTTTGATTCCGCTACCCCAAACAGACTCGGATGCCCTAGAAGAGGCATGAGCACATTCATATTGAACAATTCAATATCTACACAAACTTCACATATAAGTATGATAGATAGATACGAACCAACTGGCTGTTCCCAGTCCTGATCCAAAATCAAATACTGATCTTGGAATGAAAGGTGATGCTCTCGTTTTTAATTCCGAGAAGATTTTCAGAAGAACGGCATATTCGGCAGCAGATCTACCAATTAAATACTGCATACACTTGTGTTGATTGTATTCAATAGGTTTCCAAGAATATAATTGTTTTTTTAATAGTGTTTCTGCTTTACTTTTGAACTTTTTGCCGAAACGTTCTTGTTCGTCTTCATCTACAATTGGTGTTTCAATTCCATCTAAAAAAATAAAATACAGAACATTAACAAAATTTAAAAACCCAGCAAACACTGGTATCCAAGAAGGTTCTTTATTTGTCAGTCTGACGAATGTCCATACACGTAACAAGAAATACTAAAATCTTACGTTCTGCTGCAATGGACTGCTGTATGTTGCGCAACTTGGACCTTAACTCTCCTTCTTCCGCTGGTGCATGCCTCGCTAGTAAATATCTAGTTAAAGCATCGCCATGCTCCAATAAAGTTTTCATCGGCTGATCTAAAACACAATTATTTCAAATTATAGCAACACAAAAGACTAAATGTAATAACACGAACAAATTTGGGCTTCTGCTGATATAACAACAAACAATTTCACTCTCTTCTTGCTTACCACGAAGAATGTATTGTACAGACTTTCTTATTCTATCGGGGACTTCTGTAGTTTTTATTTTCATAATTCCTGGATGCCGTCTTGGTTTTATCTCTCCATTTTCAATGGCCTTATTAACATTTTCATCAATTTCAGCTTTTACTAAACTTTTTGTTGCCAACTAAAGAGACATTGTAAGATTAAGGTTATGTTTCATTATATTTCATTTTAGTACAGAAAGAACAAAGGAACCAAAAGTTTCAAGAAATATAATTAAAAATCTAACCTGATGTACTGACTGATATAATGCTGAAATACATGGTTTAATGTTTATTGCCTTCTTCCAAGGAAGCATTTTCAACTCTCACCAACATCACACACATTAGCGCAGGCAGCACTCAAATTCGGTTTCAACAGGATTCAAAATTTCCGCCAAGTATCAAGGCGGCGGTGAAACTAATGGCGTTTGAAAATCAGTGTTGGGATTCGGCTTTCAGACACGGAAGAAGACGGTTGTGTCATCAGAAACTCCAATCCATTCCATAGAACCACGTAGTATTAGATCTGGCATAGTGTATGTATGTATAGTTTATAGTACCTATAGTATTAATTACTATAAGGAGAAGTAAATGTAAGTACTTATAAGAGTAAATATTTGTAGTTGATTTATTTATTAATTGGATGTAAGGTTACATATAATAAATAAAGTTGTAGATTAAGTAAGAGTGTTAATAATGTAGATGTAGAATTGAATTAGTATAGAAATAAGGATGAACCCTACCCGAGAGGGGATAGGGGATGGTGGTGGGGGATTCGTCCCAAGGGATGAAACTGAAATAGCAGTTGATAACATAATTACATTAATGGAAATTAATGAAAATTCAGAGGAAAAGACAAGAAAAAGAGACAGAGAGGAAGATGAAGATATTACCGAAAATAATAAAGAAGACAAACCAAAAAAACCCAAGATAGTAAATAAATATAATGAAACAGACAGATCTGTCGAATTTAAGGTAATAGTGGAAAAAAAAGAAGAAATTATTGAAAGTAATGTAGAGAACCAAGAGAGGAGTAGGGGTGGGATCAACCCGCTCACGATCGGAAGAATTTTGTTTAAGCAATTTACCCAAATAAATGACATAAAGAAGGTTGGACGTAATAGGATTTGTATTACAACGGCGTCACCAAAAGAAGCTAATGAAATTGTTGAGACTCCATTACTGCTATCCAAGGGGTACACATGCTACATCCCAACCCAATTCATAATGAGACTAGGTGTCATAAAAAACATAGATCTAGATATTACAGATGAAGAAATTATTGAAGTCGCAGAGTGTAAATTTATCATCAAGGAAGTAAGGAGATTAAAGAGTAGAACGATGCAAGTAATAGAAGGTATAGAAAAACCAGTCTATGTACCCAATCGAGTGGTAGTACTTACCTTCCAAGGAAGGCAATTACCCGAAAGAGTATATATGTACAATATCGCCATTCCAGTTGAATCATACGTAATGCCAGTCAAAATATGTCATAAATGCCTAAGATTTGGACACGGAGAAAAGCAATGTAAGAGTAGTAAGCCTAGATGTGCAAAATGCTCAGATAACCATTATACTAAGTTTTGTCACATAAAAGAACTGAGAGACCAAATATGCGTCCATTGCTGTGGCAGACACTCTGCCTTGGATAGAAATAAGTGCGATGAATGGAGATTGCAGCAAGATGTGAAATACCAGATGGCACATGAAAATAAAACTTTCTCAGAAATAATTTCAGAAAGGAGAGCAAAATCACCAAGGCAACGTACATATGCAGAGGCTGCTTATGATAACAAGAATAGAGTAAATAATACTAACGAGATACCAGAAATACCGGAGGCAATAACGGAGGAGGAGGTGATGACTAATCCATGGAATACTCCTTCTACGAGCACAGGGGAAAGCCGACAACAACAACAAGAACAGAACCCGGTAAAAAGAAGAAGAAATCCCAACAATGGTCCCAGTATCCCGATATATACATATAGCCCTAGCTATGCACCGGAGCAGCACTCTCCTATAACTCAAAGGCCAAATATACATCGAAACAGCCCTTTCCAGAAGCCAAGAGAAGAAAAAATAAACATTTCTACCAACGAGCTTGTCGTGTGCATTGCACAGATAATAACTACAGCAATAGTAAATAATAAAATACCTAATCAAAGTACAATAAGAGAAATGATAGAAAACATCTTGAGGACAGAGGAATCTCCTCTGTCCCCTCGGGATGAATTCTATTAATTTCCACCCCAACAATATAACTAAGAATGGATAGAAATAAAAAAAATGAAAATAAGTTAAAAATTTTACAATGGAATTGTAGATCATTCTATTCAAACATTGAAAGTCTAAAATTTAAATTAGCTGAGGAAAAGATAGACATTGCAATTATTAGTGAAACATGGCTTAAAAATAATCAAAAAGTACAAATTAAAAATTTCAACATTTTGAGGAAAGATAGAAATGACGGGTATGGCGGAGTTGCTATAATTATCAATCAAAAAATTAATTATAATATTATTGATATAAATATTAACATAAACAAATTAGAAATCATTGCAGCAGATATTAAATTCAATAATAAATCATACTCAATTGCCTCAGTCTATTGTTCTCCAGGCCATCAAATGAAATCAACAGACTGGGGTCAATTACATAATAAACTCTCTGTTAATAATAAATATATAATAGCAGGAGATTTGAATTGCCATAATAAAGCCTGGGGAAGTAGCAGAAATGATCGACCAGGAAACCAGTTGTTAGAATTTATTGAAGACAAAAATCTAGTAATCCTAAACAATGGTACAAACACGATGCAACCATCCCCATACAGACGTATGGAACCGGTTGACCTCACAATAACGACAGCTAATATTAGTTCATCAATGACGTGGAAAGTTTTACAACAAGATAATCTAGGCAGCGATCATTTTCCGATTCTAATTAATATAACTGATCCAATAGTAAATAATCTAACAACATCAACATACTCGAACTCCAAAATTAGAAATTATCGGAAAATAAATTGGGAAATATATAAAGAAGAAGTTAAAAAATTGATAAGAGTTACCAAAGATCTAGAACTCAACATTACGGAAAGATATGAAATATTCATAAATACTTTAAACTCAGCAATTGAATTAGCTAATCCAAATGCATCGATACACAATAATAGTAATAAGAATGGACAAAACTACAATAACTCGAATAAACAAAAACGAATACTTAGAGTAAACCCCTGGTGGGACGAAGAATGCAACGAGGCCATAGCTAAGAGAAGATTAGCAAACAAAAATTTCAGAATAAAATCAAACTATGAAAATTATCAAAACCTCAAAAGAATAGAGTCACAAACTAAATTGAAATTAAGAGATAAAAGAAAACAAGGGTGGAAAGATTATTGTTCCAAATTAAATAAGGATACTCCCATTAAAGAGGTTTGGTCCATGATTAGTAGATATAGGATGAGTAATGAGAAATCCTCGTTAACACCAACACAAGGACATCCCACTAATATTGATGTAAATCAATCATGGAAGGAAGAATTTCATTGCAAAATTGCACCTTGCTCAGCTGTACCTCAAATAGAATGGGAAAATTATTCTCAAACACATAATCCAAATTACGATATGCTAATTGAAGAAATAAATATTAACGAAGTAAATAGCGCAATAGACACAACAAAAGATAAAGCTCCTGGAAAAGATAATATAGCAAACATAATGTTAAGAAACTTACCAATAGAAGGAAGAGAAGAACTAAGAAACATATATAACAAACTACTCGAAGAAGGAATAATACCAATTGAATTGAGAACACAATTAATATTACCAGTAATAAAACCTAGCAAAGAACCCGGTATAGTAGACTCCTATAGACCTATATCATTAACATCCACAGTGGCTAAAGTTATGGAAAAAATTATTGTTAAGAGATTAGACTGGTGGTCGGAACATTATAATAAAATAGATCAAAATCAGTATGGATTTAGGAAAGGTAGATCTACAACAGACAGCCTTAATATATTACACACTGATATTAACTTAGCTAAAATTAACAACTACTCTATAATTGCAACTTTTCTAGATATTACAGGGGCATATGATAATGTACAAATTAATATTTTACTACATAAATTGATTAAATTAGGCATACCTTTAAGATTAGTTAAATGGATAATAAACGGTCTATCTGAAAGAGAAACTTGGGTAAAACACGATGGTCAAATCTTAGGACCTAGAATCACAAGTATAGGTTTGCCTCAAGGTTCAGTGATGAGCCCCATTTTATACTCCCTATATACGAGTAACATAGAGACAATTTTAGACCCATATACAAGAACATTACAATTCGCAGACGACATAGTAAAATACTCTATAGCTCCAAATAATAAAATAGCTGCTATATATATGAATAAATCTCTTCATAATTTAAATAATAATCTACATCAATTAGGACTTTCCTTGTCAATAAGTAAATGTAAAACATTATATTTCAATAATAAACGAACAACTCCACAAGACGAGATTCGAATAGGGGAAAACATTATAACAACAGTAAAAGAATTTAAATTCCTTGGCATAATATTTGACAATAAACTAACATGGGGCCCTCATATAAATTATCTATTAGAAAAAAGTAAGAAAAGAATGAATATTTTACGTAGTCTAACAGGAGTATGGTGGGGAGCAGATCCTGAAATATTAATATTAGTATATAAAGCACTAATAAGATCCCAGTTCGATTATGGTTGTTTTCTATACTCACAGGCTGCAAAAACACACTTAATAAAATTAGATAAAATTCAAAATCAAGGGATAAGAGTTGCTCTTGGATGTATGAAATCAACACCAATTGAAGCATTACAAATTGAAGCAAACATCCACCCCCTAGATCTAAGAAGAGAATGGCTAGCAGGGAAATATATTCATAAAATTCTTCCAGTCAATAGAAATCCCATTTTACCCAAATTACAATTACTTACAGGAAAAATCCAAAAAAAGCAATATACAAATAAAAACAAACAATACTCATTGATTGCTCAAATGTACCATAAATATAAAGATCATAAAAAAGAAATCATAACTTATAATTATCTCCCATGTTTTGAATATGATTACCATATACAAATGTCAAAAATTAATGTCTCAATTGATCATGATCTTAAAAAATTAGAATCTATACCACAGGATGAGATAAATTCAAAATTCCAGAAATATATAGAAAATTCATGGCCTAAATATACGCAAATATATACCGATGGGTCAAAACAAGACTTAAAAGAATTCACGGCAGCAGCATTTCATGTAAGAGAACCTCAAATAAACCAACAATTTATTTTACCATTTCAAGCTAATATTTTCACTGCAGAAGCTATAGCTATTAGAGAAGCACTAAAATATATTCAAAGAGAAAATACCAGGAAAAACTTTCTTATTATAACCGATTCTATGAGCGTACTTGCCAACCTATCAGAAAATTCAATAAGTTCAAAATCATCAGAAATTATTTTAGAAATAAAAAATATCACTAATAAATTAAAAGAAAGTAATGTTGTAATACAGTTCATGTGGACTCCAGCACACATAGGAATAGAAGGAAATGAAAAAGCAGATAAAGTAGCAAAAACAATTCCAACAAATAATGAAAACATGGTCAAACAAAAAATCCCATCAGTTGATTTCATAAATGAAGTTAAAAATGAAATACATAAAATAAGAACAGAAAGATGGATAATATACAAGACAAATCATGTATCACAATACACAATGGTAACAAACTCAATAAAAAATAAAGAATGGTTTAAAAATAATAAATTAAGTAGATTCACAATTTCTAGCATAATCAGAATGAAAACAGGTCACTGCTCAACAAAAGTACATCTTAATAGAATTGGCATATTAAATGAAAAGGAATGTGAATGCAATGAAGAAAATGAAACTTTAGACCACATATTTTTTGAATGCAAATTACATCAGTATATACAAAACAGAATCAATATGGAAAAAAAATTAGACAAGTTAAAGTGCCCTAAACCGTGGAATATTTTAAGCCTTCTAACCTCTGACAGAATAGATATTTATATAATACTTAGTGAATATTTGATGAAATCAGGGAAAAAAATATAAACCTTAATTTATAAAACTTAAATAACATTAGAAAATACATTACTAACATAGAAAATAGCAATAGCAATAGTTATTATAATTCCTGGGTCCCTGGCTGGCGGTTTACCTAGTCCAGGCCATTTTTCATGTCGTCAGTATCGCCTGGTATGGCTCAGGTTTAGTCTCCAGTGTCCCAGTGTTTAAAAATCCCGCGCTTCCTTTTACCCATGCTGGCCAACATGATATTATAAATCAAGGCCAATAAAGCGAAGAAAGAAGAAGAAGAATCAGTGTTTGGGTGGCGGTGGTAAATGCCGGGTAAAATTACAGGCGCCCGACGCCTGATTTTGAGCTAGTAGGTACCTAACCTACCTAGCTAGACTTTTCTTATTTCTGTTCAGTTATTTAATAATTATCAAGATGATACAAGGTAAGTCGTTGATACTATACTAGTAGCCTTGAATATTAAATCATTACGTTAGTAGGATTTTCGATTGCACAATCACTTCAAAAGCATAAAATGTAGATCGTTTTTTAGGTTAAGCTGACCAATTTTTCAAATATCAGGGTTCTTGATTCTTTGAATCAACTTTTTATTGTTACACACAGCACTTCTCTTGTATGGTCATAGCCAATATGTGTTGGTACTGCTCTAGCATACTAGGTAGGTAGTTAATTCATGTAGGTAGGTCCTACCTACCTACCTAGGTACCTACTAGCTAGAGCTGGGCCAACTCACCTACAGCGGTTGGCTAGGTACCTAGGTACCTACCTCTGAATCTGTTCAAAGTGCAATTGCACAGACAATTTGTGCAATTGTACATAGCACAGAAGTGCAATTTGAAACAATGCATCGGTCAATTGGGTTGTGCTAAAATGTAAATTCGCTCACTGCGTGCTGCATTGTATTGCCTTCGCTTCCAATTCTGTAGGTATTATCTTGCTACCTACCTACAGTCTGTTTAATTTACTTTTACAACGCCGCTAGAGTGAAGCAGCACCATCCAGACGTTCCACCTGAATTCACTCTTTGCCAACCTAAACTTTCCTGAAGTGAATCCGTTAACTTGAATGTGCCGCCCAAGTTCTAGCTGATTTTCATTTTTTGTGTTGGTGCTAGCGTAGTAGTACACCATTTTCGTTGCCATCTTCGCCACCATAGTCATTGACATTGTAAAGAAGATTTGAACAAACTGTAGGTAGTAGGTATTCATTTGTTCCTTTGATAATAAATTATCAATATTTTCAGGATTAATTAGGAAGGACGATATGTGGACCCCGTACAAAGAACTGCAAAGCATTGTAGATGCTGTAATTGCCCAGCCTCAGGAAGACATGCTGAAAAAACTGGAAGAGACCCTCAGAAATCACAAACAAAACTTCTTAACTCTTTTGACAAATCCAGTAAGAACATGTATTAACCTACCTCGATTGACCTTACATTCTATTAATTATATTCTTAGTTAAAAATAAACATAATTTTAATTGCCTACAGCCAAAAAATAGTGTGAGCCGTGAAGAACTCCGAAAGGGAATCAACGATGGAATTGATCTGCCCGGTGTTGGTCATCAAGTTTTGTCCAAAGACTTGGTGGACGAGGCTCTCATTATATCGGACATGTACAATCTGAATGAACACATGGCCTTGGATCTACTGTGCACTGGTAACTCTAACTGACTTGTTTAATTAATAATCAATCCTCGTTTCAAACTTACAACTACATGTATGTTCTTCAGCCCAACAGCAGATGCCATTCCATCCCGGCCTGACCCGCGGTCTGGTGGCAGTACTGTTGTACTACGACGGCCGCAAAGCAATTGTGTCCGCACTGCGTACATTAGTTCAATCACGCCAAGGGATCTCGTGGGCCGTCGAGTCTACGGACAGTGTCGTCGCATTCGTTACCCGCTACACACAAGAGCTGGTCGAGAATGGATTGATGGGGAAGATTCTCAGTAAGTCTCCGTTTCGTTTAGTTACCTGCTCATAATTGCATTGCAAAGTATATTGTGCTCAATCTGCAATCTATATGTTACTGTCAATACCTACCTAGGTAGGTATAGACATTTTTAAATTTCCCAGTTAACTAAATACTTAGAGTTGAATTGTCATTATTACTGCAAATTTACTATGAAGTACCTAAAAAGTTATTTTTTTATTTTCTAAGTAGATAGGTAGGTAGTAGGTAGGTAGGTACTAAGAATATGTTTAGTTCCCAGCTAAAACTAGGTTTAGCCACAGCCCTGTACATTGAAGGGTAGTTGTACCTATGTAGGTAGGTAGCTACTTAATTTTTCCTCCATTGTTAGAATCTAAATTGCATATTACATCCTAGCACACAAAAATGAATACCTACCAATTACCATGATGATGTTAGTTTGAATATTATTTTCATGTCCTGCAGATTTGATTGAGACGCTAGATCTTTCGAAAGAGATTGAACTCCTGCAGCAGAACCGAGCGTTGGGTGGTCCACGTCACCATCGCCAGGTCACTGACCTATTCCAGGGAATCCGCCAGACGCTGGCCGACGTCATGTACTTCTGGGCAGCTCAGAGCGGCCTGCCGAAAGAGTCCACGTTGGCGCTTATAAACCAGCTCAAGGCCACGACGATACAGGAGGATCCGAAGGGAGGAATTGACGGCGTCACACTGACTCTCCAGATGGCTCTGCTCTATGCGCTCGATCTGAGTATACTGCAGAAGAGGGAAGATGGGGAAGGTTTGTTAAATTCTTAATATTGAATCTTTACTTACACCTAGGTACCTACCTAAGGTTGATTGAGAAACTTGTTTTAAAAATTTACACTCAACAATAAAAGCAGTTATTTGAAAGAAACAGATTGGCTGAAAAATTATTTTTTGACGCCATCCCGTTATGTGAGCTCTGATTTCATTGATAAATGATAATAAATAACAAGGATTGATTGTTAAAGAACCTCACCAGTAGCTCCAATCCATTTCTTTCAATGTACAGTTTTATTTTTGTTAAATGTACCATGTGAATCCAAATTGTAAATAAGTTTAGTTTTTGTGTCATTTTCATAGCAAAGTCACAAGGAGCTGTGAATCTACAGCAATAAAAAACATGTATTTTCTGTCTCAAACTATCTATAACATGTTGTAGAGGTGATCCAGAAGCTGCCCCTGATTGCCGAGCCTGACTTCATCACCTGCTTGTTGCGAGAACTTCTTCCGGGCGGTTCCTGTTGGTGCTGTCCCGGACTCCAAGCGATCACGCACCTCGCCTGCGGTCTTGCGATTGCGGCTCTGCGGATGGCTCCACAAAACTTGCATCCCACACGTTAGTACTTCACTCAATCATGTCTGTCCTATGTTGATGCAGCTCGCCCAGAAACATTGTTTATGGAAGAATTTAATGAATATTTTTAAAAGATATATTTTTTGTGTGTACCTAATTCTTATCACTAAGAAAGTATTTGAGTATAGCAGTCTAGAAGTATGTGATTCACTAAACCGTTTGATGAATGAAATAGGTATTATGATACATGCGATTGCCATGTTACAGAGTTCCAGGACGAGGACGACACTCTGGTGGACTCGGCCGTTGACCTGAAGGTGTTTGAGTTCCTGCACCGCACCTTCCTCAACAACGCCAGCGTCTGTCGGGAGGAGTTCTACCTGCGTCGCCTGCACACCCTCATGACGGACTTCGTGGTGTTCATGCCGCTCAAGGTCAAGGAGCTGCGCATCCGCGCGGAGGAGACGGCGCGCACGATGCAGATGTATGCGCAGGTGAGTCCGTTGCTCATTTCACTTCGTTTATATCCAATGATGGGGTAAGTTGATATTAATCAATAAAGTTAATCAATCTCCCTCCAAAGCTATCTGGGTACCTAATTTGATTTGGCTAAAAGCAGATGGCTAAAAGCAGGGTTAAAAAAGCTAGAATGTACTACCTAGAAGCAAAAACTGACTACACCTACACCAAGTTTTTAACAACATACAGAAGGATAGTCTACCTAAAGACATCACAATTGTTGGGTAAATGGCAAATGGAAACTTTAACATAAAAATGGTGCAATACGAATATTCAAACCATTAACCAACATGATACAAATTACAAAGTGAACCTATTATATAAAATTAAGTTGGTAAACAAGTCACAAAATACATTTCACACAAACGCACCCAGAAACCCACTGGGTTGAACCTTTTAAGGAGAACACATTTTTGCCAACCGTGTCTTGAAAGAGAAGTGTTATGTTTGCAGGAAGGTCTGGAGCCGCCCGCCTCGCTGCCCCACCACTACGAGCACTTGCTGCTGACCGTCGCCTTCCTGTACCAGAAGGACCCCCTGCACTTGGACCTGATCGCCGACTACTGGTGTCCAGCCGACGGTCTGCCGGCCATGTCGTATCCGTACCGTTCTCCTCCAATACAGGTGACGCCTCTCCTCTCTCAGCGACCATTGATAGAAGAACTGATTCATTAGTTTGTACTATCATTTCACATAACTCTGAATTGTCTACTTGATTTTATATTGACATAGTGTAATTTAAACAACATTGATTATTTTAATTAGAGGTTGGATTCGGGTTATTTTTTGGACCGAAGTAGTAGTACTTACTCGGCTTATTTTTTGGATGTGGGTACTTACCCGGCTAATAACCAATTCAAATCGCTCATTAAGCACTCAATCTGCTTCCTCATCCATGTCCTTTTTGGACCACACTACTTTTTTGCTACCCAGGTATTAAAATTGGACAGGGTATGGCCTGAGTATGCTAACTTGAACCTTTTCAGATACCTTGAATTGATAAATGAGTTGCAGAAAAAGGGCCTTAGATCTCAGTGACGACATACCCAGGGGTAGAGACTGCTTGTTCGCTGCTCATTCTAGTAATTGCTGGCAGGTGTCGCTGTATAAGTTTGTGCGGTCATCTGGCGACCTCCTGCCTCCCTCGCTGTTCGTGCCCTACATGAAGATGCTGTGCAGTCTGTCCTCGTCGCCCAAGGTTGCACGCCACGCGTTCAACCTGCTCAAACAGCCGAGTCCCGGACACACGACCAATGTCTCGTGGGACCATTTCTTCTCCTCGCTCAACCAGTGAGTTTATGTCCGATCATAGAGATACTTCAAGAGGGATGCATCCACTAGTTTTTATTACTTGATGAATTCCATCATGAATCATCTATCCTCGTTGTACTATTAGCCTATTACAGTTTCATCTCTTTGTCCTTGAGGATTTTTTAACTGAATTTTATTAATGTCTGTTTCAAACTTAGAAATTTGAATCTCTAACACCGAACACGACATGAATCTCTGACAAGATTTGTTTGACAATTATCTCTAGTAAAAAAGAAAACTTATTTAGGTAAATCTTTCATATATGTCATTACTTCGACAAAATATTTCTAAAGACAAGTGTAGGTGTTGCTTTATTTCTTAAACAATTACTACCTACTTATTTTGTAACAGATATTGTTAAAAATCTGTTCAAAAGCTCATTAAGGCCTGACTTAATGCAGTATTCACATGTGAAATCCCCTGCACCTCGTCATTGGTTCTGATGAGTGTGTGTGTTCAGGTATTACAGCAACCTGCGGCAAGAGCTGCCCGCGACGACGGACCCGATCTACCGCCACCACAACTTCCCTCGCAGCATCACTCCGCAGGAGGTCACCTGTCTGCAGGCCGTGCTCAAGCTCATCAAGGTCGTAGCCGGTGAGTCTCCGATCAACCGGATCACATAAACATGCTGGGGAATCTCAGTGGTTCATTAATTACGTTATAAAAATATGACTTCTACTACATTTTTCTAGGACTGACTGACGATCGAATTCAGAACGAATTAGATATTATTCCAAAAAATTCTTGGCAGCAGCTAGAAAACATCACACCCATTTATATTATGTAGGAAGACAAAATCTTCCTGCATTCCAAACGTTTAGGTAGTCATTCATTCGTTTAGATGTGTCCAGATCAGACCTAATGCTGCCAGTACTCCGTCAGTGCTGTGACAAAGTTTAGTGATGTAGACTTTTCTTTATTGTCAGGAAAATCAATGTCCCTGCAAGAGGATTTCATCACATTACGTAACCAAACTCTCAGGCAGTTAGTTATGTGGGATCAAAGCGGCTATGATCTGTATTGTACACCTTGCAAGTTGTGTTTGCCGGAAACTGGTCACCAGTGCCTCATCGTAAATGTGCAGGAGAATCTCAGTGGTCCATTAATAACGTTATAAAAATAGTATGACTTTTATTAAATATTTATAGGACTGACGATCAAATTAAGAACAAATTAGATTTGATTGTACCTGTGTGTTCAGAGAACGACGAGTTCTCTCGAGTCGCCCTGTGTGACAACGTCAACTGGTCTCCGCTGTCGGTGCTGCTGGGCCTGGTCAGCTGCTCCATCTCGATCCCGCTGAAGGCGGACCTGCTGACCGCGCTGGCGGCTCTCGCCCGCTCCCCCGACACCGCCGCCACCCTCTGGCACAACCTGGAGGCGTCTCAAGTGCTCACCACCGTGCCCAGCACGAGCAGCTACCAACCCAGGGGCATACAGGTAGAGGAGAACACTAGACTGAGTATTTCGGTTAAAGGTTGATTTTAAACCTGTAGGCAAGCTAATCTTCAAAATTACTTACATAAACTTCAACTACTTGCATTTCACTCTGTAAATAGTAGTAGGTACACCTGCGGTCACAGAAATTGCTTGCATAATTCTAAGTCCTTTTCAAAACTTTATTAACTAAACGAAAATACGGAGGTACTGGTAAACGCAGATTTTGAGCATGTGGGGTTCTTGGGTTGATTATAAGAAGTAAAGAACCATTCAAACACCTCATACATAATAATTATTTCTCCGTTCAACAAATATTGAAAGTAATTCGAGTTCCAACTTTGCAGTTTACCGTCAATTTTTCTGATTGCTGGTGTAGGTACATTAAAAAGTGCCACAACCAACACTGGGTTAAGTTTCTTTACTAATTTTCTCTCGATTTAGCATACTGAGTATTTGAAGATGATAGAAATGTTGCTACATTACGGAATATATGCAAATATATGTGTTCACAAAATCGCATGGTTTCAAATCACTCCTCAGCCAATGCAAAATGTACTGTTACTGTTACTTCAATATTGTTTCGTACCTTCAGAAGGGTAGCTCTCAAGATATTTGTTGCCAAGAAAATTCAAGATGAGAGAAACAAATGTTATATTTCTGACTTGATATGTCTACAAACATCTAAATGGCTCTTTCTTCCTGACAGACGGAGCTGGAAGAGCTGGAGTCGCGCAACGAAGAGTTTCCGCTGACTCGCGCGATGCTGCACCTGCTTGATGTCCTCACCGACGTCCCGGTGCCTCGGCTGCTGGGGGTCGGCTCCCGAGTGCCTGGGTTCGAGCCCTACCTGCGCTTCGTGCTCAACTCGGTGTTCGCAAAGTTCCACACGCGATCATACAAGAACCCGGAGGAGAAGGTCAGTGCTGTTGCTATGCTTAGACCTTACGGGTGAACCTAGGGCTATGTCCTAATGCATGGTTGGAGTCTTCATATTAATTGATTAATCCGTTTCACATCGATGTTGAATTGAATACCTATTGAGTTTTTGATTAGACTTCGATTTAAATATGTACCTAAATTAAATTGGATTTTCATTTGACTTTGTTTTAATTTGAAAAATCACATCTATAACTTTTGGGCTGGGGATTATTTTATTTGAGCTCTTTTTAGCAAAATGTTGCATGTCCACTTCGTCTGGAAGTGAAGAAGGGCCAAATAACACAGTGCAACTAAATGAAATGGATAAAATGGAAAAGTACTGTCTTGTGTTATTTCGAATGATATGACTTTGTTTCAGTGGGAGATCGGGAAGAGCTGCCTGCAGCTGTTTGTCAAGTTCCTGGGGCAGTACGAGCCCCACGCGGAGGACTTCCGAGGAGGTCGGGTGGAGCTGCAGGGCGGGGGCTCGACCCAGGTGCAGCCGCATCCCGGCTTCCACATCATGGTCAACCTCAACTCCCCCACCGAGCTGCTGAGACTGGTAGGTCTACGTGCCCTACAGATTGCCAGGGCTTCCCTTCCACTATCTTGAACTATTTGAATTCCATATTTGCCAAGTAGTGAATAGCTATGTAATAATGTAATTAAGCTGCTTTTAGTGGTACTCTTTGCTGTTTTATACTTTTACTTTCCTTTTTGAATTGTTTTCTTTAAATTATAAAACTTTTGCGGTCATTCTTGAGCGCAAACTGAGTGGAAGCTCTGATTATCAAGCATTTTAGTCTTGATGTCGATACCTAGTAGATTATATCAACCTTGATTATCAGCCTTAACATAATTTTGGTAAGTTTTGACTTTGAGCCACATTTTTACCGCTGGTCACTGTTTGACCACCGTTTTATTTATCCATCCATAGTCTACCTTTTTTGGAAGATAGTATGTACAAATTACAAATTATGTAGATTTAATCATGCATCTTCAAAGTGACTACAGAGTACAGGCTACAGATATTTACTCCTGTCTTCCGGCTTCAGGTTCTCTTCCTGCTGGACGAAGGCTGCAACTGGCTGGACACGTACTCCTCGTTCCCGGGCAAAGAGGCGCTGGAGTCGGCGCTTCTCGCCTGCCTGGCGCTCGTCGACAAGGCGCTCGTCTTGCAGCAGCGCTTCTTCAGCCTGCTGAGCAGCTCGGGGAGCTCGTTGCTGCTCACGGGGCTCGGGAAACTGCTGCTCGGAATCAACCCTCGCAGCGGCAAGCCCGACCACCTGCTCAACGTTGCCAAGTAGGTGTTCGCATCCTCGCACTCTCTGCATTACACTTAATATGTTGCATATGCAGAGAGTAGACCTTCATTCATATACATAGTATGTTTTTTAAAAAAACAGGACTAACAGAAGTAAACGTCATTCCATGTAAAGAGTACTCGACCTTAAAATCCAAAGTCAAGCCATTTATTAGATTGCTTCCCAGCAATCTATTAGAAACAATTTATTAATATTATAATTATCATTACAGATATTTAACAACCATTAAAATCATATTTAAAATTGAACTCAATAATTATGGCTTGACAGTAGAAAAGGTCGAGTAGGTACTCTCTACTTGGATTACTACAGGAATATCTGATATTCATATTTGTTATCAGAATAATAGAACATATAAGAATGAGAGATTCCAGTAGATACATCTCTACTACTGACACAACTGACCCAACTTGCAGATACGTGACATACAACGGCTGGCTCCCGCGCCACGCGCTGCTGGCCGCCAGCATCCTGCTGTCCGCCTCCACGTACCCCCCCTCCCTGGCTCAGCTGCTGGACTGCTTCACCTCGGCCCCGGACATCCGCCACGGCTTCGTAGAGAGCCTGGAGGCCGACGGGGCGGAGGAGGGCGAGGAGGAGGACGAGATGGGCGTGCAGGACCGCACCAAGGAGGCGGTGCTGCGACTGCTGCAGCGCTGTCTCAACCATCCCGCGCCCAACGTCGCGCACCACCTGCTCGGCTTCGACGTCAACAAGGAGCTGCGCAAGACGGTCTTCCAGCAGCCAGGTAAGTGCAGAGATACGAGGCAAACTCAATACGGCAAGATTCAATATTGTGACATGTAGTTACCTCATAAGACATTTCATTGTAAAGCTACCAACATTTACACTTTGACAAAAGACGTTCTGCGCTTCGACGCTGGCCAATCTGATTGCTCAACGCCGAGTGCTGGGCGTTCAAGGTCAAAAGATGAGCTAGATGTTGATAGCATCTTTCAGCCCTAAACGGCGAATGGCAGTGCGTCAACGACGAACTGTAAACTAACCTTTACATTTTATATTTTAAGTTTCCATTCAGCCTTGTTTCCAAGTTTCCAATACTCCCGTATTGTTATTAAGACCTGTTGACACATTAGCATTAAGTCTGTTCACTTGTCTCCACTTTTCACCATGTTTACCACCAAAATGCTAAAGTAGTTCAAATATTCAATATTAAGAACTCCTTTCCGATTTAGGTGGCAAACAGTGGTGAAAAGTAAAAACAGGCCAATTGACCTATTGGTATATGAGACATAACAGTGTATCTAACGTACTGGTGAATGCACAGGCATCCTGGGCTTCCCGCGCACCTGCCTGCACTCCCTGATCGCGATGCTGGACGCCTCGCTGCACACAAGACACTTCGCCCCACTGAACCCGGCCAAGCCGCGGCTCGTGGAGCTGGCGTACGCCGTACTGCACGCCCTGTGTTCCAACTCGCGCACCTCGGAGCCCACGCTGCGCTTCCTGCGCGCCAGCGGCGACCTCCTGGCCCGACACACCGCATGTCTGCCCTTCGTGGGAGGCGCGGATAAAGGTGAGGAGCTCATTGCATCAGTCCGTACATTTGTGGTTGGTTCTGTGTGTACTAAAATACTCAAAAATGTGTACAGTGGAACCTCGTTAGTACGTTTTTGAAGGGACCAGGTTAAAAAAACGTACTAAAGTGAAAAACGTACTATAGAAATTTTATAAAAAAGGGGTCTTGTCAAGGGTCAATGTTTTTTTTGAAGATCAATATTTTTAGATTGGGGTTTAATGTTTTATCTCCCGTTTGAAATGGAAAAAACACTCAGGGTGGGCCCCCCTCTACTCAGTCCCCAAGTGTTGATGGATGATAATTGATAATGTTTCAATAAATTTTAAGACACACTTTTCATGATTCCCCCTTCTCAAGATAACAGCTGAGGCCAACCCATGTCAAGGACCTGTCACTCAACTCAAGTGTAAAATAGATAGAAGTATAGTCTGGTCCTGACAAATGATTGTTTTGTCCCATATCTCCATGGTTTATTTTCACATACAAAGTGTTTTTCAAAAACAGACTTCCAAAAACTGATGTGTGTTTTCTGATGTTAATTATGTACGAAAATGGGTTGAAATTGGGATGAAAAACGTACTATTCTTAGTAATTTGCTTCAAGGGACCAGAATTTTTAACGTACTAACGCGCGAAAAACGTACTAGCCAGAAACGTACTAAAGAAACAATTTAACATGTGTTCTTATGGGGGAATGCCAGGACCTTTTGAAAAAAATGTATTAGGGTGAAAAACGTATTATGGAGAAACGTACTAAAGAGGTTCCACTGTAATTGACTAATTGTTTTCATTTTAATTTTATATTTACCTATGCTAACATGATTAAATAAATACCTATTTTTTTGCCTGTAAATTACCAAGTATACCAATTAGTACCAATTAGCAATACCAATTAGTAAGTTACCTTGATACTTTTAAATTCAGAACAAGGAGTTGTATTTTTGAAATAGTATTTATGAGCAATGAAGGTGATCGTAAAATAATGTATAATATTTAGTGGGCTTTGAAGAGGAGAGGGAAAATCTTCTTAATGAGAGAGCACTGGAAACCTATTTTCAAGATTGTTCGATTCATTCTCTTATACGAATTCACAGCCTCCTGACGTCAGACCGAACAAAATAATTGTTGACATGGCAGCTTGAATGATATTTTGTTGGGTATGAAGTCACTGTGGCATGATTGATCATACGAGCACTCGAACGATCTCAATAATAGGGGTCCTGGGCCGAGGTAGAATCATGCGAAAGGACTACATAACATTTTCCAAGTGGTGAAGTTGAGCGATGTCGGTTTTGCAGCGAGCGAGCTGAACCAGATGGCGTGGCTGCTGCGCATGCTGGCCATCGAGGTGAAGGTGCTGTGCAGCAAGTCGCAGCACTCGCAGCTGTCGAGCGTCGTGCACTTGCTGGTGGTCGACACCGACGGCGACGACACCGCCCAGGAGAAGAAGCTCAAGGGCGAGCAGGACGCCGTGGCCTTGAACCACCTCAGCTCGCATCTTTCCAAACCGTCCGGTCAGTGCACAGACAATTATTATGTTGAGGAACAATAGCTCATGCATTCATTGATAGGAGAGAGGGGAACTGAATGTAACAGTCCGTATTTTTTTATAACTTGTACGTTAGGTATAACTTATATACCTATCTAGGTACACATTCATTACCTAGGTACAGTCAGGGAAACTAGATGGTTCATACTCTGCCTCTCTCTGACCCATAACATCAACATACTTTTATATGGAGCAGAGAGAGATAGAGCAGGGCTGCCGCCATATACAAATTAATATCCTTTTAAAAAGCATGAAAAATCCGTAAATATCGGTATGCCCATTAAAAACCTTTAAAATGATGTAAAACTCCCATATTTCAAGCATCAAGTGGGCCACTTGACAGATAAGCTATTGAATTCCTCACGCAACATGGGACATGAGAGGAGGGGGTTGGGTTCTGGACTGACAGCTGTGGATGGAATTGTAATTTTGAATTCATAATTAATTTAATTATAAATATTTTTCTCCCGTTTCCAACACAATATTCATAATGAGCATTATGAAACTGCAAAACTATAAGCACACGCAAAACTGAGGGATGCAATCACTAATCAGGTCATTAACCCACGACCAGCTGCAAACAACTAACAAGTGGATGCCTCAGACAGATGCGCCCCTAGTCTCTCAAGGCATTGCTCAAGGTCGACCAGTTTCCCCCACCCCCCTTCCTCCCTCTCCAATCACGCGCAACCATTCACCCTAGTATAGCTAGCCTACTTACACAAAAGGATGTTTTGAAACAATCCCTGCACTGAAAATTGTTGGACAGGAAACGAAAATAACTTGTCAAACTATACATTTTCGTAATAAATTTGAAATATTATCTCCTTCAACAGAGAAAAAGTCGTTAAACCATGAATCACCAATATCTGTTAATGTGTCAACAAATCGGCGTGTCCGTTTTTGTACTCATTAATCCGTAAAAACGGATAATATCTGTAAAAACGGCAGCCCTGAATAGAGTATGAACCATCTAGTTTCCTTGACTATACAAGAAGATATTTAGCAAGATATTTTTAATGTAGGTAATTCAATTTTTGTTGTGTAGACAAAAGAACCTATGTCAGGGCTGCCGTTTTTACGGATATTATCCGTTTTTACGGATTAATGAGTACAAAAACGGACACGCGGATTTGTTGACACATTAACGGATATTGGTGATTCATGGTTGAACCACTTTTTCTCTGTTGAAGGAGATAATATTTCAAATTTATTACGAAAATGTATAGTTTGACAAGTTATTTTCGTTTCCTGTCCAACAATTTTCAGTGCAGGGATTGTTTCAAAACATCCTTTTGTGTAAGTAGGCTAGCTATACTAGGGTGAATGGTTGCGAGTGATTGGAGAGGGAGGAAGGGGGGTGGGGGAAACTGGTCGACCTTGAGCAATGCCTTGAGAGACTAGGGGCGCATCTGTCTGAGGCATCCACTTGTTAGTTGTTTGCAGCTGGTCGTGGGTTAATGACCTGATTAGTGATTGCATCCCTTAGTTTTGCGTGTGCTTATAGTTTTGCAGTTTCATAATGCTCATTATGAATATTGTGTTGGAAACGGGAGAAAAATATTTATAATTAATTTAATTATGAATTCAAAATTACAATTCCATCCACAGCTGTCAGTCCAGAACCCAACCCCCTCCTCTCATGTCCCATGTTGCGTGAGGAATTCAATAGCTTATCTGTCAAGTGGCCCACTTGATGCTTGAAATATGGGAGTTTTACATCATTTTAAAGGTTTTTAATGGGCATACCGATTTTTACGGATTTTTCATGCTTTTTAAAAGGATATTAATTTGTATATGGCGGCAGCCCTGACCTATGTTAAATTTACAGGAAGTATTTCAGAAATGTCTAATATTTTTGTTATCGAATTAAAAAATCAGTGCGTCTAATCATGGGAAACCTAATAAATATTTATAACTATAGTAGTTTTCATGCAACGTATTATTGCTCTATTTTGTACTTCCCTCAGAAAGGTGGAGTGGGGAAGGTCGGTCTCGGGAAATCCAGGTAGCTGTCAGTGAATAGGTACATTGGAAGGGATGCTCAAAACGAGGGTTTTAGACCGATTTTGCCAAGCAAGGTCTAATACTTTTAGTATGCGATAATGTCTAGAATAAGTTTTCATGCGTGAATTTGGATGCCACAAGTTAGAAAAAATTACTCAAATCGGTTGAATAACATAATTTATTACTTTGGTTGTAATCCTGAGTCCTGACTTGTGTTGCAACAGCCTCGACTGAGATAATGAAGGCGCACTACCCGCTGCTGCTGGGGCTTCTTGTCTCGCTGGACCTCACCGTGGCGCCCGTGCCGGCGCCGGCGTGGGAGTACTTCGAGCCAACGCAGATCGCCGCGCTCCTCGTGTCGTGCGAGGCGCCCAAGACGCGGCAGGTCGACGTCAAGCGGCTGCATCGCACGCTCATGGACGAGCTCACGGCTCTGCAGCACACTTCCACTGCGGGACAGAGGCAGGTCATCGTGCAGGAGATACAGGTCAGTCCGCAGCCAACTGCACTCGTACTGTGTCCGAATCATTTGTCAGAGAGATTGTTTTTAGTGAGTATGTGGCACAGATTAGAAGGATAGCAACAGTATTACCTGGAAAATTATGAAATAATTATGGAATAATTAGTTAGCTGAGCATATCGGAGCTATATGCATTTTGATTGGTTCTTCGATACATGCTCTATAAGTGTCTTGGTGATATTGATCTTTTCTCTCAAAAGGGCTGCTTGTCACTAAGAGCTGTTGAAACAGCATGGTTCTGTTTGTCATGGCTCCTATGAAAGCTCTTTTTCTAGGAGCCCCTTTCACAGGAGGAACAATATTATGATCCCTGGAAACAAATATAGAAAACACATTTAATTATCACTATTGGCAAGAAAACTCATCAAATACCTACTTAATATGGATACTTGTCACATTGCTAACATTAGCTGACCTTATCGTTCCCACAGCTTATTCTTCGGCATGCGCTGAAGCTGAACTCTCAGCGGGCGAACTCCACTGCCACTGTGCGGTTCCTGGACTCGTGGCGGCAGCTCACCGAGACGCTCTTCTCAGTGACGCCTCGAGACGTCCTGTCCGGCGAGTACCGCCAACAGCTCCTACTCAGCTCGCTTCTCTTGCTGCTCAACAAGGTCAGTTGCAAACCGATACAATGGAGGAGACATTCTCTCTCTTGCATTAGGTTCATGTGTCTTATTTACTTGGACACCCATTATTTGTATTATATACATTAGCTGTTGTTAAGTTTGTTCTTTTTTAGTGAAAAACGTCAATCAAAATTGGATAAATAAGTTCAGTAAGTTGAGCAAACATCTTGGTCTTATTATTACAAAGTTATTTAATAATCGTCAATCTAAAAATTATCATGATCTGTCTATGTTCACATCCTAGAAATTAATAATGACAGAGAATTGGTTACCGATATTGCTGGATAATATGATGCATTAATGTAAATGCACAGTAGTAGAGAATCCTATCCTACCCTATATTTTAATTTTATTGTACTGACGAAGTATCTTTTGCTCTCCTTCCCTTCAAATATTTTATCTTGTCAATCTTTTCTAAAGCCTTCACCTGACTTGCGATTGTCTTGATCGAAGGTGCTGAAGGAGCCCACACTGCCCGAGGTGGCGACCCTGGTCTCTGGTGCTGTGCTCTTGCTGATGGTTGCGCTGCGCCAGTGCTACTCCACGCAGACGAACAACTCCAGTAGCTCAGACGGTTCGGCATCCACCGAAGTGCCCAAGCTCGCGCACGCCAACATCGCTTCGCTCAAGGTCATCTTGTCCAATCTGCTGGAGTGGATCTTAGGTTCAGGTAGGACATTTATGTGCTTCATGACATTTATAGGCTGTTCAATTTACGCTTACAACGCCGTTAGGGTGTAAATAAGCAGCACCATCCAGACCTTCCATCTGAATTCACACTTTGCCAACATAAACTCTCCAAATAAAATCCGCTAAGTTGAATGTCCCACCTAGTTCTAGCTGATTTTCATTTTGTTGTGTTGGTGCTAGCGTAGTACATCATTTTCGTTGCCATCTTCACCACCATAATCATTGTACAGAAGATTTGAACAAACTGTAGAACGAAGGATATTCCAGTAATATCACGTTACTGTCATATAAAATACAATATTGACCAAACTACTGCACCTTAAGTTTGGGAATGTATTATCCTTATTATAAAATTGATTCTAAAACTCATGACCTACCTTACCTCCAATATGTTAGTGTCAACATTTTTTTGTTGGAATATTGAATACTGTTTCAATGGAAATCTTTTGTAAGTCCCATGACTATCATTCTACAGACATTCAAGTGGTATGATTGTCTTCGTAAGTCCACATTTTGACTGAATGTCTTCCCCCCTCAGGAGTGACCTCGCAGACGCTCCGAGCGAACCTGTACGCGTCGCTGCTCAGCTTCCTGCACATGACCTGCCTGAGTCCGGAGCCGGCCGAGTCGGAGTCGGCCGAGTTCGTGAGCCGCCTGGACAGCACTCGGCTGCGTTGGTCGAGCGCCCAGCGCCAGGCCAGTGTGGACGTGATCACCGGCTTCAGCATCGCGCTGGTCGACGTGCTGTGCCACGACTGCGCCGGCGGACACGACGTCTGCAAGATGCTGGCGCTCAGCTGTCTGGACGTGCTGGTGGCGCTCGACACGCGCGCCGCCACCGTGGAGTTCCTCTCCTC
Organism: Leuctra nigra; assembly: GCA_934045905.1. Classification (NCBI taxonomy): domain Eukaryota; kingdom Metazoa; phylum Arthropoda; class Insecta; order Plecoptera; family Leuctridae; genus Leuctra; species Leuctra nigra. The sequence goes on along the minus strand of OW203764.1, from coordinate 6,130,730 downwards.
GCGAGGATACATCAAGCACCTCGTCGACGGACTGCTCACGTCCGACGAGAAGCTGACGGGAGTGCTGGACGCGGTACCAGACAGTCTCAGGCCTCTCTATATATATGAGAGCAAGATGGTAATTTATTCACACGAGATGACTAACATTTCTAGAAGGTAATTTTCCGGAAAATTTACCGCTTTTTTAATACTTTCTAGAATTGTTTTATCATACCATATGGTCTCCAACATATTATTTCCAACGTGTCAAACATAGGAAAAATAGTATAATGCCTGCACATTACAACTCGACCTTGAACAGTATTGGCGGATTATGATAATTAAGCTGTTGCAACACTGTTGCAGGCTGTGCTGTGTCGCATCGCTTCCACTCACACCGGTGCCGAGACACTTCTGGAGCAGTGCGGCTTGGCTTGTCTGTCTTCCATGACGGTGTTTGATAGACATCCAGACGTCAGGCCCAAGTAAGAGCCCTTGTCAACACTAAACCTCACATATTCTCTAAACATTCTTTTAATTAGTAGGCAAATTTAAAAAAAAAAACAGGAACAATGCCCAATGGTCAACCTAAATATTCAAGGTTTCCTATTCATAGCATGTAGCCTGTTCACTTCTTTCAATAATATGTAGTTCAATATTGTCCCCAGATATCAAAATTTTCCCAAAATTAGGATTATTACTCATCGGTTACTTCAAAAGTGATCAGCAAAACCTGATTTTTTCTCCTGAGTAAATGGCACTTACGAGGTTATGATGCATCACCGTCGATTTTATTTTTGAGGCCTTAAATGTAGAAAAAATAGATGGAATCTGACATATCTGCTTACTAAACTAATACTTTATTGGTTGTATGCAATTGACTAGTTTCGTGGGAATGGATATCGACTTCGTCCCATCAGTTGGCCAGCGTTACATGCAGATCTTGTTCCCCGCGCTCGACCTGTGCGACACGGTGCTGTCTTCACTCGGCTCGGACAACCAGTCCTCCAACTCTCAGGTAAAATTCCTCACCGTTGACTCGTCTGGCGCCGTCGACTCGCAGTGCCTCGTTGAACGTTTAACTCTGGTTTCAGATCATGTCGTTCCTCATGAGTCACAACGAAATAGTCTCGCAAGTGTTGCGGTCGGGAAGCCCCTCCCTGCAGAGCGGCTATTTGAAGGAACTGGCCAAGCTGACAGGAATCATCGCTCGATCTTCCAAAGGCTACCCAGGTAAAGAGTTCAAAACACTTGGTAGGTAATCCGCAACATGAACAGTCGGCTACTTAGTGAATTAACTGTAAAATATACTGCATTTATACAATTGCTATTCACTGTCTAAAAGGATCCAACAGTCAATTAAAGTGTTTGATTTAATATCTTGAGTTGAACACAAATGTTGATTAACTTCATGCTTTAATATTGCTTCACTGTTTCATAGGGTTGGGACTTGACATCGATTTTTCGATTTGACATCGATGTCAAATGAAATATTGAGTTTCGATTCGACATCGATTTGAATTGTTTAATCAAATAATCGTTTGACATCGTTTAAAAAAAATCCGAGAATTTACGCGCAGTATTGTAGAGCTGGCAACAGTGCCGCGTGCCTCTCTCTAGATCAGCTGAGTGGCCTGCTTCCGCCCTTCCTGCATACCGCGTGTGCAGTTGAGGGTGGGTTGGTCAGTTGTCTCGTGACATTCAGCTTGTGTTGTTTTTATTCTCTCTTGAAAGAATGTTTCCACGCAAAAAAAAATATAATCCCGCCGTGGAGACGAAGTGAATTGTGAAAAGTTTTCGAGTTTGAAGTGAACATTACGGGCAACATTGCTAAAGGATGTTGAATGCAGACAGTGTTATGCTTCACGGGATATATTCCGGCAACAAGTCTAATAAAACCATGAATTTCCAACTGGATTCGCGACAATTTTTTTTCATTAATTGTTCCCTTTTACATAAATAAATGCTTGTAGTTTATTTTAAATGAAAAATTTTCTTTACTTCAATCATTTCCTCGTAATTTCGTAATTTGTTGCCGCGAGGGGGGTGTGAGAGGGACATCTCTCGCGCTAGTAACATGGCCTTGGGCAGACGCAAATTCAGTGTTGCCAAATTTCGCCGCGATTATTTCGATGTGGACAATTATTACGATGTCAAAATTATTTCGATGTCGAAATTATTTCGATTTGATGTCGAAATTTTCAGTTTGACATCGATTTAGCAATTCAAATCGAATCCCAACCCTACTGTTTCAGATGGGTCGTCTGGTGATATTCAAGTCTGCGAGGGTGCAGTCCGCTTGCAACGGCTCCATAAGCAGATGTTGAGTCTGTTCTCCCGCTTCATCGTGACCGATAACGTGACCCGCGAACCGACCTGCCCGCCGGGCGGCGAAGTGCCTCGAACTCGTCGCGACAGTTCGGAAGCCACCCTCAGCTTCTTGCAAGTGGCCTGCCATCTAGTGCTGTACGCTCGGAACAAAGTGGCCAGCCGCACATCGGACCACAGAGCGTCTAGCGTAGTCTTCAGGCCGGGACTTGTCGGCGATGACGGCGGGATGAAGGGAAGAGGTTGGTAAACACCGGATCATTTTCTGAGAATTCAAATTCAGAGATTTAAATTAGGTATTTCTTTCATATTTCATTCTAGGTAGTTAGTTTAATGTATTGCTGAAGCTTGGTATGAATAATAGCTTTCTCACCCATTCCTAGTGGATTTGACAGTTTTTATTTGTACTTTAAAGCTCAAGGACCAAGGTATTGTAATCAACTTACTAACAAGACTTTGTTTCGACAGAAAACTACAGTATCGGTGAGAGCAATGTTCCCAGTCTCGGTGTAGCGGTGCAGCAGTTGGTACAATGCGTTCGACGTACGCACAAGGAGGTGACCGCATTGGATGTTCTGATGAGGAAACATACAGCCGTGCCAAACATGAACACTCTCGAGCTCAAGGAGGTATTTATCAAAATTCAGTTCATAAGATTATCTTGAATCAATTATTTGAACTTGTCAACAAACTTTGTCAACAGCTTCCCTTTTCGTCCTTTACTGATGGTATTTACTACTATGTACAAGTTCTGAAGAAGTTCAACTGTAAATGGATTTAGTAGTACAAAAAGGGATTTAAAAAGCATTCATGAATTGTATACGTAGTTAAGTTAGTTAGTGCTATGGTTAGTGTTTACATGAGATTTTTGTGTTTAGAAAAATTGAAGGTAGACATCATAATCTTTTGATTGAAATTTGTTGTCAACAAAATCATGTCTTTGTTTTAGTAGTTAGGTGCTTCGTGCTTGTAACAAATACCTACATCTGGACCTCGGTTCTTAAATTATGTATTTCTATCTGATGGATCATGATTTTCATATCGTTTTAGAGTTCTTACCCAATTCATTCCACATGACTGATTTGAATGATTCGCTTCTTTCTCAGTTCCTAAGCGAGGACACAATGGAACAGATTCCGATCCTGGAGAGCCGAACTCGAGCCAAGGAGCAACTCGACGTTCTTCTGGCCAACAAACGCCAGGAGCTCAAGTACTACTCATTCCTGATCGAGAACTGTCTCTACCTCGTGTGGTGCCACGTAGACTACTACATGCTACGCGCCATACCCAAGAGCAGCTTCAATGCTACCTTCGATAGGAGCACAGGAGAAGGTAGGTTCATAATTTTAACATTGTAAATGATTATACATTAGTTTATGGTTGACTTGTTTTTATTTTTGGTAACATTGTTTCAGGACTCTTCATGTCTATTCATGAATCCACATGGCAAGTGACTACAGAAGAAGTTAGTCAGTTAAAGCAAGGGCTTTTGTCTATTTTCAACGACACATTCATCAAGGAACTGGTAGATACTAAACAAGTAGGTTTAACATGTGATCACATTGTTCCGAGAGAATTCTTATTTACATCTTCACTATTCCTTACTGTGACATACTCCGTTTTTTCAGGAGCAGTCGTCGATGGACAAAGGATTTGTGGAGGCCCTCGTCAGAAGAATCAAGCGGCTAATTCAGTTTGTACCAGTCAAGTAAATGGAAAGTTACAAATGTTTTCAGTTGGCTAACACTAAGCGATATTTATAATTATTCAAGTTTAACAATGATCATAATGTATGTATCAAAATCAATATTATATTACAATTTTGTATGTAAAATGTGTACAATATTTATTTAACCCTCCAAGTGCCAACGTAGATTTTTTCGACACTTGAAACTGTATTTCTAGTGCCAACGTCGATTTTTTCGACACTTCGTAAAATTGGGGCCCTAAATTTTATTTAAGGGCGCACAGTGTATTTTATTGGTGGATTTGTTTATTTGATCAATAGTGGATCAATTGTTGAGCTGGATCAGTCGGTAAAATTACTTTAGAAGGCCGTGAAACATGATTCATAAAGTGGTGGTGAATTCTCGCATATTGTTACCATGTGTGCAATTGCGCATGCGCAACTACTAAAATCGACGTATCTTTTATTCTATTGCATATAATTGTTTGAATATTTTTTTGGTATTTCTCAGCATTGTAAATTACATTTATTTTGATAAAACCGATCATGGTCATTAGTGATTATTTTGTGCAAATAATTTGGCAAAATACCTTTTTATTTGTAATTAAATTTTATACGATTAATTATATTTTTAATCAATTGATATTTCGAAAAAAACTAAAATGTCATGCACTCATATGATTCTTTGGAGTCTTCTGAAACTTTTAAAACCAATCCCAATATTGTTGATCAATTATTTCATCTTCAAATTAATTTTCCCAATTATGTCCACATTTCTGCTAAATAGGGCTGGCACTATACACTTTTTAGCCTTGGCACTTGTAGGGTTAAACTAGGTACGTACCTACCTACATATCTTCATCATGCACAATTGCCTCATCCCAAGGACCATAAATGTTCTCCTTGTAGTGTTGCCAGCGTAGGAACCACAGAGGGCAAAACACAGTGATGAATATTACAACAAAGCCAAATAAAATGCATATTGTCAATGAAACTGTCCATAACGCTGCCAATGCAAGAAACACGACCACTACGAGAACTGCTATTGAGTCGCACAGTCGTGCTAGCATGATTGGCAAGAGTGCAAAGCATTCTATGGAAACTGTCAGAAGAACAAATGCATGTAACGGTGATGACAATCGAGATGCTAAACATACCGAACCAAATATTGCAGCATTTAGCGATAAGGAACTGGAGACTATTGCGGCTAAAACACCATAGTCAAAAAATATTAGATGAATACACATCATAAAGGATGTTGCTGCATAAATAGTATCTGTACTTATTGTGTCTGTTAATGTTTTGAGAATTGGTGAGAGGAAATATCCAAATACTAAAAATATCAAAACTATTCTAAAATCGTTAACAAGTGTAGCGTACGTTACGCGAACCTGTTGCACAAACAATGCACGGTGTACAAAGTAACCGACTGCTGTCATTAAACTACTTTGCACAAACACAGTTTCTGCTTCGATCCAATCATTATAGAGGTAAACAAAGATGACTGCAAACATGATAATAATCGAAACCTCCTGGGCAACGAGACCGGCCCCGAGAACCGCACTTTTGAATGGTACTTCCTTGACGTGCACATTCTTTTTTAATTCTTCGAGAAACGACTTGTCCGTGTAGTTGTCAGGATAGCCTTCATTTTCATACAAATTCTTCTTCCACTTATTATTTGTCATTTTTGGAGGTAGGTACCTACAGACTTGAAAATATCACAGGGGCCTCATAACCAAAACATGTTTACAAAACCATTTTAATACTGTTAAAATATTGGCGTGCACACAATTCTTGAAAACCACGGTGTTTCGGGGATATGTACATTTTCATAAAACTTATATCGAGCTTAGAAGTGAATTAAATAAGTAAACAAAATCTTCTATTGAACTAAACTTGGAGAACTGTCATCTGTCACTCAACTTTCGAGACGAGACATATGTTCGTGTTATTCTCCTGTGAGAATAACAATGTATTTTTCCCATAATTTTTGGAAACGAAACTACATTTCGATATTGCGTAATTATATTTCGTCATCACCCTATACCTATATGTTAAAATATTAAAATATTACTCAATGATTTTTGCCTGATTCCGTAGCTGTCACCACGTTTATTTTAATTTTATTCGTTTCTTTAACATCATTTCTGAAATAACGTGTTGACTTGGCCTTTAAGGTGCTGAATTTTTAGATCAAAATTTAGGTTACATTGGATTAAATTTTTACATTAAAATAATAATATTAAAATATTCCTACTCACATTATTAGGAGTATTAATAATAATCTTTTGCTAGTGTTATAGACTGCCATTGTCAATTCTTTTTATAATAGAGAAGTCTTGTGAAATTTTGTTATAACGATAAAGACGACGATATAATAATTTGATATTTGATATAATACGAAGATAATAACGATGACGATAATCAAATTCAAAATATAGCATGGAATATTTTGGCGGGAATAACGGCATATCAGAGAATCAGAAGTTCAGAACTGTGATGTGATGTCATTCTCATTTCCAAGTCTCGAACAATGTGTTGCCATGGTGATTCCTTTGTTGCCATGGCAATATAGCAAATTGTGATGTCTTTGTCAAGAAGAAATCTGTCACACTTTGTGCATCACATCTGTGTTCAGCAACATCTCAACTTTCATAAAAAAATATTATTCTGAAATCTAATCTTCACAAGACTTCCCTGTTGCAGGTAAACTGTAACTTAATAGAACATGAAGGGTTCTATTTAAATATTGTGAGGATTGTGATGAAAAATATGAAAGTCTCGAAAATGTTTATTGGCTATTGCATACAGAATTGAGTGACTGGGATAGTGTATATTGAAAGATCTGAACACGGGGGGGGGGGGGGGGTCTGCATGCAGTCCGGAAAGATGCCCCCCCTCCCCGCCAACACCATAGATCTAATGAATGAAGAGGTGCACAAATCTAAGATTTTTGATATATCGAAAGAAAAGTTAACAAACATATGTATTCCACTTGCGTCTGGGGAGGGGAAGCCCTTAATTATTATAGTTACGTCACTACTCGGGTAACAGCGTTTCAAGTTGTCATGGAAAAGTAGAATCACTGCTTTCTCGACACACTCATCATTACGCAGCAAATCTGTCGATGGTTACGAAACCAACTCATGTTTCCTAGGTGTTCCTCGGGCTGACCGTGATGGCTGCTGGTTGAACTGACAGACAGTGTTGGGTCATGGCCTGTCATGGTCACTCATGGTCAATCTCATGGGCCATGGTCACTCACACCTTTCTCTAATTACATCTAATTATCTAGCCGAGTTGGAATAATCGAGTACTCAAGGTTTTTATTAAAACAAAATATTTTTTATTACAATTGTTAATTACGTAATAATTATTATTATTTGAGAGCGAAGAACTGGCATCTATGTTAGTTACAATCGTGGATAGACTGGTTAAAAATAGATTTTTTAAATTTGTAGTTTAAATTGTATAGTAAAGTTAGTACTAGCATTTTAATTAATTGACATGCATTAATTTTATCTATAGCTCACGGTTCTTGTAAATTTAATTTAGTTATAATGTTCGATCTTTTTGTTTTGTAATGAAAGTAATATTAAAACCAAACGATATAAAAATAATATAAATAGTGATTTTTTTTTTTTTTTTATTTGATTATATTGAATGTTTGTGTTATGTAATTAACATCCTCCCACCCAATATCTTTATCATAGAACAAATGTTTTGCAACAATGATCATATCCTCACTAGGTATTTATTAATTATTATGCATTCCTATCTTTCCCTTGCGTGTATTATTGTGCGGCAATTATTGCTTTTCTTGAGAAATGACATTTCATATTCAGTATTTGCGTTTAACTGGATTTTAGAGAATATTTTCTACTACCTATAGCTTTCACTTTCTCCCAAAGAAATTTTGAATGAAAGTACGGTCCAGCAATACAACGCAAACTTTATAACAGCTTACATCACATTATTTTGTATCCCTAACCACAGTTGACGCCTGTGATCTTCAAGATCCACTTTCTCCGGACTACAGACTATTAGCTAGTTGTATTTACATATTTCTAATTGTTATATCATTTTAACTGGAGGCAAACACACGACTGCGAGTTTAAAGGGGGCCACGTGAAGCTCATAAAACAACTCTTTCATTGAGGGAGATCTGGAGCAGAAAATACCCCCTCAGACGCACTTGTTTCACTCTGCATTTGTCAATGAAAGCGGGCACAAAAATGACATTCTGGATTCCTCTGGCGGCAGCTCAATACCTAGCAGGAGGTATATTCTAGATTCTAGAAGGTTTTTCCAATTCCATTCTGGTGGAATTCGCTCACGGCCATAAGGATTAACATTGCATGGAATTGAATTCCATCAGAATTGGGAATTCAAAAGTTCTAGAATAGGGCTCCAGATGATATAATGGCAGATTTCGGTCCCCCGATATTTTTATTGTGAGCATCTTCAAACTATAGGGATTCGTTTTTTGTTATCCTGTGAATCAGTTGTGCTCAGTATAATAGGAATCTTTGGAAATAGTAGAAGGTAAAATAAAATAACTTCAGGTACGATTTGGGTCTGGTACTTGAGTAATACTGGATTATCTATTAATTAATGTTTGTATTGTATTGTTTGTCTGGTTCAATGTCTTCTTTTGTTACTATGCCTACTCTTCATTTCACATTCACTCTAATTAAGATTATCTGGGAACTGTACAAATAAGCCAAATGTTTCTAAGAATTGAGCAACATCTTAGTATGGAAATGAATGGGTCCAAACATTCAATGACTGGTATCTAGTGGAGCGGTCGCTCCACTCAGCCAAGTCGTACCGTACACTCACAGTCACTCAACATACCGTAAATGCCTATATAAACTGAGGAGCAGACCAACTACTTTTACTGTAAGCAACAACATAGCATTTTCGGCCTACTGGATCTCATTCTCAACAATGGAAAATCTCACATTGTTGTGAAATGTCTTAATTTTGAGCTATGGCCCACCTGACTACATATACATCACGCGACAACAACCGGTCATGCCGTTTACGACCTAGAGGGCAGTGAAAATCGTGAAATTACACCGCTTTCATCTGCTTCTTCTTCTTCTTCTTCTTCTTCATATGATTCCCGAAAAAGTTGCTGTCACCGCCACAGCCTAAACGGCTGAACCGATCAACCTGAAATTTTTACCACATATGCACTTTTGGCGTCTGATGATACCTTGCCCCTTGTGATTTTTTGTGCCGCCATTTTTAAACCGGAAGTGACGTCATATCTCAAAAACGTCTGGACCGATTAGAACGAAATTAGCGCCATTCGATTTAGATGGTCATCTTTATGAAGTATCAATAACAAAAAATTATTTTCTAATTTTCTAAACCGGAAGTGACGTCATAAATACGCAATATTTCACTTATTTCAACAAATTATACTTAAAATACGTACATAATTAACTTACATTGTAATATAGACAATACAATTTATAAATTCAAGGTTGCAGTGTTCTCGACCGCCATTTCTGAAACCGGAAGTGACGTCATATATCTAAAACGCCTGTACCGATTGCAACTGAACTAGCTCCTGCGTATTCATTCTACTATTTATTTGAAAAATCAATTGGGAAAAATGAATAAACAAATTAACGGTACCGGAAATGGCGGCAGGAACCACTAAATGAAACCGGAAGTGACGTCATATATTACAAACGGCATGACCGATTTTACGGAAATATAGGGATTATGAATTCAGATGGTCGTTCATGAAGTATCAACTAGATAAAACTAGATTGTATTCTTATTACCTATACCGGAAATGACGTCATAAATATGATGATTGATGAATTACGTCATAAATATGTTAAATGACATTAAATTCACCACTTTATACTTTTAAATAGATATTAGTAAACGTACATTGTGAATAATTATAAATTCAAGGTTGCAGTGTTCTCGACCGCCATTTTTAAAACCGGAAGTGACGTCATGTATCAAAAACGGCTGTACTGATTGCAACCAAATTTGGGAAATGTGTAGGTCTAATAATTATGAATTAAAGACGACATTATTTTCGGCCGCCATTGTTAAAACCGGAAGCGACGTCATATATCGAAAACGGCTGTACCGATTGGAACTAAATTGTGTAAATATGTAGGACATAAGAATATTGATTATGAATTTAAGACGACATTATTTTCGGCCGCCATTGTTAAAACCGGAAGTGACGTCATATATCGAAAACGGCTGAACCAATTGCAACCAAATTTTAGAAATGAGTAGGACTAATAATTATGAATTAAAGACGACATTATTTTCGGCCGCCATTGTTAAAACCGGAAGTGACGTCATTTATCGAAAACGTCTGTACCGATTGCAACCAAATTATGCAATTATGTAGGACTTATTATTATGAATTCAAGACGACATTATTTTCGACCGCCATTTCAAAACCGGAAGTGACGTCATATATAGAAAACGGCTGTACCAATTGCAACCAAATTTTGGAAATGTGTAGGACTAATAATTATGAATTAAAGACGACATTATTTTCGGCCGCCATTGTTAAAACATGAATTTACGTCATATATCGAAAACGGCTGTACCGATTGCAACCAAATTTTGGAAATATGTAGGACTAATAATTATGAATTCAAGAAGACATTATTTTCGGCCGCCATTTCAAAACCGGAAGTGACGTTATATATCGAAAACGGCTAAACCGATTGTTATCAAATTATGTAATTTTGTAGGACTTCTAATTATGATTTCAAGAAGACATTATTTTCGGCCCCATTTTCAAAACCGGAAGTGACGTCAAATATCGAAAACGGCTGGACCGATTGTAACGAAACCTAAGCTATTTTTTTGGGATAATCATTTTAATCTTTTACCAAACGCAACTTTTCTTAGTACCTATCCAAATCGGTTGAGGCGTATTTTTTTAAAGAAATTAGTCCTTGCTCGGACATGTGCTACAAGCTGTATGAATAAACTAACAAAAGAAGTGATATCCCAGAAAAAAACACTCCGTGTAAAAACGGCAGCCAAGTCTCTTTACTTCAAAAAAATTCAACACTGAAAAGGAGTGATATCAAAAAAGGAGCCAAGTCAATGACATTTCCAAATATTTAATCGTATTTTTGAAATAAAAGAATAAACACCGAGAAATACTTTACAAAAGGACTTGGCGCATCGTTTTTTTTAAAGACATTTTTCTATTCATAAGCATATGCCATTTATAAACAACCGTCATTAAGAATTTTTAGAATAATAGGGAAACATCTTTCAATTACTTATTACACATACCTACTGTAAAAGAAAAATGAAAAATGTCTTTAAAAAAAACGATGCGCCAAGTCCTTTTGTAAAGTATTTCTCGGTGTTTATTCTTTTATTTCAAAAATACGATTAAATATTTGGAAATGTCATTGACTTGGCTCCTTTTTTGATATCACTCCTTTTCAGTGTTGAATTTTTTTGAAGTAAAGAGACTTGGCTGCCGTTTTTACACGGAGTGTTTTTTTCTGGGATATCACTTCTTTTGTTAGTTTATTCATACAGCTTGTACCACATGTCCGAGCAAGGACTAATTTCTTTAAAAAAATACGCCTCAACCGATTTGGATAGGTACTAAGGTAGGTAGGTACTTTGGATAAGTACCTATCCAAATCGGTTGAGGCGTATTTTTTTAAAGAAATTAGTCCTTGCTCGGACATGTGCTACAAGCTGTATGAATAAACTAACAAAAGAAGTGATATCCCAGAAAAAAACACTCCGTGTAAAAACGGCAGCCAAGTCTCTTTACTTCAAAAAAATTCAACACTGAAAAGGAGTGATATCAAAAAAGGAGCCAAGTCAATGACATTTCCAAATATTTAATCGTATTTTTGAAATAAAAGAATAAACACCGAGAAATACTTTACAAAAGGACTTGGCGCATCGTTTTTTTTAAAGACATTTTTCTATTCATAAGCATATGCCATTTATAAACAACCGTCATTAAGAATTTTTAGAATAATAGGGAAACATCTTTCAATTACTTATTACACATACCTACTGTAAAATATTTTCTATTTGAATATATACGCGATGAAACTGTTGCCTATGTTTTCTATAAATACACAATAGTTATCTTCGTAATATTGTTTCGTGGCAACATATTAATTAGGTAAGTCTAATGCGTTAATCCTTCTCATCATGAAATAAATTTCTACTGCATTTTATAGCAATACATTTCACAAAGTACACAGTGAAGTCACATTGTATTTCTATTTAAAAAAATAACTTTATACACTTGACACTTCAAAAATATATAATAGTGTTCCATAGATAGTAAGTAATTATTTGACAACGTTTCATGATTTCCTTCAGTCAAGATCAAATTATGAAAAGATTCCCTTCTAATATCACCATATTAACAGTAGGTACTGCAAGAATATGTATGAGCCCACTTCCAATTGTTATTTAATTCTTCTATCCTTATATTACTTATCTATTACAGCATGAAATCTTTCTTCTATCGCCATTGACAAAACTATAAAATAGCCATTATTAAAAGTAGCTTGATTAATAGATTCTGGCTCTAATAGAAAGAGGAAAATGTACCTACCTATTTGTAAATTTCTTTCTACTTTTACGATAGAATGATGTCTTTAAAAAAACGATGCGCCAAGTCCTTTTGTAAAGTATTTCTCGGTGTTTATTCTTTTATTTCAAAAATACGATTAAATATTTGGAAATGTCATTGACTTGGCTCCTTTTTTGATATCACTCCTTTTCAGTGTTGAATTTTTTTGAAGTAAAGAGACTTGGCTGCCGTTTTTACACGGAGTGTTTTTTTCTGGGATTATAAGTATAGGTACCTACGAGTACACAATTTCATTCATTATTTCGAGTTTTGATTTTGTTGATAGTTATCAATATTGATCTATGTGACGGATATTTCTAAATTATAGTAATTATCCACTAAACATTAAACAATAGGTATAATGTGTAAATTATACATTGTTTACGATGGCTTACAAAATTAAGCATGTGCAAAATTCTTAGTCAAGTCATCACCCTCTCTACTATTACATGAGAAAATTATACATTAGCAAATATTGTTATTATTAATTAAGTTGTATGTCCAAATTTGTTCCAGATCCAGCATATAACAATCGTTTTCTGTATTTTTTAATACAAATATTGAATGAAGAACACTCTAACATAACACTAGTTAGTTACCTCCTATTTGACCCTTACTTGTACAAAATCAATTATAAAAATACTTCCAGATAGCATTGTATTAGGATGTGCTACAATGAGGTGTGCTGTCACAAACTGACGGCCCATAAGAGAGCTTTCCTTCTGGTCCATGTGAACAGAATCTTCGCCGGACGTCTCAAGATCATCAAGTGGAGGCTGGACCGAGAGTGGTCATCCAGCATCATCATCTGGAGATGGATTACGTGTATGCTTCCACGGCACTATGGCAGCCTACGAGGAGACAAGTGAAGAGGGGATAGGTTTATATGAGGAAGTCCGGCGGAATTACCTTCAGATTATCAGTGAAAGTTAGAGTCAGATCTCGTGTTGGAAGTCGACATCCAGCATCCGAACTCTCTGTACAAGCCACACTCCAAGAGGTAAAGTAGAAGAAAGGCGCTTACAGCGGACGCATTTTGGTGACAGAATTCGGTCCATAATATTTTAAGTTTTATTAGGGAGTGACACAGTGATTTTGAATTGGAGTTTTAAATATATAAAAAAATTAACAGAAACTAATTACTTATTTTTTTTACTATTTTACCGGACTGACTTTATGAAATAATATCGCTGTGTGAGTTTATTTGTAAATGCCATAAGTGGATTTGTAAAAAAAGGAAGATATGCGAGTGAAAAGTGAACTGAAAACAGTGAAGTGTTTTATTCAACTTGAGTTTTTGTGACATTCTGTGGAAGATAAATTGTTTTGTGAAGGACTTGTATGACACGAGGTAGTTTAAAACACGTGTACTCCAGGCATGTTGCGTTACGATCGATGTTGATAATACATAGAAAGCTCACCATAGGCTCGCAATTTCGCGGTTTACAGAAACTTTTGCTGCAGTTCCGGGATTGAGGTCAACACATTTTTAATTTGTTAGCCGAGAAACTTCAGCTAATATCACTTTTACACGAATATTAAATGTAACTACACATTTTACTTCATTTTTCACACTTATTTCTTCTAATGAAGAATTGAATTTAAAAATTACAAATAGGTATACACGGCTCAAAATTCTGATTCGAAATATACTTGTGTAATATTTGACTGTTTTCATCAACCTTTAAATATGTACGTGCGTATTTAATTATTTGATTTGGTTTCGTTGTTTCGTCTATTTTTTCTCAATTTATGAAATAAAAAAAGTTCTATTTACCCCTAATTTACCTCATTTGAAAAGATCGTATTTTAAAGTAACCGTCAATTTTATGTGGGTACTGTTCAAGAAATGAATGACATGAATGGAAACAAATAGCGACACGATATTTGCCGGAATGTAGCCAGAACGTCATGGAAAGATCCGCAGACACACTTCCACTGCGTTTTCTCGTCAAAAGTGTTGCATAAGTGTCGTAATCTAGTTCCGAAGCTGCCGGAGCGCCTGCAGCTCAAGTCTGACCATGAGTCTTCCGTACCTACACTTTCACCTTTCTTCATGCGTTCAAAGACCTTTTCACTTTCCGTAGCAGGAAATCGAAAAAGAAAAAAAACAAGACAGAATTATTACATTTTATATATACTTGTTCGTAAGTAAGGTGCTAGATGCGGACGACCAATCGTCGTGCGTGTTATCATCGTCGATCAGGTGATCGGATCGTTAATGTACGTTTCTTAACTCTAGACACTTTCGTAGAACCGGACATAATTATAACAGAGAATAAGTACATTTTACAGAATGACTTTTAACTTTCTTTTTACTTCGTAATAAGTAATTTCAATAGGAATGATTGTGAATTGTTGTCGATAATTAACAAATTACAATTGTTTTAACCGATCGGCTAAGTATCAATTTACACACAAATCGATGTGCCTACTCTTCCCTCTCTCTAATACTAATACAATTATACTTGCTGCTACTCCCATCATAGAAAGAAGTAGTCAAAGTAGTTGAAACACTGAACAATCTAACTATATCAACAATAATATCTGTACCTGAGAAGTAAAAGGCCGGAAGTCCATTTAAATGATTTTTGAGATGAGCTTTCATACAATCATGGAACATTGACGTACCTAGTCATTGTGTAAAAGAATAATTGAATAACTGTATTTTAAATACCATCTGTATATCGTATCTCTAAAAATAATATTGATAAATGTGACTGTGAAAATTTAAATTTATCAGAAAAAAAAATCATAAATGTATTTGTTGATAATTCCAAAAGTATGAAAGCAAAATCGAGAAAATAAACTTCCAGCCTTCTACCTCTGAGGTTCAGATATATTCCCGACTTCAGAAGAAATAATGTACTCAAATTACTTTAAAAAGAATCCGCACAATAGTTTCATCTAGGATGATTAGGTTTGCAAGTGTTTAAACCACAATATGTCAAAATACATACGAGTCTAAAACGTCAATAGAAACAGCTCGATGCACATCTTACATTTTGGAAGAACTACTTATTAATAACAGTCGTGTCTCTGTGGGTAGGATGTGGGTGGCTGTCGTCTTGTTCGTCTTGATCCTCGCTCTGCTCGCTTACCTCGACACGAGGAAACCCAAGAACTACCCTCCAGGTGAGTCAATAATCACGTGACAATGTCTCGACTTACTTCAAGTTCACGAACACTTGTGACTTTCTTCTGCAAATATTCAAATAACATGCTAATCTTAACGCATTATGGTGTTTGCCGTTTGGCGATTCGTAGAGTTGTACGCGATATTATTCAGTACTAATTTTCTCAGTTCTCGAAGATGTTAGTCGCCTATTGTTAGAAGTATTTCAGTCGCATAATCCCAACTGAGTTACAGAATTCGTTTCCTATCCTGGATTATAATTTCAATAAGTACTATGTTATAACTGAGATCATAAAGCTCAGAGTTGGACTCCTCTCTTAGTTATAATGGAAAGCTAGTACGTTTAGGTACCATTTTATTTGCCAACACTACACCCCTATGAAATGAAATACAAGTTATACTTACAAAGGGCTCACTGAGCAGGGTCCCAAATAGGGACAGGGCCGTTCCAAGGTCGGATAGTATAAGCCCCCTCCCCCCACCCAAAATTAATTGTTTCCAGGACCTTTCCCTCACCTCAGTATTATCAGTGCCAAGAGAACACAAGAAGAACTTTATTTGGAAACTAAGGCTTTCGACAATATACAAAATGTAAAATCACATATACATATCTCACATAAGTTGAGCCTTTTTGTGTATTCTTCACCCCTTCTCCCGTGAGGCAGATAGTATGCATGAATGACGTCCCTGCAATTGTCCCCAGGTCCGCGATGGCTGCCTATCCTGGGCAGTGCTCTAGAGGTGAACAGGATGCGCAAGGAGACCGGCTACTTGGCCCACGCGATGTCGGCTCTGGCCCGCAAACACGGCCCGGTGGTCGGCACCAAGGTCGGCAAGGATCGCCTCGTCGTCGTCTGCAGCTATCAGGCCATCAAGGAGATGTGCAGCAATGAGGACTTCGACGGCAGACCGCAGGGGCTGTTCTACGAGACTCGAACCTGGGGCGTCAGACGAGGTGAGCAGAGACGAGGACTAATTGGTTCAACTTGAATGTCAAGTATATGTCACAATTTGCACACGACGTAATGAAGACATTTTGTACTCCTCGTTTATAAACAAAATTCCTTCATTATGTTGGACCCCTTTGTGGCAAATAGTTTAAATTCGACCAGCCCGGCAGTACCCTACATTCAACTTGCCTGAAAATCGTTAAGGCTCGAGTTGAATATAGGTATAGCTTCTGTGAATAATGTTTTGTCTAAGGATTGAAGCATATAAAAATAATGACGCCAAGATTTCTTGCAGTATTGGTTCATAAAATCAAAATGTTTGACAAATTAATCAAACTATAAATACTTCTCTTTGATGTCGCATGAGCTGAAATGATGAGAGATGAATTTCAGTATTTTGAAAAATGTCTGCTAAAGAGCACAAAGCCTCGGTGGATGAGGAATATAAATACATTCTACTAGAGCTGAGAACGAAAAACTTGTGCGCCATATCACACTATCTATATCGTAATAACGGTGTAACCAAGAGTACATAGCTATTTTATGCCATGCCCAGTCCGCCACTGTGTCGTAATGTTATAAAAAGTTATCCAGTGGTTTCTTCTCTCGTCCTCGCCATGCATAAGTTTAAAGTTCAAGTAAACTTTGCAAAGATCCGTTGTGGTTTCTTCACAGAATTCAAATGCGTTATTTTTCAATTAAAAAAGTTTTTAAAAAGCTCTGCTCACGACAGCGACAGCAGGAGAAATATGTACTCATATAAATTCCATTGTTCGCTGTTGTTCAGAGCTTGTAATTTATATCACATGCATTTTGTATTCGCAGAGATTCTTGAAGAATGCAAAGATCCGCAATTAGTTAATGCATTTCCACCAGACACATTTCATCGAGAAAACTGTACAATATTTTCGGTATGTCTCGACACTTTACTCTTCGAAATAGAGAAGCGTCAGAGAATGTGTTTAGCATTCGATATAGATCCTATTGATCCTTCCTTCTTCTTCATTAATATTCCATCCAATGCGATATTAAAGGTAGCGTGCATTAGTATTCAACGATATTAGATAGCCAGATTACGCAACTTTTCTATAAAACCATTTTAGGTTCTGGTAGCCCGTTATATAATGAATATAGGCTGTGTCTGGGCCATTATATTATCGAAATCGCAAAATATGAAAGCTTTCTGTCTAAAGATTCAGCTATATAATGCTTTTCGATATTCACCTTAAACTTTCTGCAATATAAGCCCTCTATAACAATTGAAAATGCAGTGATCCTAATAATAATGGCAGAGCACAAGAAAACTAACCGTGATAATAATATAGCAAATGAGAAAATGCGTAAAATAATAGAATATAGACTTAAAGAAGACCTACCAATATTAATCGGTAAGGTGATACTTAAGTGGTAGCCTTTTTTGCGTTTTGCAAGACTGCCTTTTCATTTTTAAACTTTCTAAAAACCAAAGTTTGAAATAAGTAAGGACACTATAAAGTTTATTGTTTTGAAGATTATGATTATCTAAAAATGTATTTTATTTGGAAACGAAAGAGCATTTTAGCTGAAACTTTTTAGCGAAACCTTACCTTCAAAAGAAAATGAAATGGGATGAACTGTAGACAGAGTATCAAATGCCAAGTTCAAGGCGCGAGTAGCCACAGCACATCCCATTCAAGTTAGCGGCAGGGAAAATGGGTAGTTCCATAGAAACACACAATGAACTCGGCCATTCGTTTCCCTTAGAAGCATATTATCTACATACACATTCATACTTATAATACCACAACGTACCAATACCTATTGTATTGCACAGGATGGACAAGAGAGTTCTGCTGATGACAGTATCGGGGACTTTTAAAGAGATGAGTTCCCTTCTGAGATAACTTTTGAGTGAAAGCTTTCGCTGCATTTTATGTATAGAACGTGATCGGTTATAAGTTCTCTGCAGCTAAGAGCTTTTATACCAAAGTCGTTACCATGTTAATACTTAGAAACGCTGAGTGAAAGCGTTGATAAGCGAGCGTTCGCATTGAATGGAAATAATAATAATAATAACGTGTTTTTATTAAAACTACTTTCCGTGGTTCCCATTAGTAAAGCAAGTAGAGGTATAAATCAATTTTAGGGTGAATTCTTGCTAAAAAATCAATATGCAGGAGAACAGGATATAGTCACACATCTTTTGTGAAATTAATTGATTTCAGCAGTTTCTTCGTTTCAACTTGTAGTAATGCGAAAATCACAAAAACAGCGATTTCAAGTTTGATTCGAGACGCGAAATCTAAAGAGTAAATTTCAAATTCGAATTTTCCTGTACGATAGCATTTTAAAAATGCTTTTGATAAAATAATTAATATGAACATAAAACAAGGCGTTAAAATACATTTTGCCTTTGCCTAATTTTTAAATGAGCTTAGGTAAGTATTTTTTAGTAAATTTAACAGTCGTACAGATTTCAGAAACTAAAAAACTTAAAAAAGGTGGATTTTTTCATACGAACTGAATGTTATAAAGTTCGTATTCCCAAGGAACTTTCCCGCCTCTGTGAAATGCCAGCACCGAGTGTCATGCTTCTCTGTCCAGGCGTGCTGCTGACAGACAAGCAGTTCTGGCAAGAGCAGCGTCGCTTCACCCTCCGCCATCTGCGAGAGTTCGGCTACGGGCGTCGCAACATGAGCGGCCTGGTCGAGGAGGAGGCCGCGGAGCTCGTGCAAGTCTTCAAGAACCACCTCCAACTCTCCGACAACAAGGGCGCCATCGTAAAGATGACCGACGTCTTCGGCGTCCACGTGCTCAACACTCTCTGGTCCATGATGGCCAGCATCCGGTACAGCTCCGACGACGTCAAGTTCAAGAATCTACAGAAGTTGCTCACCGACTTGTTCACGAGCATCGACATGGTGGGATGTCTGTTCAGTCACTTCCCAGTACTTCGATACGTCGCTCCAGAGTTCTCCGGTTACACCAAGTTTCTCTACATTCACCAGAGAATCTGGGAGTTTCTAAAAGTAAGCAATTCGATCCAAGTACTCTACATTTAAATATTTTGTATCTCGCAAGGCAATGTCGGAACTACGGAATAATAATGTGCAGACATGAACTCCAGATTGTTCTACTTTCCTGAATAAAATATCCAGCACGAGACGAAAGCTTTTGTCTCTTTTTTAAAGTAGATAATGTGATTGAGCACACAGCAAGGATAACTCGATCTTTGCATAGTGCTCGTTTATAAAGCAAACACGTGTCATATCAGATTATATACGAGGAGGTTGCATGGAAACCGCGATGAAGGAAGAGAATGGGATAACACGGCCTTGTGGTTTCAGGCCGAGCTCGACAATCACAAAGCCACACTGCGTCCAGAGGATGCGCGCGACTTCATGGACGCCTACCTGACAATGTTGATGTCAGATAAGAAGGAGGACAGCTTTTCAGGTAAGCCGGTGCTTAACGTCCGTCCAGTAGGGATGAGAGGGATAAAATATCACCCCATTGACCTCCTGACAGTTTTATCCGGGTGTATCGTGGTGAAGATGGGTTGGGGGAGGGGTGTAGTTGACTTCTAGAGATATTTGTCGTGCGAGCTTTCAAACTCCCGAGGCAAACTCGATGAAAAGAACTCTTCGAGGACGTCGATATTTGCTTGGTTGAGCTTTCAAGAGCTTTAATCGAACTGAGCTTCTTTACAAATCGTTGCAGTTCAAATGCAGGGATGTCTTTATGTTCATGATATGAATGATAGAAAGGAGGACACGTTTTGAAAAAAGCTGAATTGGAAAGAGATTTTCATTGAAACGATATTTCTTGAGTTTGTTCACGCATCAATTACATTCAAATGCGAGTCTCTTCGTGGAAATGCGCTCCACATTTCCAGCAGATCGATCAAAGTTTCGCGTTGGACGGGAAGAAAATGCAGAAAAAAACATTTCACATGAAGGAAGAATTTCATCGGAGTGGAAACCCGATGCGAGGGCGTCACACAAATTGTCAATTATTCCTTAATTTCGTCAATCAATCCTCAATGGAAGTTAATGGTTTGCACAGGCCGCCTCATGCAATATTCGTATCGAACATTTGCGCAGTTTCGTTTCACAATTTGCTGCCATCAACTGTTTTTCACAGTTTTAACTGTATAAATAAGCGTTTGACTAATTCTATACGAGATGAAATGAATCAGTTCAGTCGATTTAACTCCATGGCGTTACAAACCCGCTTATCACCCAGGCTTCGTACAATATCCTGTCAAGATATTAAGATATTATACTAGTTCTGTTATTGGCATCCTGCGTGAGAAAAGGTTGCCATAGTAACCTATACAAAAGTATAGGGAAAAACAAATCTGACAGCGGCAATCCAAATCTCATATTTTGAGTGATTACTTGTGAAAGAAAGATATTTAAGTAAGTACAAGTTAATAATAATACGCAATATTTATCCATACGCATATTCAAGTTAAATATTCATCTGAGAAACATGATTTATAGCTATTATTTATAGCTTTTGACACATTTCCCCTACCAGAGCATCCTCCATTTTTCTACCACTGCTGTGACGTCACGAGCAGGATTCCTATTGGTTGTTGCATTGACAATATTTGTTTACTCGTTAATATTGATGGTTGTGTCAATATGATGGGCGATACCTTGCGGTTTACCAGACATGTCCTGTATAATAATAATGAGGGCTCTTCATTGTAATAATAACTAACTAAACCGATCCAACTCACAAACAACATAGATTTTAGGGGCCATATTATCATTATTAATCTTCAGTTTAGTTAAACTCCACTTCGGGAAATTTGATGTATCACCATTATGTACTGCGGCATAGCTTAAAAAACTGCAGTTAATGTAGCCTGAGGTAATAAGCTCCGGACTTAAATTGAAGTAAATAATGGTAATACACCGAGTTTTCTGAAGTGGAGCATAACCTAACTGTAGCTTAAACTAATGGTTATACCGGCCCTTAGTAATATTAATTTAGAAGTCACTGACTCAGAAGTAACGCTCTGGACTTTCACTCCAGAGTCCAGACGTCCCAGGCGGGTTCGATTCCCGCGGCCGTTCTTGCTGACCGAGACTTTTCATAGATTCCCTCCATCAAGTATGCGACTTCATATGCGCTAGAATATTTCTGCTCTATATAGACCTTGGAAAGAGCCGAAATGGAATGGAATGCGTCAAAAAGAAAGCAGTGATAAAATAGCTTAAATTTCCTTCAAGAAAATTCACAAATATTTCCGAACATGGAAAAAGTCCGTCAAATGTAAATCACAGACGAAAAATTTTGCTCCCGATGACCATGCAAAATTTGAAGTTGATCGATCAAACGTTCCAGTTTTAATTTTCAAAAAAATCACAAGATTGTTCAAAAACTATATACGAGACCGCTCTTATGACATTAGTGTGTGTAGTACAAAACTTCAGATCAAATGGTTGAACGTGTCATAAGATAAGAGTACAGTGGTGACGCTCGCTCAATTATTGATCATAATTTAACTGCTTACAGACTGAAATGAAAACTGATTTGTGATTTCAGAGTCGCAGTTGTTGGCCATCTGCATGGACATGTTCATGGCCGGTTCAGAGACGACCAGCAAGTCTCTCGGCTTCGGCTTCCTCTACTTGTTGCTCAACCCCGACGTCCAGCGTCGCGCCCAGCTCGAGATCGACACCGTCGTCGGCAGAGACAGATTACCGACGCTCCAGGACAGACCCAAGTAAGCGTCGAGAGGACATAAAACAACTGCAGCAGGCAGATCGAAAAGAAAAAAAAAATACGGCTGGAATGGAGTTGGCATTAATCAATAACAAAATGATAAATTCTTTTTCGCTTTCTTTTTTTCCCTCAGCATGCCTTACATGGAGTCAATCGTCTGCGAGGCTTTGCGGATGTTCATGGGCAGGGGATTCGGAGTTCCACATCGGGCGTTGAAAGACACAAAACTGCAAGGCTACGACATACCCAAGGTACTAATTCAATAACCAACATCCACAACAACAATGATCTTATCGAAGTGGGAAAATAGTTCGCGAACAATTAGCTAATGAAGAGAGAAAGTGATTAGGTAATTGACTTGAAACCTGTCTGCTAGTAATTAAACAACCAGGTGATATTGTAAATGTGTTTGTTTGTCTCAGGACACGATAGTTGATATTGTAAATGTGTTTGTTTGTCTCAGGACACGATGGTTGATATTGTAAATGTGTTTGTTTGTCTCAGGACACGATGGTCGATATTGTAAATGTGTTTGTTTGTCTCAGGACACGATGGTTGATATTGTAAATGTGTTTGTTTGTCTCAGGACGCGATGGTCGATATTGTAAATGTGTATGTTTGTCTCAGGACACGATGGTTGATATTGTAAATGTGTTTGTTTGTCTCAGGACACGATGGTTGATATTGTAAATGTGTTTGTTTGTCTCAGGACACGATGGTTGATATTGTAAATGTGTTTGTTTGTCTCAGGACACGATGGTTGATATTGTAAATGTGTTTGTTTGTCTCAGGACACGATGGTTGATATTGTAAATGTGTTTGTTTGTCTCAAGAAAAGATGGTTGATATTGTAAATGTGTTTGTTTGTCTCAGGAAAGGATGGTTGATATTGTAAATGTGTATGTTTGTCTCAGGATACGATGGTTGATATTGTAAATGTGTATGTTTGTCTCAGGACACGATGGTTGATATTGTAAATGTGTATGTTTGTCTCAGAACACGATGGTTGATATTGTAAATGTGTATGTTTGTCTCAGGACACGATGGTTGATATTGTAAATGTGTTTGTTTGTCTCAGGAAAAGATGGTTGATATTGTAAATGTGTTTGTTTGTCTCAGGAAAGGATGGTTGATATTGTAAATGTGTATGTTTGTCTCAGGACACGATGGTTGATATTGTAAATGTGTTTGTTTGTCTCATGACACGATGGTTGATATTGTACATGTGTTTGTTTGTCACAGGACACGATGGTTGATATTGTAAATGTGTTTGTTTGTCTCAGGAAAGGATGGTTGATATTGTAAATGTGTTTGTTTGTCTCAGGAAAGGATGGTTGATATTGTAAATGTGTATGTTTGTCTCAGGACACGATGGTTGATATTGTAAATGTGTATGTTTGTCTCAGGACACGATGGTTGATATTGTAAATGTGTATGTTTGTCTCAGGACACGATGGTTGATATTGTAAATGTGTTTGTTTGTCTCAGGACACGATGGTTGATATTGTAAATGTGTTTGTTTGTCTCAGGACACGATGGTTGATATTGTAAATGTGTTTGTTTGTCTCAGGAAAAGATGGTTGATATTGTAAATGTGTATGTTTGTCTCAGGACACGATGGTTGATATTGTAAATGTGTTTGTTTGTCTCAGGACACGATGGTTGATATTGTAAATGTGTTTGTTTGTCTCAGAACACGATGGTTGATATTGTAAATGTGTATGTTTGTCTCAGGACACGATGGTTGATATTGTAAATGTGTATGTTTGTCTCAGGACACGATGGTTGATATTGTAAATGTGTATGTTTGTCTCAGGACACGATGGTTGATATTGTAAATGTGTATGTTTGTCTCAGGACACGATGGTTGATATTGTAAATGTGTTTGTTTGTCTCAGGACACGATGGTTGATATTGTAAATGTGTTTGTTTGTCTCAGGAAAAGATGGTTGATATTGTAAATGTGTATGTTTGTCTCAGGACACGATGGTTGATATTGTAAATGTGTTTGTTTGTCTCAGGAAAAGATGGTTGATATTGTAAATGTGTATGTTTGTCTCAGGACACGATGGTTGATATTGTAAATGTGTTTGTTTGTCTCAGAACACGATAGTTGATATTGTAAATGTGTTTGTTTGTCTCAGGACACGATGGTCGATATTGTAAATGTGTTTGTTTGTCTCAGAACACGATAGTTGATATTGTAAATGTGTTTGTTTGTCTCAGGACACGATGGTCGATATTGTAAATGTGTTTGTTTGTCTCAGAACACGATAGTTGATATTGTAAATGTGTTTGTTTGTCTCAGGACACGATGGTCGATATTGTAAATGTGTTTGTTTGTCTCAGGACACGATGGTTGATATTGTAAATGTGTATGTTTGTCTCAGGACACGTTGGTTGATATTGTAAACGTGTTTGTTTGTCTCAGGACACGATGGTGATCTGCAACTTCAACTTTACCTTCATGGACCCGACGATATGGGAGAAACCACATGAATTTCGACCAGAGAGGTTTATTGACGCTCAAGGAAAGCACCACATTCCTGATAGCTACACGCCCTTCGGCTTCGGTAAGTAATCGCATTAATTCTTCTTCTCGCACCGACAGGATTAAAAACAATCGCTGAGCGCTCCAACGTATTTTCCGCAACAAAACACAATCTAGGAATAAATGAAATGTATTGTATAACCACATCAAAGGCGAAATATTGCGCTGTTTCTTTGACAAGAATCACATCGATTTCTCGCCTCGGGTTGTTTTTTCCACTCTAAAAGATTTTAGCCGTCGGGCAGATGGTTTTCTTCCATCTTGCGAGGCCATGAGAGCCGAAAGAAGCAGATGAAACTAGGAACATTTGATGCTGGGAACAAGAAACGAGATTCTCTGTCTTCCTAGAGAAAATTGATCCCTTAGCAATCAATTGTGGATATCGGAGCTTGGTAAACTATTGGACAACTGTCTTCGTTCTATGTGAGATCTTCCTTGGCTAGTTTTCATACATAAATGTCGTAAAAAGCTATCCACTTCTCATTTTACGCTGTAATAAGCTCCATGAGAGTACGAAAATGATATAAAAATAATGTGTAGGCATAGGTATTCTTTGTCTCCCTCTTTTGCACATTTTATCTTTGATAGAATAGCAACTTGCTACGAGAAGATCCTGGATTAAAATCTCTTGAGGTTGGAATTTACATTTCTTTCCGCTTCTTTCTGCCCAACACGTTCCAAATAATGTTATTATTTTATTTCATATTTAATTGGCATTCCAAAACATGTCTCTTCCCTCTTCGTACGATACAATATTAAGAATGAAACGTATACAGTCAAAAGTTCGATATTTAAACCGGAAAGTTTTGGAATGATTACAATAATTATACAAGTCTCTCTACGCTCTTTACCCATAAATAAATGTCTAATCTGGTAGGCTTTGGTTTCTGAAGAAATTCATTTGCAGTCTGATTTTCAAGATATTAATTTTTGTTGTAAATCATAAATAGATCCGGAAAAGTAAAACGCATGCGAGTTTTTGACAACCGCCCACCCAGATTATGTCTGGATTAGGTAGGGTAAAGGCACCAGTAATTGGCAGCTTAAGGATTAAACAAGAACAGAATAATAAAAGTGTGATTTATTGTTAGATCAACTTCAAACTTGAACTAAGTAATAAGATTACATCCAGGCATACTCATAATTATTCAAAAAATGTGATATTATTACCATATGGAAGTAAAAAATAGAGTTATTGAAAGAAATGCCATTGTTCCAGTAATTGGCACTTTTTCCAGTCATTGGCAGTCGGCGTTCCAGTAATTGACACCCCCAATGTATATCAAAATCATTGGAAATAACACAAAAATTATACTAGATATGTTTCAAATACAATGCCTTCAGCACAATATAATCATCACTATTTGTTTTAAAATTGGTATAGATATTAAAACAGAACATAGGTTTCAATTGAGTCATATCCTTGTCACTGCAAACTAGGCTATTGCTAAGACGAGCCAAGTAAATGACACAAATCACAGGCAGACTTGAAATAAAATAACTACTGCCTTCTACAATATATGAATTATAAATATGACTCTGGAATGTTAAAGCTAGTACCTTCATCTAACTACAGTATTTAATATTATATTAGATTTGACTTTTTTAATAATTAGTAAAAATATTAATTAAGAGACAAAGTGTCAACTACTAGTACACTGCTAGTAGTAGTGCACTAGTAGTGCACTGCTGGTTTATTTACCCTAGGTATAGTCAATTTTGAAATATTATTGAATTTCCCTTCCAGCCCATCAAAGCGACTTGTAATTTGATCATTTCTAAAGTTCCGTTTAGATTTAAAGTTTCGTCGTCTCTTTGAACTCAAGTGGATCGTTCCAATATTCCAGGTAAACACCGCTGCATGGGCGAGACACTCGCGAAGTCCAACATCTTCTTGTTCGTCTCGTCTCTCCTGCAAAGTTTCGACTTCTGCGTTCCCCACGGATGGCCTCAGCCTTCCACTCAGGAGATCGATGGCGTCACACCGATGCCTCAGCCATTCTCAGCCCTCGTCACTCACAGAGCCTGAGTACGGGCTGAGAAGCGTGCGTCTTTAATGACAAACACCATGACTGATTAACCGTCAAGATAGTGGGGGTTGGATGCGACGTGACTTTTTTGAAATAGATTTTCCTAAACTAATTGTTAAGTAGGTATTCTGTAAAAAAAGTTATGAATGATGTATACGTAATAGAAAGTAAGGTGCAATTGGGCATGCATTTCGTGATTTCTTCTCAAAATCAAAGTTATAAATAAGTAGTATGATCTTATTGTAAAACAAGTACTCTGGCTCTTTGAAATCATTGTCCACAACAATATACCTTTGGATGCATTTCTGGTTATAATTTAGCATAATTTTTGCAGTTATGTACCAATCAGAAATTGTCTGTGGGTCTCTGGTCTCAGAAAAAAATCAGTAGCAGATTTATTTTCCACATATCTATCGGTGTTTTACAAACACATGTAACAACTCGAATAGACATCCGGAAAATCAAACTGCAGGTGATATTTGTAAGAAATCAGATCACAAATAATTTCTGATTGTTCTACAGTCACGTCATAAACATCCACTCCTCTTTGTCAACGTTTTATCAACTAATTTTTAAATACTCGTTCGTAAAGTCAATCAAACATAATTGCTTTGAAAACACTGATCATTCTGACTGGTTCTGATAGAATTTAGATAAACCTAGATTCAGATCATCTGGTGCTGATAATGATCAATTAATTCAAAAGTAATTAACTGACGGATTATATTTCTCCATTAATTATTAAATAATCCAGACTTGAACTTTGAGTTGGTAACCACAGAGCCTAAGCTCTCTTGTTTATTTGTTTTTGTTATTGTTATAAGTTGAACGATTGTTAAAGTGAGGGTTTAAAATAAGAAGACACATTTTAGAAATGACCTGTATATATATTTCATAACATACCTAAAGTCATTCATGTAGTATAAGATATTTATAAGGTGGCGACACTTTTGAGAACAGATCAATGAGTAAGTATAGTTTGTCCATGTGTCGATGTAACAGTGTTGCCAGTAAAACACGCCGACTTGTAACACTTGCCATAGCTGACGTTCACAATGCAGAGATATGGCAACATAGTTGGCTAGTAACTAATAAAATATTGAAGATCCAAAGATGCACACAATCTTATTTATTGCTTTTTCGTCAATTGCGGCGATCCTTTATGCGATTTTCCTTATACCTCGTCGAAGCCCATTTCTGAGCGATTCCTATAGTCTTACAAATGACAAATGATGTGAAAAACGTTTTCAAGTCGATAGCAGCGAGCTTCTATCCAATCCAATGACCACACTTTTCATCATCTGCCAATTACATCATATCAAAATCTAAAACTAATCGCCCGTAGAACGAGTTGTTGAACTTTTAATTAATATTTGTTCACCGTGAAAATTAATTATCCCAAAAGCGAGAAGATAAAAGGAATCAATACAATGTTATCTGAACTTTAACCACTAACCGCAATAATCCACAGAAAAATCTTCCTCTAGGCGAGATTTAACATAGTTTAACGTGATTAATTCTGCGATTACTTCAAGCAAATGATGGAATAGTTCCAAATTCAGAGCATAATTTTCATCATCTGTATTAATCAGAATTATGAAAGCTCATATTAAAACAGTTTGTGGATTGTTAAAAAAAAATTATTCCCGATAGTTCTCGCTTTTTCGATCATTCCATTACGAAAGTGATAGTAGTCAACCTCTTGTGAGCGCTCGTCAGAAGGGTTTACTTCCGAACATAAATATTAGTTACATTTCCCAGCACATTCGGCGTTGCTACGCTTATCTCACTCACATGAAAACACTCGGCTGCTTTATGTGTCAAGGAAGCATAACGTGTCCCTATCTTTCCCCTGCTACTCATTCTGTACACTTTTTAGAGCACAAAGCCACCACATGTTATCATGACCAAATGGGAGATAATAAAAATACATATTTATCATAGCAATCAACAATACTGATGCATAGCCTCTCAATGTAATAACTATCCCCATAAAAAAACACTCCGTGTAAAAATACCAGCCAAGTCTCTTCAACTATAAAAAATAGAAGAAATCTAAAAATTCAGCACTGAAAAGTAGTGATATCAAAAAATGAGCCAAGTCAAAACTTAATTTTAAAAACCAAAATATACTTGGCGCATCGTGTATATAAATAGTATAGAAGCATATGCCAAAAATCAAATGTACTATATATAATATACATATAATGCCCTTAAAAACGATGCGCCAAGTATATTTTGGTTAACCAAAATATACTTGGCGCATCGTGTATATAAATAGTATAGAAGCATATGCCAAAAATCAAATGTACTATATATAATATACATATAATGCCCTTAAAAACGATGCGCCAAGTATATTTTGGTTTTTAAAATTAAGTTTTGACTTGGCTCATTTTTTGATATCACTACTTTTCAGTGCTGAATTTTTAGATTTCTTCTATTTTTTATAGTTGAAGAGACTTGGCTGGTATTTTTACACGTAGTGTTTTTTTATGGGGATATCACTTATTTTTTTAGTTTATTTACACAACTTGTAACACACATCGGAGCAACAATGACTAATTACTTTAAAAAATACGCCATTTCCGATTTGGTTAATACGAAAAATTGTGTTTGGAATATACCTAAGCTTAAAGTGATATTCCATGAAGAATTGCGAAAGCTTCGTTCCAATCAGTCCAGCCGTTTTCGAGATATGGTATCACTTCCGGTTTTCAAAATGGCGACTGAAATTACTGCCACCTAGAATTTATTTCTATAAATGTTATGTATCATTATAAGCCTTCTGAATATGTAGTTATTGTAGGAAGAGGTCATTAAAATCTAGTTCTTCATTTTCATGACGTCATTTCCGGTTTCGGTAATAGTACATCTCTACTTTAACTATTGATATTCCATATAGACGACCGTCTGAATCATTTGGCGCTGGTTTAATTCCAAACGGTCTAGCCGTTTTCGAGATATGACGTCACTTCCGGTTTCAAAATGGCGGCTTCCTGTTGGTTTTATAAAAAGGCACCTCAGACGCCAAAAGTGCACATGTGGTAAAAATTTCAGATCGATCGGCTCAGCCGTTTAGGCTGTGGCGGTGATTGCGGTGTTTCCTGATATCATCATCATCATCAGATCAAGATAGGTTTTAAAAGGGGTGTAATTTCACGTTTTTCACGGCCCTCTAGCTCGCAAACGGCATAACATATTGTTCCCTAATTTGGTATATATAGTGGGGTGGGCCATAGCTCGAAATTAAGATATATCGCAACAATGTGAGATTTTCCAATTTTAAGATCCAGTAGGCCGAAAATGCCATGTTGTTGCTTACAGTAAAAGTGGTTAGTCTGCTCCTCAGTTTATTATGCATTTACGGTATGTTGAGTGAGTGTGAGTGTACGGTACGACTTGGCTGGGTGGAGCGACCGCTCCACTAGATAATAATACAGTTTTAAAAATATCTAATAATATGTGTAAGAACTAAATAGATAGAGGTATATTTGGTATTTTCTGATAAATAATACAAATTTCAATAATATAACTAAGCGAACACATAATACAGATCGACGTCATAGTGTTTAAACATATAAATATAATAAGCGACCAAACATGTGGTACCTTCAATATTATTATCAACATCGCTGGGTCAAAATACTTCACGGAAATTCGTGATGAATTTTCCAACCGTTCAAGTTTCTTACGGATATGTGAGTATTGGGTTTTGCGTTGTGTTTGCTAAAGAAGAACAACACAATGAGGACAACATACTATCGCCAATATCAAGTACATTTGGACGTCCGAATACATATTATCAAAACTATCTAGTTTTCCTCATGCCAAAACCAGTGCATCTAAAGAGACTTGAACGGTGGAATAATACAATAAATGTTCGAAGTTGAGGTACACCTGCAAATAATTAGTTCCCTAATCCCTATAGATTAACGTAATACTAACCACATCTCATTCAACTGATCTTTGAAAATAGTAAAATTTAAAGGAATATAAAAGTTTTTACGTGGGTCATGCAGAGAGAAAAGTTGAAAAGATAATATTGATTATAAAGAGGATAGGACATGATTCACCAAACGCTTCTCAACTAATTTTAAAAAGTATTAGTACCTATACATAAATACAAATAAAATAATATAAACTGTTCTTAGGAAGAGTAAGATCGTCAGTGGTCATCACTGGATGTCTCGTTCGTAATACATATTTAGTTCGCAGGACGTTGAGGAAAGGTTACATTGTCCGGCCAATGGCGACTCGAGAGGCTCAAACATAACATTTCGAGACTGTTTCACGCTCAATGTGATGCACTGGATATTCCAACACGGCGTGCATATCTCAGCCATTGAGCAGACTCATTGACAAACGTCCTCTGTAGGGATTGGCTACGCTGTAGAGGCAGCGATGAACGTTTTCGTCCATGTTGAAGGTCGTCTTCACAAAGACATATTACATAAGATCGTGTCTTCCTCGTTTAAAATACGGCCACATATGAAGATAGTGTTGTACTGTGCCAGGTGTCGCTGCAATCTGGTAAAATGGAATTTCACCTTGGCCTATTACGCTAGCACGAGGCGGCGCGCTCTGCCATTATGCATCGACGATAGTTTCCAATCCCTATAGTTTACACGGTTCAATGTTTCATTCAAATTTCAATGTATAGAGTTCTTCATTGAAGTCAACAATGAACTATTTTGTTATTTTGCTTCAATGTCGTGCCTTCTGTTGACAAAAAAGGTGTTACTCAATGCATTGAATGCAATTGGACCGTGTAAACTGACTCGACAGAGGGTGTTTGTCAACGGTAGAAGTGATCGTGAAACTCTGGAGTGAAAGAGTCGGCATTCAGTCCGCCGCGAGGTAATGTTCTCCACACGCGACGCGATTCTATCTTACAATGGCACAACGTGTTCACTCATCCTCGAGCGTCGTATCACAGCGAGTCAGTGCGACGCCGACGCCGACGCCGACGCCGGACGGCGGAGACGCCCGAAGCGCCGCGGTCAGCTGGACACCACGTGGATCTGGGAACAGAAGAACATCGTCGTTCATAATCCATTGAACTTTACCCACAACATTTCATTCAACATTTCATTCAACATCACAAGTTAATTGACGATGAAATTTGTAAAATATGGCGGATTATAAAATTATAATATAATACGAATAAGATAATATTTTTTTTGTATAGACGCCTCGTTATATCCTGATAAAAGCCAGAGATAAAACCAGTCTTGCAAATCACCCCTCTGTATACAAATATATGTATTTTAGGCAACTTATACTACGGCTATCCGCTATGTATACATACGGTAGTCGCGATAAGGGGTAAGTTTTATAAGAACATATCGAGGTGACGCCAAAATAAACAAAAATAACATTAAAACACTTTTGGCTACTTCTATTGGTCATCATGCACGGCAGAAGAATTCTCGTCCCATCTTAGAAATGTCATATTTTGTTACATTTCAAATCAATATTTTCATTATTATCAGGATTAAATTAGTAGGGGCGGACGGGGAACGAAACAAAATAGCAACACGTTAAATTCTAAAGCACCATTTACACGGTAAAACTTCCTATCAAATATTTTATAAAATCTTTTCTTCAAAGATATTTTACCGTGTAAACAAGACAATTTGATGGTAGGTAAAATATTCTGTCAAAGGGTTGAATATTATATAAGGGTGTAAAAAGATTTTATAAAAGATTTCAACAAAGATTTCAAACCACCTCAAAAGACCTCAAAATAACAGCTACACAAAATGTTTTGGTTTGTCTATCATCGTCATCACCATTATACCAAATTTCTTAATTAGGGCAAGATGGTATAAGCATGAAAGTTACTGTCCATTATGAATTGACATAATTGTGCCAACTTGCTCTGTTCTAATTACATTGGCATTCCCAACACTATGAACGTCCCACATCCGAGAAATCCCGCCGAGAATATCTCGTGAATTATTTATAAATGACAGATGAAATGGGATTGTGTGTTGGGATGGAGGTGGAATGGGAGTTTAAGACTTGGGATTGCTTTCATCATCGCGTCATAAGACGGATCTGCTGCGATGACCTGATTCATCGCTTACAAGCTGAGCAAACACAAGACATTACAGCTTCCGAGCAGGAGACGAGCAAAACAAGTGCTAGCAATAATGAGTTTATAAAGCCTCTGTACAATCGTCGTCTATCAGACTCTCGGAGTGCACAGCGGCGTTCACATGAGCGCCGAGAGCGGTGAGGGATTTTTATTAACCAATCAGAAGTCTGCTGGGAGCGGTTTCTGGACTTGTGATAACTATAGGATAACGCGTTGATGAGCGAGCACAGAAACGTGCACCATTCTCAGACAAATACGATACACGATGTCGATACGACTCAATACGATTTCCTTTGCAACTAATCAGCAGATTAAAAAATATATATGGTCTACAACGCACAGAGATGGTCCGTACATGTGTGCAAAATTTCAGCTCGATCGAGGAAAAACTGTGACCTGTATATCGGAGTAACAAAAAAAAACACGAAAAAAACAGAGTTCTGTGCCAAAAGAGCCAAATGGAGTCGCTCGCTTCGCTCGCTCAATAATGAAACGACTTCCACTTTCCGCGCTTATGCATTGTGATTGAAAAGTGGCCAGAAGTAGATTCACGTCTATTTGGTTCTTCTCTTTGAAGTAGAAGAGGATGCCCATATTTTCTTGATTTTGAGATGCACACTTTTGAAATGAATAATAATGTAATCAATTGCCATATGACTGATGTCAACAAATACAGTTATATTGAAGTAGACACATGCCACCATACAAATACGATAAGATGAATTCCCAGAAATACTGGTTTATGAGCTCACCTTAAGAATGATTAAAATGGGCTTCCTCCCTTCTACTTCTGAGGAACAGAATTCATTATCCATTGTGTATGTTATTTCTAAAATATATTTAAAGTTTAAACTCATCTCAGTTTGCACATTCCATCAGCTAATGATTTTTATTGTTACTTAAACCTGTGTTGGCAGTATTACGTCATCTACATTGGTTACTATCGATTCAATAGTGAATGAGTTTGTAGTTGGTAGATGGCCAAATTACATCAGGCAATTGAAATCGGACAATTTCAATGTATAACCTATAAAATTGCTATTTGGATGAAACACTGAAATCCAATGGGCTAGACTAATGGTTGAAATTGTCAACTGTGAATCGATTGGTGTAATATGGGCTTAATTAACAAGTCTTTGTGTTGGGCACAATCGGTTTATGAGTTGGCGCTTACCAGTCCGTGCTTCAAGTAGAAGTGAAGCAGACGTTCAAATGAAACCAAAGTAGGTCCATTATTATGTTGATGGAATATTAATACATGAGGGTACTAGAGGGGAAGAACGCTGTAAGTCACATTCGGATGAAACTGAGATAAACGAAGTTTTATGTTAAAACTTGTATCTATCTTCCATACAGATCGATATTTCATTTGCTTTTTTGAAACTTTGTGTCAATATTTAAAAAAAACGAGGGAATATTCTGATTTCTGAAAGCTCAAAAAAATCACTGCAAAATGACAACTTGAACTTTTTTTTAATGAACTTATAGCGTTCTACCCCTGTCAATTTCATATACGCTGCTCCAAATTTCCAGATAATAAATTGGTTTCCAATTCTTGGTACCTAGGTAAATAGTTGTCAAGCTTGTATTATGATTAAACCCCTTTTTGTGCGTTAGTCGATTTTCATCAAGTTCCGGAAATCACTAAAGTCAGGTACCCATGAATAGCAAATGCTTTAGTTTCGCGATTGCGGAAACCCACGGAAAAGGGGCGGAGACAATCGCGAAAAAGTTAACATCAACTTCAATAAATCGTTCGATTGTAGTGCGACTAAACAACTACACAGAGGGTTAGTTAGTTAGAAGTTAACTGTTTGTTCAATCTTATGCAAGTTTGTACGTGGACCATTATTATTTGAGATTTCTGATTATGGTGGATGATGACACTACGAGTGGCAAATCGCAAGTTTGTCGCGAATTATCGAAACACTAATCGCGTCCCGCGTGCGATTTGCGATTTGAACGCGATTAGTATGATCCTATGATAATCCACTTAGATCAATATTCAATCAATACTCGCGTGTGTCGTGGTCGGACATTACTGCACGGTTGCCAACAGCATTATCGGGCGCGCGCTTCACAATGCACGACCTGTGCACTGACCGCACAATGTTGCAACGTTGCAACGGCGCGATTCATCAGCCACGGATAACACGCCAGACTGAGATCAATCAAGAACACTCAGAATGTCAGAGCGAGATGGAGCCGTGAAAGACACTAGCAGATTAAATGCGAGACTTCGTATTGCAGGCGTGTGCAAGTTGCTGCTTTAGACATTGGAAGCAGATGGGAAGACAATCTAATCAAATGCGTTAAGAAGCAGGGAAAATCATTCTCGAATTATACAAATATGAGAAATATATTTGTGTTCTTGACCAATTTGTCTAAACATTATCAAACTTTCTTAAATTGTTGGTCCCAATGACCAAGCAAAACTTGAATTTGTTCAGATAAACGGTTCATTTTCACTTGTCAACAGAAAGGGTTTTGCGTCAAGAGACAGTTATTGGCATTAGTGTGTGTGCAAAAATGCAGAGTGATTAGTTATCCGGTTTGAGTTGAGCTTTGCCTTCAAAGTAAAAAGCAATAAATAGAGAAAGTTCCAAAGATCACCATGTTACGCTGGCTAAGTTCGCATAATAATTTTAAAAAGATTAAAAGTAAAATGCTGGTGGTTTTGTTATTTTGTTGTTAAAATAACGGTCTCCATACACAAAGATGGTTCCATTGTTGAACGAAATATAATATTAAAATAACGGAAATTCCTTGACCTCCTTCCTGCATTATCAAATTATGAATCGAAATTACAATCAAACCAAAGTTATAACTGTTCAATTCTACTAAACCTTAGAATTATCATCATTTGGTCGTCGAGAAGAAAATACACGTCATGCTTCTAAACGAGAGTCGTGAGCACATTCGAGCCATGCGCATGTGCAGAGAGAACGTCACGAGTGCGCATGATCCTGGACTTGGCCAACTCGCATGACTCTCAAAAGACAATCACTTCAAGTCAAGTCAAATATCCGCGAGAGTTTGCTCCAAGAAGACCGCGAAAGAGGCCGGGGGGGGGGGGGGGGGGGGGGGGTGAAGTCGAGCGAACCGAGGTTTATTATCAGCCAATCAGATCGCTCGATACACACTAACTTCCTACGCGTTTTCAACAAAATGGCTTAATTTCTTTGGATATTACACATTTTTTTACGCCCAAGAAAAGGAGCCCAATAAATAGATTCTATTCTCCGATAAATATTATAACAAGGAAAACGCTCTGTGTAACGCGTTAATAAGCGAGCCTTCGTATTGAATGCGATTTAATGGATTGGAAATAGAGGAAGAAGAATAGATCTCATAGAATGTGTCAAAGGAGCAGTGACATTTTTGTCTTTGAACTTATTGAATGCATTTGTCTATAAATGTCCGTACAGTGTCAATAACTCTGGAAGTTCTGGATAGATATTTCTGTGAATTGTCAAAATCACTTCGAATGTTGGTTCCACGGCCTCCTTTATAAGTTTAGTTTTACTCATAGTAAAACGGAGGTTGGTGGTTGGTCCCAACTAAAATTTTATTATAATCGGTCAAGCGGTTCCATACTTAATTTTCAACCAATCGCAGGATCTCGTTCAAAAACTATACATGTGACCGCTCCTATGACATTAGTGTGTGTTCAAAATTTCAGATCGATCGGTTGAACGGTGTGACCTGGGCATTGCTACAAAAAAAACATAGAAAGTTTCAAAATATTAAACGCTCGCTTAACAAAAGAGTATTTTGCACCACTTCCATCAATTTGAGAAATCGAAGTCCCCGCGGCTTATTTCATGGCATGACTCGCGTATAAAATATCGTTGATCGACACGCTCAGAAATAATGTAATCAATCAAACAATACAAAATGCCTCCTTGAGTGGAATTATCAGAAATCAATGAACACACGTAAGCAGAAAACAAATCGAGAATATGTGATGGGAGCAATGTTGACAGAAGATTAAAAATAGTTTCTTCACTAAGGGTTTCTCCATACGGGTGGACAAGGGGACATAACCACCCCCCGACATGCAACCAACACAACAGAAAGATAATCGTAAATACAATTAGTTGGAAACAAAGTAGCACTGCACCATACAAGTAACTCGAGACAAAATGTTCATTATCTTCAGGCATGAAATCGTTAGGGGATGAAAATCGAGCGTTTCAGTGGTACTTTTACGGCGATAGCGCTGCTTTTTTTGCGTGCACCGATCAACGTAACGACAACGTTTTAAAATTTTGCGCACACTAATATTCAAACAAATATGTGTATCTAGTTATTGAACTAACGTTATGATTGGTGAAGAGTGTAAATTGACCGTTGGTCCGATTAATTTGAAAGTTTGCACGACATTGAGACCATATTTTTTAATACATAATTTTTCAAATTTCATCCACCTCGAACATCGGATGGAACCTTGGATTTTAGAATAACGCGCATACAAAGCGCGCAGGTGTGGCCTTGAACAATTTAACATTGCCATCCACGCATCCAATTCGATCCAATGCTTCGTGTGTACTGGGCATAATGCACCGCACATTGTTCACTGGAAACTTATCGAGTTAATTTCGTGAAAGCTTTCAGAACTATTAGTTAACAAACAGTAACATGTGGTTTCTTTTCTTCACTAAGAGCCGGTTTCTGGTCGTTGTTAAGGCAATCGTCTCGTTAGTAATAATTTTAACGCAACTAAAGATAAAGAGAGGATACCTAACTTAAAAAATCTACCTTATAACCAGAGGTCGATAAACCGGCCCTACTACACGAAATACTGATGAGTGATAACTGATAAGTAAGAATTTGCAAACTGAACACACCGCATTATAATATTTACAACTAGGGTTCGTTTTCACTAAAAGCTTTAAGAATATTTAATCCTTACGAGCCCAAAAGAGTGTACAGATCTGCAAATCATGCGACGGCGACGCATTACACACGCACGAGCATGGGGCGCTTATCAACGCGTTACACCTACACATACGGGTTATACTTCAGCCAATTCTTGAGATTTCACGTGTTGATACCGTTAAAGTTAGAGAGTGACCTTACCTCGCTCAATATCGCCCAGTTGTCACTGTCACTGTGAACGGTCAGTCTGAGGGCAGTGACTGGACAGAGTTTAGGATCCACGAATCCGTCGGCCACGCCCATCACGTCGAATTTACCTGAGGAACAGAGACAATAGACAACATTCAAAATTCACTGCGCATGCGCGACGTGCTGTGATGCATTCTGGGTTTAGGATGTGAAGAGTTTGATAGCTGCCTGGTTGACAGTGCTGAGATGCATAAAGGAAGAAGGTTTTCGGTGTTTGTTATGTTATATCATCTCTATATTTAAATGTAACTAATTTTAGTGGTATTCAACATAATTATGAATAATATTAAGAATAGCAGATCGTACGGAACAGTGTGTTGTGTTCCATTGAGCAAAAATAACACTAAATTTAGCCGTGAAGTGTCGTTTCACTACTTTCAAGGGACGTTGATTTGAAGAAAGAATTAGGCGTGTAAGAAACATGAAGAAAAATTGCCCTGTTTTTCCCCTAACAAAATGAATAAATGAATAAACCGAAATGAATAACCAATAGGTCAGATTGATTTGTTAATTAGTTATGTATACAGGAACACCCTCATTACTGGAGTCCTCCAGGAGGGTCACTGTCAACATGTAAATGTATGATGAATGGAAAATAAATCAAATCAAATCATACTTTGTCACATTTTGTCAGAATTTCTGACAAAAATAAGATTTTCGGCTACCTACAAATGTCCTGTTTGTTAGAGGAAAAATAACTAAAGCGATAAATATGATTTCAAGCCCAGGCTAATAATATCTACAATATTGAATTTACATCTTACACTAAAAATTTTCAACAAAAACATAATTTATTGCGTCTTATCCATTCTTTCTTCAAATCAACGTCCCTTGAAAGTATTGAAACAACACTTCACGGCTAAATTTAGTGTTATTTTTGCACAATGGAACACAACACATTGTTCCGTACGATCTGCTATTCTTAATATTATTCATAATTATGTTGAATATCACTAAAATTAGTTACATTTAAATACAGAGATGATATAACATAATAAACACCGAAAAACCATCTTCCTTTATGCATCTCAGCACTGTCAACCAGTCAGCTGTCAAACTCTTCACATCCTAAACCCAGAATGCAATGTTGATAGTTGTAGATGGCGCTCGGGGTTTAAAATGTTGTCTAATAGACAACATTCAAAATTCACTGCGCATGCGCGACGTGCTGTGATGCATTCTGGGTTTAGGATGTGAAGAGTTTGATAGCTGCCTGGTTGACAGTGCTGTCCCTTGAAAGTATTGAAACAACACTTCACGGCTAAATTTAGTGTTATTTTTGCACAATGGAACACAACACATTGTTCCGTACGATCTGCTATTCTTAATATTATTCATAATTATGTTGAATATCACTAAAATTAGTTACATTTAAATACAGAGATGATATAACATAATAAACACCGAAAAACCATCTTCCTTTATGCATCTCAG
Organism: Leuctra nigra; assembly: GCA_934045905.1. Lineage (NCBI taxonomy): Eukaryota > Metazoa > Arthropoda > Insecta > Plecoptera > Leuctridae > Leuctra > Leuctra nigra. The sequence goes on along the minus strand of OW203764.1, from coordinate 6,091,058 downwards.
CACTGTCAACCAGTCAGCTGTCAAACTCTTCACATCCTAAACCCAGAATGCAATGTTGATAGTTGTAGATGGCGCTCGGGGTTTAAAATGTTGTCTATTGTTGCCATTATTCAATAGCACTCGGAGATAGCACGCACAATTAGGCGAAGTGACAAATTGGGAATTGATATGAATATTTTTATATAAAGTAGCAATCGCGTATAAGAATGCGTTGTAAGCAAATCATTGTGTGAGTGTGAGAGAAAAAGAATGCTATATACATGAAATGGCTCAATTTATTGTGGTTTTATACGTTTCAACAACTTTTATGTTGTCAAAGTGTACTTAGAAGCAAAACAGCGCAGTCAATCTGCTTTTATGCTGGACTTCAAAGTTGACTTCGGACAATTTGAAAGGTTTAGAGAATAAAGACCAAACTTAAAAACAGTTAAAACTCATATAAATCCCAAGAAATCGATCCCATTTATGTAGATTCAATTCCCACACTTTCGTATAGTTTTATGAAGGAAAAGAGAAGAGCTACGCCGCATTATTCGGATTGTATAAGTTACACTGTCTGGAAACTCATTCTGGACTAGTGATCGCCTCCATGTTTCTGCCTATGACGACGACTGTGTGACGTACTCACCGACGACGATGAATCCGTCCAGCGTGGCGTTGAAGTCGTGCTTGTTGTAGAGGACGTGGTTCTGACTAGAGACCTCTATCGTCGTGTTGTAGAACCTGTCGGAGGGGTGCTCGGCGTTGCCGCTGCGGAACAGATAGCTGCAACCAGAATAAGACATCATGATACTTAAGAGACCTCTATCGTCGTGATGTAGAACCTGTCGGAGGGGTGTTTGGCGTTGCCGCTGCGGAACAGATAGCTGCAACCAGAATAAGACATCATGATACTTGAGAGACCTCTATCGTCGTGTTGTAGAACCTGTCGGAGGGGTGCTCGGCGTTGCCGCTGCGGAAGAGATAGCTGCAACCAGAATAAGACATCATGATACTTGAGAGACCTCTATCGTCGTGTTGTAGAACCTGTCGGAGGGGGCTCGGCGTTGCCGCTGCGGAACAGATAGCTGCAACCAGAATAAGACATCATGATACTTGAGAGACCTCTATCGTCGTGTTGTAGAACCTGTCGGAGGGGTGCTCAGCGTTGCCGCTGCGGAACAGATAGCTGCAACTAGAATAAGACATCATGATACTTGAGAGACCTCTATCGTCGTGATGTAGAACCTGTCGGAGGGGTGCTCGGCGTTGCCGCTGCGGAAGAGATAGCTGCAACCAGAATAAGACATCATGATACTTGAGAGACCTCTATCGTCGTGATGTAGAACCTGTCGGAGGGGTGCTCGGCGTTGCCGCTGCGGAACAGATAGCTGCAACCAGAATAAGACATCATGATACTTGAGAGACCTCTATCGTCGTGATGTAGAACCTGTCGGAGGGGTGCTCGGCGTTGCCGCTGCGGAACAGATAGCTGCAACCAGAATAAGACATCATGATACTTGAGAGACCTCTATCGTCGTGATGTAGAACCTGTCGGAGGGGTGCTCGGCGTTGCCGCTGCGGAACAGATAGCTGCAACCAGAATAAGACATCATGATACTTGAGAGACCTCTATCGTCGTGTTGTAGAACCTGTCGGAGGGGTGCTCGGCGTTGCCGCTGCGGAAGAGATAGCTGCAACCAGAATAAGACATCATGATACTTGAGAGACCTCTATCGTCGTGTTGTAGAACCTGTCGGAGGGGTGCTCGGCGTTGCCGCTGCGGAAGAGATAGCTGCAACCAGAGAAGAAAACACCCATGGGCCATGATACTTGAGGAGCTGGGATCGAAACGCAACTATTGGGAAACAATCGAATTTGAGATAGAGGTGGCATTACATACTTGGAACTCAAATTTTAAAAAATGTATGGGATACAAAAAAAATATTTCTTGTTCAAATCTTACATGAAACTTTGGACCAAACTGGGATAAAAACCAACTTCTTTTCACTTATGCCAATGGGATGCTTGGGTTTCGCGCCGGTTATTCAGTAATTCTTGTTCGGTTAATGAGAATCATCGTTTTGTGAGCGTTGGACAAATATTATGAATTTATGAACACACAACTTTTGCATTTTCATACATTCATTTGCTTAGTACCCTTCATAATTCATCATTTTTTATTACATTTGATTTCAATTTTGTTAGCAAATTAGAGCGTACATATCATTCCCACTAATTAGTTGCTAAACTCAGAGCCGGTTTTTCGCGATTATCTCGGAATATACAAAAGTGCAATAGTTGCGTTTCATCGGAAGCTCCTCACTTGATGATGTCTTTTCAGTAAGTCTGACGGGCGATTCGAAATCGATAACGTCGATAGAATTTCGATACGTCGTTATGCAGAGTCGACGGCGACGCCTGGCAGACGCTCAAATAACACTGGCCAATAGGAATCGAGCAAATATGATTAATTAAGCGAGCGTTCCTACACTTTTGTTTTTTGTAGACACCTCCCTGCACAGATCAACCCGATATGAATTTCAACACGCATGTTAACCTAACCTGACCTCTCCAAGTGCCTATAAAGTCAAGTGTAGAGACATACTCAGAGTTTCCTATTTGTATTTAAGGATTTTAGCAAAAATCTTCAGATTGGTTGAAAAGTGAAAATAACCAGCCGGATATATCGAGTTGAGATTTTTCATGGCATTGAGTTGGGATCAACATTTTATAATACGTATTTTAAAAATTTCGACAAAATCGGTCCAGAAACTTAGGAATTATGGACATTTCAAGCCTTGATCACTTGCAAATAATTTAGTTTTCACTCCATGTACAGATCAGCAACTCTTGCACAGCATGTCGGACACGTGCACAAAGTGGCCCGGCTATCAACGCGTTGAAAGCGTTGGCGAGCGAGCACGGGTGAAGTGAAGTAACAAATCATTGCGTAGAACAGATCCAAGGAATTAACCAAGTCATGAGGCTTCAATCAATGTTTCGATGTGGCCTTGTCCGAGTCAAGTGACAAGTCAGGAGATTACAATTTAACTCCTCAGAGTTAAAGGGACATAAGAGTGAAATTAACAGTAGGCATTGCCAAACTCATACACCTACCTAAATCGGTCACAATCTGGTACATTAACGACCGAAAGATATGTGTGACCAAAAAATATTAACTGTTTTGAATGAACGAGAGGTATAAATCACTGAAGTAAATCACATTAATTCGTTTAATTTCTTTACGAATTAAGAGTTTCCCTAAAAATCAATCATGAATGGTTAATAAAAGGGGAAGACTCACAAGTGAAGCTCGCAATGTTTGTGATTTGACGACTTCGTTAAATGGAGACTAAAGGCCGATGCACAATTGACGCGGACGGACGACGGAGACGGATACAATGTTAAAGTCGTCGTCCGTCCGCGTCCGATTGTGAACAGCCAGACTGAATATGTCATACCTAAACATCGTATCCGTCTCCGTCAAATGAATACGCGCAACAATGTTGAACGCCCAGGGATGCACGGGGAAAATCGCTGAAATTTCTGGACGCATGCCCAAAGTGTCTACTTTGAAGAAGGCGTGTAATCTAGGTCCTTTTTATGTACAAAATCCCCAGACATTTGGAAAGCACCACGTAGAAGCGACAATGTTGAGGAAAACAGTAGAGACGAATTTCTCTATTTGTGTTGACTAAATAAGAAAAATCTCCTTAAAGTTATGAGTGGAATTATAAAACAGCATATATTTTAGATTCTTTTATATAAGTTACATTCTCTACAACTTTGTTATCTAGTGGAGCGGTCGCTCCACGCCAGCCAAGTCGTACGGCGCGCACACTCTCACACAACATACCGTTCAAACCTAAAGGCTGGAGCAACCCACTTTTACTGTAAGCATCAAAGTGGCATTTTCGGCCTACTGGATCTCAAAATTGGAAAATCTCACATTGTTGCGAAATATCTTAATTTCGAGCTATGGCCCACCCCACCACATATACCAAATTTGGGAACAATAGGTTATGCCGTTTGCGAGCTGGAGGACCGTGAAAACCGTGAAATTGTACGGCTTTCTTCAGATAATGATTATCCCCATAAAAAACACTCCGTGTAAAAAAACGGCCAAGTCTCTTCAACTAAAAAAAAAATTATGAAATTAAAAATTCTGCACTGAAACGTAGTGATATCAAAAAATGAGCCAAGTCAAAACTTTATTTGAAAATTAAAAAATACTTGGCGCATCGTGTATATAAATAGCTTAGAAGTATAGGCTAGATATAAATACATATACTTATAGTACCTATACCTACAATGCGCTAAAAAAACGATGCGCCAAGTATATTTTAATTTTCAAATAAAGTTTTGACTTGGCTCATTTTTTGATATCACTACTAGTCCAGCTGCTAAGTGCCATTTTACATCACAATTCGGGGTTTAGTGATAAAAGCGTGGATTTTGGACATGTTGTAGAGAAAAAATACTATTCGATTTTACTCGAGGGGGGTTTTCATATCTACCCCCGTTCGGGGGTGGCAAGGGTTCAAAGTTTTGGGGATGATTGCATATTAATATTAATTCAAATGAATTGAACAAATGTAATATGTCAATTAACATGCGATAAATTGTAAAAGGGTTCAAATAAAATATAAAAAATTTAATATTGAGCAAAATGTGTAGAGGGGTGGTAAAATTTCACCCTTTGCCTAATATTTACTATCTTCCACATTTATGGAGCGATTTCAAGTTTTAAGCATTCAATCGACAGATAAAATTACATAGATTCATGATATAATATTTGTTTTTTATTTGCAACAACCTACCCCCGCTAGGGGGTGACAATAGTTCAAAGTTAGGGGGATGATTCATTTTAATGTTAATTTACAATGAATATGATGTTACTTAACATGTCATTGATTGTAACAAGGTCCAAATTATATATAAAAAATTTAACATTTACCAAAATGATTAAGGGTTTGCCAAAATTTTACCACTTTCTATATATTTACTATCTTCCACAATTATGATGCGATTTACAGCTTCAAGTAAATAATCGATAGATAAAATTACATAGATTCATGTTATGATATTTGTTTTATGTTTGGAATGACCTACCCCTGCTAGGGGTGGCAAGGGCTTAAAGTTTGGGGGATGATTTCACTTAAATATTAATTCTAGTTAATTGTACAAATAATTTTTGCCTCTTTAAATTGTTACAAGGTCGACATAATACATACAAAATTTCATTTTGACCAAAAAGTGTAAGGGGGTGGTAAAATTCCACCCCATTCGCTCCTTTTCACTTTAACTTCCTCAATTGTGAACCGATGTCCAGTTTTGAGTATTCAATCGATAGATAAAATTATATAGATTCATAAAATGATATTTGTTTTTGTCTAGAGCGACCTTGTGATAATAGGATGACACCCTCTGACAAGTTTCGGGGTGTAAATATGCTATATTTTACATTTTACAATACCTAACCATAATTTTTCAGTTGTCTCCTGACTTCTGGCAAAGAAAATATAAACCTACTTGAATTCGAATTACTGGTCGAATATATGCAGAAAGATCTGCTATAATCTCGACCCTTGTAACAGATTGTTTGGCAGCGCTATAATACTCTAGCGGAGGTGCCGGAACTAATCGTACTGTCAACGGCATGAGCTGTCATATGCCAATAGACAACATTTTAAACCCCGAGCGCCATCTACAACTATCAACATTGCATTCTGGGTTTAGGATGTGAAGAGTTTGACAGCTGCCTGGTTGACAGTGCTAAGATGCATAAAGGAAGAATGTTTTTCGGTGTTTATTATGTTATATCATCTCTGTAGACTGTATTTAAATGTAACTAATTTTAGTGGTATTCAACATAATTATGAATAATATTAAGAATAGCAGATCGTACGGAACAATGTGTTGTGTTCCATTGTGCAAAAATAACACTAAATTTAGCCGTGAAGTGTTGTTTCAATACTTTCAAGGGACGTTGATTTGAAGAAAGAATGGATAAGACGCAATAAATTATGTTTTTGTTGAAAATTTTTAGTGTAAGATGTAAATCCAATATTGTAGATATTATTAGCCTGGGCTTGAAATCATATTTATCGCTTTCAGGGGTATTCAAGTTATTTTTCCTCTTAAGAGGGCTTGGTAGTGAGCGTGGCCTTGACGAGTTTTTTAATTGATTTTTATCAATATCTTTTTCAAGTGTAATTGTTAACAAAATAGGGCTATGGACGTGAATTCAGAACAGTTCAATGAAAATAATTTCATAGTTTGGAATAAGCTATTAGTTTAATTTTGTCCAACAGGTGTTTAGAACCCGAAAATTACTAAATTTTCGGGTTCTAAACACCTGTAGGACAAAGTATATCTAATAAACAATTACAAGCTATGGAATTATTTTCATTGAACTGTTCTGAATTCACGTCCATAGCCCTATTTTGTTAACAATTACACTGGAAAAAGATATTGATAAAAATCGATTAAAAAACTCTTCAAGGTCAAACTCACTACCAAGCCCTCTTAACAAACAGGACATTTGTAGGTAGCCGAAAATCTTATTTTTGTCAGAAATTCTGACAAAATGTGACAAAGTATGTTCCTGTATACATAACTAATTAACAAATCAATCTGACCTATTGGTTATTCATTTCGGTTTATTCATTTATTCATTTTGTTAGGGGAAAAACAGGGCAATTTTTCTTCATATTTCTTATAACCAGTTAAAATGTGCACCACATATTCTGTGGTTCTTAATAGGGGACCATTTACTACATTTTCCCTGAGATCCAATTCGCCTCACACGCCTCATTCTTTCTTCAAATCAACGTCCCTTGAAAGTATTGAAACGACACTTCACGGCTAAATTTAGTGTTATTTTTGCTCAATGGAACACAACACACTGTTCCGTACGATCTGCTATTCTTAGTATTATTCATAAAATAATGTTGAATACCACTAAAATTAGTTACATTTAAATACAGAGATGATATAACATAATAAACACCGAAAAACATTCTTCCTTTATGCATCTCAGCACTGTCAACCAGGCAGCTGTCAAACTCTTCACATCCTAAGCCCAACATGCATCACGGCACGTCGCGCATGCGCAGTGAATTTTGAATGTTGTCTATTTTTAGATTATTTATTGTGTAGTGAGTATAATAAGTAAGTGAAAACACCGGATTAACATGTTAATTATTAATACTAGTTTAACACTCTTTTACTCATAGTGAACTCTTTTCTTTCATTTGATCGTTAACGGAGGTGATCGTTCGAACCGTTGACTCAGACGTCTTAGTACTGTGTGTGGTTGCTGCCAGCCGACACATCTCCAAGAAAGTATGGCTGGAATTTGGAGTAGGAAAGTCAGCGCGTGTCATTGCTGCTCATGAGATCTGCAGGACTCTAGGTCCCGAAAAAACAGAAGCCCTGCCATTCTTCCATGCATTCACTGGTTGTGATACTTGCTCTGCTTTTGCAGGCAAGGGCAAGAAGTCTGCTTGGAAGGTATGGAATATCATGCCAGATATAACATCAGTATTTTCATCCCTCTCCGGACCCATTGACTCTGTCGACGACGAAATGCACGCCATGATTGAGAAATTCGTTGTTACTTTGTACGACCGAACCACGACTCTGACATCCATCAACCTCTGCAGACGCGAGCTTTTTACGCAGAAGAGTAGCCAATGGAGTCTCTTCCCCCGACAAAAGACGCGTTGACGCTGCATACACTGAGAGCGACGCTGCAAGCGGGGTTAATCTGGAGGTCGGCTGCCATCGCGTCTCCACCACCTCCCAATCCAGCTGTCTGGGGCTGGATTAAGAACGAAGATGAGCTTTGGGAGCCAAAGTGGACAACTCTTCCAGACTCCATACGCTCGTGTGCAGAAGTCATCATCTGCAAATGCAAGATCAATTGCAGAGGCGAAGAGTGTCCATGCATGATCAGCAACCAGTCCTGCTGTGCGTCCTGCAAATGTAGAGGGGATTGCAGCATGTAACAGGTAGCTGAGAAGATTTCGTCAACCTCCGTTTTATTTTTTTTTTTTTTGTAATTTGCTTTAATTGCCTTGTCATTAAACGAGCTTACAAAGAGTTACTCTTATACTTATACTGTGCACCATTTATTAAACCCCCTCAATGTTCTCGATTCTTTGGTTGGCAATGCCAAGGTCGATAACAAATAAATATAGCATATTTACACCCCGAAACTTGTCAGAGGGTGTCATCCTAATATCACAAGGTCACTCAAGACAAAAACAAATATCATTTTATGAATCTATATAATTTTATCTATCGATTGAATACTCAAAACTGGAAATCGGTTCACAATTGAGGAAGTTAAAGTGAAAAAGAGCGAATAGGGTGGAATTTTACCACCCCCTTACACTTTTTGGTCAAAATGAAATTTTGTATGTATTATGTCGACCTTGTAACAATTTAAAGAGGCAAAAATTATTTGTACAATTAACTAGAATTAATATTTAAGTGAAATCATCCCCCAAACTTTAAGCCCTTGCCACCCCTAGCAGGGGTAGGTCATTCCAAACATAAAACAAATATCATAACATGAATCTATGTAATTTTATCTATCGATTAAATACTTGAAGCTGTAAATAGCATCATAATTGTGGAAGATAGTAAATATATAGAAAGTGGTAAAATTTTGGCAAACCCTTAATCATTTTGGTAAATTTTAAATTTTTTATATATAATTTGGACCTTGTTACAATCAATGACATGTTAAGTAACATCATATTCATTGTAAATTAACATTAAAATGAATCATCCCCCTAACTTTGAACTCTTGTCACCCCCTAGCGGGGGTAGGTTGTTGCAAATAAAAAACAAATATTATATCATGAATCTATGTAATTTTATCTGTCGATTGAATGCTTAAAACTTGAAATCGCTCCATAAATGTGGAAGATAGTAAATATTAGGCAAAGGGTGAAATTTTACCACCCCCCTACACATTTTGCTCAATATTAAATTTTTTATATTTTATTTGAACCCTTTTACAATTTATCGCATGTTAATTGACATATTACATTTGTTCAATTCATTTGAATTAATATTAATATGCAATCATCCCCAAAACTTTGAACCCTTGCCACCCCCGAACGGGGGTAGATATGAAAACCCCCCTCGAGTAAAATCGAATGTGTTATTATTCTCTACAACATATCTTAAATCCACGCTTTTATCACTAAACCCCGAATTTTTTGACTTAGCAGCCCGACTATACGTTTCAGTGCAGAATTTTTAATTTCATAATTTTTTTTTAGTTGAAGAGACTTGGCTGTTTTTTTACACGGAGTGTTTTTATGGGGATATCACTTATTTTTTTAGTTTATTTACACAACTTGTAAAACTTATTAGGGCAAACAATGACTAATTCCTTTAAAAAAATACGCCATTTCCGAATTAGTTACTAAGAAAAATATTGTTTAGAGCTAAATATAAACTTAAAGTGATATGCCATGAAGAATTGCGAAAGCATCGTTCCAATAGGTCCAGCCGTTTTCGAGATATGGCATCACTTCCGGTTTTTAAAATGGCGGCTGAAAGCTCTTACACATTGTATTAATATGTATATAAATACTAATATTTCATTATAAGCCTTCTGAATATGTAGTTGGTTTTTATATAAAGGGGAAGTGAATTTAGGCAGATTTCGCTAAACTATGACGTCATTTCCGGTTTCAGTAATTAGACAACTTTAATTTCACTATTGTTATTGTTAGAGGACCGTCTGAATCGATTGGCGCAAATTTCGTTCCGATCGGTTTAGCCGTTTTTGAGATATGACGTCACTTCCGGTTTCAAAATGGCGGCACAAAAAATTCATAAGGGCAAGGTATCATCAGGCAGACGAGCTGTATATGTGGTGAAAATTTCGGGTCAATCAACCCAGCCGCTTAGGCTGTGGCGGAGAAAATGAGCCAAGTCAAAACTTTATTTGAAAATTAAAAAATACTTGGCGCATCGTTTTTTTTAGGGCATTCTAGGTATACTATAAGTATATGTATTTATATTTAGCCTATACTTCTAAGCTATTTATATACACGATGCGCCAAGTATTTTTTAATTTTCAAATAAAGTTTTGACTTGGCTCATTTTTTGATATCACGTTTCAGTGCAGAATTTTTAGATTTCATAATTTTTTTTAGTTGAAGAGACTTGGCTGTTTTTTTTACACGGAGTGTTTTTTTATGGGGATTTCTAAATAGTCTCCATTAAACGCGTGTCACAATCCCCAAAATGTCTGTTTCGAATGATTCCATTCAGAGGTGTGTGTTCTGCAACCCTTGCATTGAGACAGGGGTGCCTTGTGACGCTCTCATCTCTGCTCCTCCGGGATGCTGACCTAATTCCTCGCCGTGTCGGGAATAATCACGGCCATGGAGATTAGCGTCTTGCGCGCGTGAGTGCCAGATCAACAACACTTAGCTCCAGACCACCGTCATTTGCATCAACCCCGCCGTGTCCCGAGCAAACTCGAGCTGATCCAGTTAATGGAACGTCGAGTGATTATACAAACATCTAGTGTCAAGTGTCCCTTCGAAATATATCTGAAGGTCAGTGCATTATAGATTACTTGGCATTTCAAGACAAGATGAGCTCAGTGAGATTATTTTGGAGGACCAATTTCTTTTTCAACGAAATTTTGGTATTTTAGAGATAGGGCCGCTCCGACTTTCGTGATAGAAGTTTTCGTAATTTCCTCATAGTCTAGTGGTGAATGTTGGGAAAGTTCCCTATCACAATGCCACGACCGCATCTACCCACCTTACTCCTCGCCATAAGCTAACGAAGATCAAAATATCCGGAGTTAAAACATAGCTAGTGGGGTGGCTGAAACTTGTGAGCATTCACATTGTGGTCGCGCCGAACAGGATATGAAGGTGTTAAAACACGGGGACGTAGAGAACGATTCCATTTCATATGGTCAAAGCGGACACCTAGCAGATAAACAAGGGTTAGGAGGCCAGGGGACGTAGGTCTTTACTCTTACACTAATACAGTTTTAATAAAATCAAGCGGTTAAGCACACTAAATTAATGTCACACACTGGAATATGTTTCGACGTCCCGTACGTCCACAAAACGTTATAAATACCATCATTTTACTATTACCTTAGACCAAGCTTTTACCACCTCGAGTTTAAATTGTGAGCTAGATTACGATTTTCTTTTTAAATTTATTAGCGTACAGCATAACTCAAAAACACACTTTGGTGAACAGCGAGCGTCCCTTTACCCTCCGCAGGCCCGCTAGTCGCTAATTTATGACAAAGTGTGCGAAATATTCTCGCGCAAAGTCGTTGAGAGCTGCGAATTACTATGCAAATCTGTACTCACCGGCGCACGCAGAGCGGCTTCTTGAAGGTGAAGAGCAGATGATCGCCGGACTGTGGCAGCAAGCCCCAGAAGAATGACTCGCCGCGATACGCCTTGTCCAGACTGTAGAGCTTGTAGTTCTTGATGGCAGACTCGATCTTCGCCTCCGGGTTCTTGTGCGGGAAGAACAGCGACACTTTGCCGAACTGCTTGTCCTGGAAGGTGAAGGAGGGAACGAGGTGAGCGCGGGTCGCGTTGCGTCGGGCCAACATGGCGACTACACGGATACTTACTTTGAGCTTCTGAACTTTGCCCTTGAGCGACGAGTGCGTGCCGATGTGCTGGAATAACGACGGCTTGTAATGCAGCCAGAGCTCTTCCTTCGCTTTCTTGCATTGTTTCTGAAAAGAACAATACAAGAGCGTGTTTAGTACGATTTTTTTTTCAACGGAACGACCAGGAATACTTCAAATTACCTAATTCTACAAGATTGTCAATTTTTTCTATCATTAAAGTATTTTAAATCCTATTTTTACTTGTATGATTCTCAAACATCTGTTTTAAATCTACACCAAATTTTTAAAATATTTTAACCGCTTTCAATAAATTGTAGCCATCAATTATATTTGGTTTATCCATATCCTAGAAACTGTGTGCAAGTAACTCACAATATCTTTCTCTAGATTACAGATCTTGGTGTAGATGAGATGGTCGAGCAGCCAATCACATGGCTTGTCGTTGTAGAACATGAGGAAGAAGTTGATGAGCCACGGAAGCTCCATGCACTTGAACATCTTGCCGATGAAGCCGAGCTGACAGAACTCGATGACGAACCACGGCACGCGCTCGCTCGTCCTCTGCAGCGCGTACTTCCTCATCGTCGTCACGAAGTTCTTCTTCGCGAGGATGTCGTCCTCCAGCTGCACGTAGAACGTGCCCCGCGTCTGCGCGTACATCATGAGGAAGGCGAAGTCGAGGTTCTGCTTGGCGCGCCACTTGACGCGCTCCAGAGAGTCGCCGAGCGTGATGCGCAGCGCGTCCATGTCCGGGTAGAAGGCGAGGGGAGGCGAGATCACCTCGATCAGCCCCATCTCCACCTCGTCGGTGAATCTGAGACGTAACGCAACTCTCCATTACCTCCATTACATAGTCTCAATCGGGTTGGAACTGCCACCTTGACGCGGTGGCACATTTCAGGGTCGACCTAGTCCTATGCCCTCCCAAAATTCGCGGGCCCCTCGGGCCGGCCTCCCCCTCGAGATGGTGATCCCCCTGAAATCGGGTCCCACTGACCCGAAGCCTCTCCCCTTTCCCCATCAGTTTCAGACTCCCTCGGATCGGGCCCGTTAGGTTGACCCCTCCCTATGTCCTCCCCAGTATTCAATAAAGTTAGCAAAATCTTGCAAAATGATCACGCTGTCGACACGCCGTTAAACACTATTACTACTATTCAATCGGGTTGTGGTCCGTTAGTTTTACCATTTGCACACGAAGGAATCTCATAAATTCCCATGACATCCAAATAATCGGTTTGTGTTGACTTTTAGTCATTATGAGGGTACTCTGGTTAAGATCTACCAAAGCGTGTTTTTATTTTATTATTTAGTGGCGTTTAACATCGCACTGTTCTCTAACTAGGCTAATGGCGATGGATGAATGATGATCATCAAGATGATTGAGATGATGTGATGACGATGAAGAAGACGAATAGGTAAGGATGGAGGGTGGGAACTAGGCGGTTGTGGACTATATAATACACGTTCCAAGTATTGGCCTCTCGACTGAGGAAAACCAATAAACACTTCATAGTCAGGAAAAGACGTCTGGGACTCGAACTCTTGACCTCCAGAGCCTGGTCAACAACTGCGATCATACATAAGTAACATTCCCGACCACAAGCCGATCGTCACGCAAACAGGAAGAATTATCGTCCATCTTTGAATGGGATTATCTATTAACATCTGTCTGGATCACTTACTGTAGCTTGATCTCGCTGGCGACTTGCACGACGTATTCCCGATCAGTCTGGAACAAGAACGAAACACGATAATGCAGTTATTCGGCAATACAAAGTCTGGAACGGTTCGTATATTTTTTATTGCAGAAGGAGAATTTGTTTGGAAACTCGGTTGTGGAATGTTTGCTCAGCTGCATGGAATGTGAATATGGTGTTTACCTCTGCAACTAGGACGACGATGAGCGTGTCCGCCGCCTCCTCGTCGCTCATCCCGTCGACGATGTTCTGCAGCGTCGCCAGCAGGTAGCTCTGCACGTCGCGCTTGACCGTCGGGACGCCGAGCACCACGGAGACGCCCGTGCGCGCCCGGGAGAGGCTGTAGGCGGGGCGCAGGCTGGCCGGACTGTCCAGCAGGTGCGGCAGGAAGTAGTAGACGGACGGCGGACGCAGGAGGTGGCCGGTGAAGTTGCGCAGCAGCACGCGCACCTCCGGCGACACGCTGGAGATGTTCTGGTCCCCGGTGACGGCGAGGAGTTGGCCGAGATGCTGCGACAAGACGTGGACCTCCTCTTGCCGGGCGCGGTGCATGGAGTCCAGATGCTGCAGCTTCACGTGCATCTCGGCCAGGCGCTGGACCAGGGACTGCTCGTCGCTCATGTCTGCAACACAACATGCGTGCTACATTCCAGACATTCCAGACTTCACAGTGAAACCGTCGCCTCCTTCCCGTAGCCAACTAACAATACGTCTGCGTACAGCTGGTTCTCTGTAAGGGGCAAGTTCTATCAGTACATACAGGGCTGTATATGTTGTGATAAAACTTACCCCTACAGCGCCTACCATTCGTACACAGACGTAAGTTACCTAATTAGATTAATATTTATATGCAGAGGGATGACTTGCAAGACTGGATTTTATCACAACATATGGAGGTGAACATCGACCACTCATAACTAATTGAGTAGTCAACGAACAATGATTTAAACTAAACTTGGGTATAAACGAACTACGAAGACTAAATGTCAATCTTCTGACTGAATCCAAAACGCAGAAATCCGCGTAGATTGGAGCCAGCTAACTGTACTTATGTTAAAATTAGATCTTCCTCAAGTGTTGGAAATTGCGGCATCTCTAACCACATAAGTGCTCACGTAATTTGTTTGTGTTTAATATTCATTAATTTGTTCTGCAATTTGTCGACTACTCCGTTTCTTCTGGTAATCACGTCGCAATCTGTGTGTATGCAAGGTACTCGAGAGCTCAAAGCAAATTGCATTCTAACCACATAGAGCGAGTAATATGCAAATGTGATTAAAATTCTCCCTTCAAAGAAAATTATCGTTTGATATGCGGTAGTAAAAGAGATTCATAACTTGATGGGGAAACACACAAAAAAACTCCAACCCTTTTAATAATCACACGGGCGTACGAAAAAAAAACTTGTCAGATTCTGAGATTCCTGAATGTATTAAATATCTGGAGCGTAAGGAATCTCGTTGCCAGTTCTTTGAGGAGTTTCTTCGCGAAATCACAAATGAATTACAACCTTGTTTGCTTTCCTTTCAACTAAACTCTAAAACACCTGTGTCAATGTCGTCATATCTCTCGGATGAAGAGCTTTGGAAAGCTTTTGGACGCTCCCGCATGTTTCACTGCCTCATGAGATTAAAAAATTGCTAACTGCGATGAAATATTCACTCACATTAAAAAAAATCTGTGTGAACGTAAATCGGTTCTGAAAATCCGGAGACCTTTCTCTTGCTAAGAATCTCGTGGAAGACCTCTCGTTAATTTCACCACAGGGTTTGCGGGGGTGGGAAGTTAGTGGGTGGAATTACATTCGTTTAGTGGCAAGACGATGCCATTTAGATGGAGATAGCAAGTCTCTATTCCTCAGAGACAGCATACCTCAAGCACAATGGGAGTTTGCCCCTTAAGTGCAAGCTTCGGAGAAGTAGATAACGCGGACTGAGAAGAAAACCGAACTAGAAACAGGAATATTTCGGAGAGAGAAATGATATTACATTTCCACCGGCGCATAAAGTTATCTATAATTAATCCACACATCTCCACTGTTATTGATATTGAGCTCTCTCAGGGTTTCAGTGAACACGGCCCAAAACATTGACGCCGAATCCCCCGTGTGCAGTAAACACACATTCGCAGTTGCTAATTACTAATTACTAATTACCATGACACTCCGACACTGAATTATTGTCCCCTTTAACTTTGTGAAACAATGTAGGTAGGCTGGGTGGGAGAGGGGTGGATGCCGTTTCTCACTCTAGTTCCTCGACAAAATGACATTTACGTTATTTAATTAATAAGGAGATATAATTATGACGCAAATAAAAATGACAGAATTCCATGCGATCAAAATGAAATGCAAATTAGATCAACGTCAAAAGTTTATCTAACCCATGGATTAAATCCACTGGGTTTGGTAATTCGAAACTTTTAATCTGTGTTAATGTATATAGAGAAGTTAACAATTGACTGCGCCATTAGCTGTAACGTGTTAAAGCAAATTCCACTGGGAACGCCGCTCCGTGTATATAACAGTAACACCGTAAATGGATCTTCATTAATCAATACAAACAATTAAATTTAATGTGACAGCCAATATGTCTGCTGCCACGTACCCCCCTGCAATATAAATCTAACCTAGATTATGCGGCCGCTGGTGGAACACGGGCGTGGCAGAAGTATTTAGACGTCAACCACAACCATTTCATTATTCATGCACCGAGTGTGCACTTGACGAAGTTGCATGCTCGTTGCAGTGAAGAGTACACACCGACGCTTAATCAAGTGGTGGCAAACAGAATCAGACGGTTTACAAGCCGCTTTCATGTTGCCATACGAGAGTAGTCGTCATAAAGGATTTTCATTCATATTAAATCTCGAGTTTCCTCCGTAACGGACGAAATTATATTTTGAAGAATTACTACAGCGGACAAACAAGAAACAAAGAGAACGTCTCTTCATAAACGTTTGGTTTACATGTTTTTTGAATGAAAAGGGTAGTTTTTGTTTGGGTTTGACGGATATTTACCGTATTAATATGGAAAACATGTTTGTTTTAGTCTCGGGGTTGAATATTAATTACGCAAGCGGAGAGAGCGCTAATATTTCGACTATTTTTGCTTTTGTGTTCCTTTTTATCCAGTTGATAGAGAAGTTCATGTCGCGCCGCGTTTCTGATCAATCAGAAATTCGGCTCATATGTTAACATCAAAGAATCAAGTTTTGAATGTTGAATGTTGTCCTCTCATATTGGTTAAAAATAAAACATTTCCTTCGAGACATTCGACAAATATTTCCAAACACGCATAAAATGTTCGTAAAATGTCAATAACTTTTGAACATAATGACAGATTAGTATGAAATATGTCAAAAATAACTAAAATTTTGGTCCCGTTGACCATGCAAATTTTAAGTTGATCTGTCAAACGGTTCCAGGAAAAAAAATCACATGATCCTGGTCAAAAACTAGACAATTAGACCACTGATATGACATTAGTGTGTGTACACAAATAATTTCAGATCGATCGGTTAAATGGATTGACCTTAACAAATAAAACGAGAGTGCCATACATGTACCGTGGTGACGCTCGCCACGCTCGCTTAATAACGCCCGTCGTGTTTACTCTCGCTCTCGTCACGGCTGACGTCATGCGCCTGAACAGACGCCCTCCGTCCTGTCAACATCACGTGATCATGATGGATGCGTCGGCCAGCACTCGATCATCATAATGCCATGTACATTGTTATTACCAACAGTAGGAACACGCCGTCCCATCTTGAGGTAGCGAGCCAAGTTTACGGAGATTCAGAGCAGAAACCACTGCGAAACGTGATGGTAGGCCTTGGCAGGGCTTAAATTATGTATCATGAACAACCACTGACAAGAAAGACGACGTGGAAAGGTTCGGCTAATATTTTAGAAACATGTATTTTTATTTATATTTGCTTGTTTCGGAGTGCAGGAAATATCGCTATTCATAATGGTGGATTTTATAAAAAGTGCAAATGGTGACAGATGTGGGATTTTTGTATCTGGAATTTATCAGGCTTGCTTTTCTCTCATGTATTTATATACATTTTCCTATCTAAAATATATCGCGTAATAGTGGACGTTACAAAAGCTAAAATAAGTGTAAAACGTGGGATGCTTTATTTGGATTATTTGATCATGCTGGCTTTTCAATCACGTTAATTAACTTATACTAGAAAAACGCTCTGAGTAACGCGTTGATGAGCGAGCACGGATACGCGGAACACCTCGAACCGAAATTATGTCTATCGAAAATATCATTAAAAGCCAATAAATCTTGAATTTCGTCAGACTTGAATAAAAATCTCTAAATATTCCTAAAATGTCAGTATCAACCCTTATGATTGAACTGTTCCTTGTTAATATTCAAAAATCACAGGATCTCTTTAAAAAAATATACCTGGGACCACTCAAATCATATGATATTAGTGTGTACACAATATCAGATCAATCTGTTGAACGGTCATTATTAGTTTCATTTCGTTTGAAACTTTCTGCTCTAACTACCTTGCCTTGAACTGAAGATTCGAAGTCGCCGTGAATTTGACAGCCAACACGCAAAATGTCACTAAAATTACAAAACCTTTTGAAAATAACTACAGATTTGACTGAAAATTGGCAAAAATACCTTAAATGTTGGTACCAATGACCATGCAAAGTTTTTAGTTGATCGGTCAATCGGTTCTAGTTTAAATTTCAAAAATCACAGGAAAAATGGTTTCAAATTTGAACCAATGGGTGGATTTGGCTGAAATTTATTATTGTTGGGTACAATGTTGGTTGCAATGTCTTTGCTTAATTTCAAATTGATCAAACCAACCAATCGAAAGATAATTTTTTTAAAATTTGCACCAATCAGGGGATTTCAAAAAAATTAGGGTCTGCAACAATCAGAAATGTTACGTACTTGTGTGCAAAATTTCAGCTCGATCGAAGAAAAACTCTGACCTGTATATCGTCAGTAACAGAAAAAAAAAAAAAAAAAAAAAAAAAAAAAACAGAGGTCCGTGCCAAAAGAGCCAAAAGGAGACGCTCGCTTCGCTCACTCAATAAGTTGCATTAACCCCTATAACTTATCAATAAGATATTTTTGGTGTTCAGAAAATATTAGTTTTATAGTGGACGTTACAAAAACTACAAATGGTGGCATATGTGGGATTTTTATATTGAACTTTAATTACACTTGCATTATTATCATGTCATATCGTATAAGTTTCATAATGAACTTTTATCCATTAGATTGTGTTATTGTTCAAGAAATTGCGCTTTTAAGGGATGTTACACATGTACAAAGTGGTGAAATGCAGTATTCTTATATTTCAATTTAATCATGATTCGTTGATCGATCACGTTGTTTCTTATATGCTTAATTCTACTATAATGTAAAATCCGAGCGTGTGTTCCTTCCCAGAGTGTACTCTCTTCAGCATGGCAAAACGACGCCAGGTCTCAAGTCAGGCCTAATGCTAAGCCACGAGGCAGTCAAGGACTTAAAGGAAACCCTAGTTGAGTCCAACTTCGCTCAAGCACCGTCTGAGTGCAGATCTAAACTTTATAATGACGTTCGTTCTCAATAATAACGCTACAACTCGCCTTAATGACCCTGTGTTTGAAATAGCATCTGCAAGTTCGCGCTCAGTTATCCAACACACTATTCCCAGTCTCGCTAAC